>JACTOM010000934.1:2568667-3002181 GCA_015832385.1 Elymnias hypermnestra | reverse complement strand
CACCCTCTGATTTCTCTCGTTGGCGGTGAGCTCTCGCTGATGAGCATAGTCGGCTATATGCTCAGCAGTGAAAGTGGTTGGCGGATGGTATCATCCTTCTGTGAGAATGTCATCTCACAGAAGGAGACATCAGAGAGGGAGAGGGAAGCTGCAGCTGAGGCCACCTCTATCCGTAGGAGGAGGCCGGGAGCCAGGAGACGCGCCTTTGCGAGTCTCCATCTATTCTGAATTGTCGTGACAGACGATGTCCGGAGTCCCAGAGCGTAATGTCCCCACTGAACCTCTGGTACTTCTGTTCAGGACACTGAGGGTCCCGCTGGGTTTTAGTGGGTATTCTGTTCTTCAGCGAGTCCCACACTCCTGGATGAAAGTATGACTTTCAGCCAGGGTGCATAAATGCATTTCCCAGCGAAAAAAAAAAAAAAAATAGTTTACTGAATCAGATTACCAGGATGTAAAATTTAAAGTAGCACAAAAAATAATTTTGAAGCACCCTTACCACGTTACTATTAGTTGCTACCTATTCTGTGACTATTAGCGTTAGTCTACGTAACGCTAAACAGTATGCAATAAAAATATAATTATTATCTAAACAATGGAAGGTATGAACGGTTAAAGGTTACTTAAGGATAGTTTTTTGTGTCTAAGGAGATCGATAATTGTATTAGTGAGTTCACGAAATGCGGGTTCATTGCGTATGCGCATAGATAGATGTAATTTAAATTTTTAACAGACACGCCTCAGCAAGCATAAACAACGGATATACTAGAATTGTAATGAACTGGAAACATGTATATGTCTTTACATGAAAATATAAATTGCAGAGTAGCAATGATAAGACTGGTATGCTCAATAAATATTTGAGTACCTACCTATGCTTTTACTACTATTTTATTTATTGTAATTGGCGCGACCAAATTATTTTTTGTCACCGATATATAATGAAGTGTAAGGATAAATCTTAGTTTTTCTTAATACTGTCCTGGGAGTTGAAATATTATTACTTGATTACAGATATTTGTACACAGGGATAGGTGGACATGGGTAGGGAAGTAGATTATAGCAATAAGATTAACCTATATTTCACCTTTATCGGTTGAAAATGGCAATATATTTATATTTTTTTATATATTTGGTGATATGATGAACTTTCATATTGCAAACATAAGAAGATATTAGTTCTTATACAAGGTGTTAAGAGACCGATTCCGAAAACGACATTACTAACACCTTAGGATGATGGGATGCAAGAAAACTCGATCCTAATAAAAAATATATTTTTAAAACGTTTGCAAAACCAATGACATAACTGTACTAATTGCAAAATTATTTACAAGATTGATTTGATTAATTGCTCTACAATTAGTGTCTGTAAGTACCTACTAGTGGTTTTATAAGGTGATTGTACTCTGTATTTTTGTTTTTTTATAAGACTGAGTATTTCATGATAGCAATAATTTCGAAAGCTTTCACTCTTACAAGAACGATTATGAAAAACTCGTAAGAAATGTTCTATGTAATTCTTGTATTTACTCTGTGAAGCAATTAAGTTGACAAAAACTGTCAAAAAACTAGTAATGGTTAAATTGTTATCGCCGGTGAATCTTTTAGCTTGTTGGCATCAAATAAACAATCGCTACGTTTTCAAGAATCAAAAACTTGTAACCGTTTGCACAGAATCGAGACCAAATCATTACATAAATGTCAGATTTCGTGTATTATTTGACTTATGTTGTCGAAAGCAGCCTCTGGTTCTAATATAGATTAATTTTAGAAAATTATGGACGTTTTGCCAAAATTCGGACACAGTTACTTAACACCCCTTGAGGTAAATAAACTTTCATTCAAGCATTTAGATACATTCGAACAAAATAACTGATTTTTGTTAAGTTCATTTGACGATAAATGAATTATGCCCCTCATAAACGTTTGTAGGACTAGTTTCTAACTTCTATGAACTTCCAAACAAGAGATTTGTGTTCCACTTACGAAGTATCTACGTATAAACCACATGAGGAAAATTGCCTCTTACCAGATTACCGCGCTTCCATTTTAGACTGCGTCGTCACTTACTATCAGGTGTGATCACAGTCACGCGCAAAACTTGTAGCAATTAAAAAAAACAACCGTGGGGATAAGCAGAAGCCGTTGAAAGGAGAGAGAAGGTAGGCGATGTTTTTAAATAAATTATTATGTAGAATGTATACATTGGTTCTTGTTTTGTAGAACTACATTATAAGGGCTTCTATTTTAAACTTATACAAGTACGTGATTATTTGACTGAATTAATTTACTGTAAAGTCCGCTCTTCCATTATTTTACTGCATCACGCTCTAATATTCACGGCGTTCAAAAGCGTACAACAATGGCCACAGTTACGCCCGTCGATTTCTCTACTGCGAACAATGTTTATGTAGAAAAAACCAGTTCACGCTTGGCTGGTCAAGCGCGGCGGTCACGGCGTGTGCGCAGTGCTCTATGCACGCCGGCCATCTTGATTCTTGGATGCGCGGATTGTGTTGCGTACGCGACGCTTCAAAACACATTATGTGTACGTTTTATTCCAGTCCTGCAATTAGTTCACATTTATAAAAGTAATACATGAATACAGAAAGTAAGCTAGTCAGTAACAGCTCAATAACGCCCCACTGCTGTGCATAGGCCTCTTCACTCATCTAAGAGAGGGTTTTAAGGGTATAGGCCCACCACGCTGCTCCATTGCGGATCAGCAAGCAAGGTACCTTCTATTCCAACTCTCTCATAGACCGATGTGGCGGAAATCCGACACGACCAGAGAGTGCTCAAGCACAGGACCGACGGCTTTACGTGCTCTCCGAAGCACTGGGATGGAACACGCTGCTATCTTCCCTACTTCGGGCAAATATTGAGAAAATCTTAATAGAAAACTCAATACCAATTTTTGAATTGGCCCGCTCCGCACAGGGCCTCATTTCTATAGTCGAACATGTTAACCATTAGACCAATGAGGCAATCCTCACAGACACAGGTCTCATGTCGCCAGCAGCGTAGCTGCGACTTTCAAACTATAAATTGAAGTAATTAAAATTTATCACAAATTCAGAATATAAATAAACCAGATTCCAGAAACGCGATTAATAATGGCAACTTATCACCACACTAACACGGTCCTACAAAAATAAGATTTTATACTTGACTCTTTTCACATCGTATTACGGCCCCAACTTACTTTGAAATAATAAGCAATAAGTGATAATCTTCGTAAATGAAACCTGACCTGGAAGCCTAGATCGTAAGAGCTCTAATTGTTTCGGTTGCACGTAATCATATTTGAGTCGGATTTCTAATTGAAATACTTAGCGCCTGGGAATGTTCAAGGGCCTTTTGTAACAGCTCATATGTAGGTTTATGTAGGTATAATACCTGCTCCTCGGTGTCACCCGATTAGCGTACTAGGAAGCACCTAAAAATTATTTTCATTTACAAATGCATAACATGTATAAAAAAATCGAAAAGTGCTCAGAAGTCTATTTACTAGTATCCATTGGCGTCCATTGGTATCCATTATCCAGCGATTAGATCTGGCTTCACTCACTCACTGACTTCAATGGATGGACGTCCACTGTTGGACATAGGTCTCACCTAATGATGCCCACTGTGCCCGATTTTGTGCCACCTGGCTCCAGCGGCTAACGGTGACCCTCCTTATATCGTCGGTCCACCTTGTAGGGGGTTGGCCTACACTATCTTTAAGGACATGTGCGAATCTAGGAGGATATTTAAAGCAAAATTGAAATGGTGTCAAAGTAATCAACTGCAAATTAAAATGGACATTATTGCTGAACATCATAAAAATAAGAAATTTAGTCAGTTCTGGAAAGCTACTAATAGGCTAAATCCCAGGTCGAGCCTTCCTGTAAGTGTGTCCGGTGCTCATAAACCTCGGGAGATAGCGAATTTGTTTCAAAATCCCTTTAAGGTTGATTCTCCACTGGGTACCACGCTGCATATGTTTGAAGCGGAGTGCGGCCGCCAGAAGCGTCATGTCTTTTTTACCACTAAAGAGGTGGCTTAAGTCATTGACGATATGGTTAGGGGTAAATCGCCTGGCGCGATAACCTCAGTATCGAACACCTGCAGCATGCTGGATCTCACCTACCCAGGGTGCTCTCGTTATTTTTCAATCTGTGTATTGGACATTCGTATATTCCTAATAGACTTATGAGTACAATTGTACCTGTTATAAAAAACAAAACAGGTGACCCGTCAGATCTATGTAACTACAGGCCAATTTCTTTTGCAACAGTTATTGCAAAGGTACTGGATAGTCTGCTTGCTAGACACCTGGAAAAAACATCGTGCTTAATGATGCACAATTCGGTTTTCGATCAGGTCTCTCTACCGACACTGCAATCCTGTTTCTCAAGCAGACTATTCAGTATTACACTGCTAGAAAGACCTGTATGTGCCTGTTATTTAGATCTGTCTAAGGCATTTGATCTGGTTTGTTACGATACTCTATGGAATAAAATGAAAGAGGAAACTACTGTGTCAAATGAAATTGTACTGCTCTTTAAACATTGGTACTCCAATCAAAAAAATTATGTAAGATGGGCTGGTACTCTTTCTGAAGAATATGGATTGAATTGCGGTGTAAGACAGGGGGGTTTGAGTTCTCTTACGCTTTTTAATCTGTATATAAATAGGCTGATTGATGAGCTAAGCAGCACTGGTATTGGTTATCATATAGACGGAGTCTGCGTCAATAACATCAGCCTCCCAGACGATATGGTGCTGCTTAGCCCATCAAGTGTAGCTTTAAAAAGATTAATTAAAATCTGCGAGTCCTATGCTGAGGTTCATGGGCTTAAGTACAATGTGATTAAAAGTGAAATCATGATGTTTAGGCCGGATAACAAACGCTATAATAATAAACCAAATATAACGCTTTGTTGGGGCTACATCAAAAAAGGTTGAGCAATTTAAGTACTTGGGCCACTGGGTCTCGGAGGTTATAAAGGACAACACCGATATTGAAAGAGAACGAAGGTCGCTGTCTGTTCGCTGTATGCTGATACACAGATTTGCGAAATGTACAACTGCAGTTAAAGCCTCGCTTTTTAACGCTTTCTGCCAGTCATTTTGTACATGCGGTCTGTGGATCAACTTCACTCAGCGGGTATACAGCGACCTCCGAGTGCAATACAACAATGCATTCAAGATGCTGATGGGATCGCTACGTTATTGCAGCGTCTCAGTCATGTTTGCAGAGGCTCACATAGATGGTTTAGCCGCCATCATGCGGAGACGAAGTGCCTCGCTACTCCGGCGGCTTCGTGACAGTCCTAACAGCATTCTGCGTGCATTGGCAGATCGGTGGGACTCTCGGATGCTCGCTCACTGGGCACAATTGCATGTCATGAGATAAATGACCAGTGTCTGTAATGTTAAGGATTACTAACAAAGTTTTAAATAATTTTCATTTTGATTAAATTTTGATTGTAATTTTTTTTCAAGTTTTATAATTATTAATTCTATTTTAATTTTAATTTATTCATAATTAGGCTTAGATTTTAAAATTACATGTTTAATTTACTAACCTATTTCACGGATCTTTGTTGTCTGAAGTAAATAATAATAATTATTATTATTATAGTCAGTGACTACGTTTCTGATCCGTAGGGGATCACTGGCAACACGCACTGTTCGCAGACTTTCGTCTTGTGGCAATGAGGGATATTGGAGAAAAAGATCTTACGTTTCTTTCTGAACGCCACCCAACCGAATTGGATCCGGCGGTTAACCTCTTTCTCGAAATTGGACTTATCTATATGTCCCAGGTATATATACTCGTCAACAATTCCGAGTGCAAAGTTCCCAACGCTGACTGGGCGGAGCGGAACATAGATAATGGACATAACTTTCGCCTTATCCATGTTCATTTTTAAGCCCAACTGTTGAGACGTTCTGTTGAGCTCAGCGAGTATAGTATTAAGATCTTCCAGAGTTTGAATAATGAGCCTTAATGACCAAATCCTCGGCATACCGTAGATGAGTGGTGTGCTCGCCGTTTATGTTGATATCCAGTTCGTTCCACTCTATTAGCTTAAGGAGGTCTTCCAATGCTGCGGTGAAGTGCTTTAGGGCGATAACGTCTGCCTGTCGCGTTCCACGCTGCGATTGGATAAATCCTGAGCTTTGGTCCTGTATACGAACTGATATAGTGGCGTTTTTGCACAACCACTTCAACATGTCTATACGAGGTGTGTTCAAAAAGTATCGTGAATTTTGAATTTTCGCGGGTTACGTATATTCGAATTTCGAATTTTTTGTGGCGTTATGTTGGTACTCATGTCTCTCACTTATGCCGACAAGATCGGCCATTTTGAATGTTCATTTAATTGTTGACAGCTGCTTTGCTTGCACGTGTTTTGGATCGTCTTCGATTTTTACCTATTCAAAAAAATGGATCAAAGAACCTGTATCAAATTTTGTGTGAAAAACGAAATTAAGTGCGCGGATGCATTCCGAATGTTGACTGTGGCATACGGAGAAGCTACCTTGGACCGAAGCAACGTTTATCGGTGGTACAAAATGTTCTCAGAAGGCCGAGAAGATGTGAACGACGAAGAGCGTGCCGGACGCCCGAGCACTTCAACAACAGACGAAAAAATTAATGAAGTGGAGAAAATGGTATTGGCCAATCGTCGAATCACCGTTAGAGAAGTTGCTGAGGACCTAAACATATCGATTGGCTCGTGCCATTCGATTTTTATCAATGATTTGGGCATGAGACGGGTCGCCGCGAAATTCGTACCAAAATTGCTCAATTGTGACCAAAAACAGCATCGCATGAACATTGCTAATGAGATGTTAAACTCTGTCCGCGACGACCCAAATTTGCTCCAGAGGGTCATAACTGGTGACGAATCGTGGGTTTATGGTTATGACGTGGAAACCAAAGCTCAATCATCTCAATGGAAGCTGCCGCACGAACCAAGACCGAAAAAAGCGCGCCAAGTTCGATCGAATGTGAAAGTTTTGCTGACAGTTTTCTTTGATTGCAGGGGCGTGGTGCATCATGAGTTCTTGCCACAGGGAAGAACGGTCAATAAGGAATATTACCTGCAAGTTATGCGCAATTTGCGCGAAGCAATCCGCCAGAAACGCCCGGATTTGTGGAAGAACAAAAATTGGCTTTTGCACCACGATAACGCCCCTGCTCACACATCGTTGCTTGTGCGCGACTTTTTGGCCAAAAACAACACACTAATGATGCCGCAGCCACCGTATTCCCCAGATCTGGCCCCCTGTGACTTTTTCTTGTTCCCTAAACTGAAGAGGCCCATGAAAGGACGACGTTACTCTTCTCTTGACGAGATAAAGACGGCATCGAAGGAGGAGCTGAACAAGATAAAAAAAAATGATTTTTTGAAGTGCTTCGAAGATTGGAAAAACCGTTGGCACAAGTGTATAATATCTCATGGGGATAACTTTGAAGGGGACAAAATAGATATTCATGAATAAATAAATAATTTTTGAAAAAACACAAAATTCGCGATACTTTTTGAACACACAGCGTATACCGCTGGTTGATTTGGCATCTCTGCAAAGATCTCAACACCGCCCATCTTTCCACCGAATCGAAGGCTTTCTCATAGTCCACGAATGACTTAGCAGCGCAATAGGTCTATAGTTCTTCAATAAGGTGTTGTCACCTTTCTTGAAGAACAGAACTACCACGCTCCTATGTCATGCCTTTGGCACGGTGCCTTCCAGGATGACGTAATTGAATATTCTCTGAAGGACTTCAAGAATGGGTTTTCCTGACCTAAGGGACCAATATTTCCGATGTTTCCGAAATTACTAATATTTACTGATTATAACAATTCTTTTCATAATTAATGTAAAATAACAAAAGGAATTGAAATAAATGCGAACACGTAAATTGATGGTTTGATATGTGAGAGTTCCTCGATGTGAAATATTTTAACGTGTATATAGCCTTAGATTGTATCATCACTATCCATTAGGTGACATATACCATCAGGTGACATTACACATAAAATATTCTCGAAATGAAAATATTCTTTTGTATCTTCCACCGATCTGGGAAGTTGGTTCTACTAAGAAGAAACCGGCAAAAAACTGAGAACTTACTCTTTTAAACATAATTTTTTGTAAGTTTACATTGAGTAATCCAAACATTTTTATCCCTTAAATAAACTTCTTCAACATTATGACATATTTATTAAACTGATCGGGGTATCTTTTTAAGAGGCGAGTGTTATACTCAAGAAATTATTTCTAAAACTTTTTCATGTTTTATACTGTGTATTCCGTTTTTATTTTTACTATAATAAGTAAATCGACGAGTCTATTAAACGTTATATAAAATATATAATAGTATTTAAATTAGAACAAGAAAAACAAAAAAATGGATTTAGGTCACCGTTCTTTTCCGACGTCACCTCAGGTATTTTAATATTTAATAATCACTCTATGTTACAAATTGTATTTGTAAGGTTGAATGGTTAAAAACATATATTTAATTTCAAACGGCCCTCCTGAAAAAGTACTTTATGGAATTATGCCACTATTCTTTCAAAGCTATATATGTAACCAAACAGCATCCATTTGAAAAAAACATCCGAAACAGAACCAAAGCTTTTTTAATATTAATATGAAATGTAAATTGCAAAGGGACTTGCGGCCAGTTTGTAAATATGTAATGCAGAGTACGTTATTTTTTCATGCAGGGGAAAATGTTTCCTTTAGGGAGTACTTCGATGCGATGAGTTCGAATATTTCAATGTTATACAAAAGTATTCTAAATGTTATGACGGAATATTATTGATTATTATGTTTATATGTAAGGGCAAGCGATGCACATTGTGACGTCAGTATTTACCTAATTTGAATCAAACTTAATCTGTAATTCCGCTTCAAATTACTTGTTATAGTTTATTTAATTTCTTTTTATCAATTGATTGTAATTATATAAAAGTATTTTTATAATCAGTTCATATTAGTTTAATTTCAGAAACATCCGGAATATTGATCCCTCTAGCCAGATCTAGTCCAGCGTTTTATAGCTCTTTTAGAATTTCCTTATGAATGTTATGCATATGTAATTGAAAATTTATTTTGAGTGCTACGGAATTTATAGTGATGTTTCAATATATCCATTTTGTATAATTCAATAACAATCAGTTTCTCAAGGCGCGCCTTATGTATTGTTTTGATACACGCAATAAAATGTCTTCGCTCCAATGGCTCATTGTTCTTTGTGCATCTCAGGTCATACGGAACGCAACGAACTTACTTGCGACACTCCTATTGTAACTGCCACTGAACCAGTGAAGTATTGGCATTATTACATAATGCTTAAATTAATATAATATTGTATATCAGAAACAATCACTACAAAAATATCGACGCTCTGTTTTTGAAGACAATACTTCTTTAGGCGCAATGTGTATTGAATAAAAGAGAGCTGAAACGGCATAAACACTCTTTCAAATAAAGTCGGTTCTCGTAGGCTAAGAGACCGAGATGGTTATATTCAATGCATTACTATCTAACATAACATTACCAATACTTTATTAGGCTGTTACTTACTTTTAGGGTTAAAGTCAGATACAATAGAGAAAACTATTCTCTATAAAAACAGCAACAGAGTTAAAATCATCAACTAAAAGCCTGATTGAAGTAAAAAACTGATTTACTGATGGCAAAGGATACGGACCGTTTCATTTCATATGAATTTTATACTGTTAGTGAATATAAATATGGCTAAGTAAGCCTTTAAAAAAACATTTAACGTTCAACAACTTTGCTCACGTGTAAAATGAATAATAATATACTTTAAAAAAACGAAAATATTTTACAATGCATTCACGTCTGCACTGCTGATAGCTTTGCCCTTTAACATGTTGACACGAATGAAAAATTTGATATGTAGATTATGCTGGTTAAGTCTCTAAAAGAGAAATTAATAAATTTTACGAAGTTATTTTGATTAACCATTAGAGAAAGTTAAAAGCAAAGAGTTTGGTTAATCCAGATACTTCGGTTCACAGACTCATTATACCTATTGCCCATTTTGATTATTTTGAATTGAATGAGTCCACGACTTGTTATGTTAGTTGCTTAATTAATCAGAAAAGGGTTTGATATGCCTAAATGATATCTAGGTGAAAAGTTTTTATTGTCGGTGACAAAATATACAGGTGACAGATTTCATGTTTGCAAGATAAGGATGTACTCTGCAATGCAACGAATAGTTAGCGCGTTTGCGGAATGTGTTGGATATTAAATGATATATTAATTGCTGTTTGGAATGTGTTTAGCTCATGAATTTAGATTGCAACCAGGCAGTGATGACTCCATTCTGGGGCGTGTGTTATGGACGTGTTTAATATAAGCCAAAAAAATTATAAACAAGCATAACTGCCACGGAGCATTACTTTTAACTATTCTGTTATCTCTTTTCTGTTCATTTAAACCTGTTAAGTGATGTACGATTTAAACTAAAACGTGATATACAAGAGTAATTAACCACCATGTATTTGGTGTTTTAGGTGTGTCTTTTTTAGTTTCGTTATTATAAAGTATTAAAGTGTTTTTATCATTCCTAATATCTATTTTCATCATTCGTATCTCATTAACTTAACGTTAAAATTATTTACATAGTCTTTGAGATTTTCTCAACAAAACACCTGCTGAAACTTCTGCTGACGTTGATCCGCTATAGACTATAACAAATGTGATGATAAGAAAGCGATTACAAGTAATGAAATTATTTCTCCCTTCAACCGATGGACATCCACTACTGGACATAGACGTCACGTAGTGATGCCCACAAGGTCTGGTCTTATGCCGCCTGACTCCAACGACTTGATTGGCTTCAACAGCTTGATATCGTCGGTCCACCTTGTGGGGGTTTGCCACCTTCGGATCCCAACGTCCATCGTTTGGACGGAATATGTACCCCACCCAAAGTCACTTCAGCTTCGTGAATCTAAGGGCTTTGGTTCCTCTATGGATCTCCTTACTTCTGAATTGATCGCGTAGAGAAATTCCGAGCATAGCCCTCTCTATCGCTCGCTGTGTGAATTTGAGCTTTTGAATTATGTACAAAGTTAGCAAACTACGTTTCCGATCCGTGGGTAATCACCGGCAACACGCAATTTTCGTAGACTTTGGTTTTAGGCACTGAGGGATATTGGACGAAAAGATTTGAAATGATTTACCCAGGGCAAATTAATCATTGTCAGAGTTTATTTAAGTTCCCACGGGATAAAAATTATTGTCATATTTAAAAGACATAAAATATTAGGTTATAGCGTTTGGACTAAAAGCTGAATAAAATAAATGACCTGTTTTCTATCCTCATCCACGATTCATCCCAAGATATGCTTTTTAGTATAAGTATAGAGGGATATTCATTTCGAGGAAGACTGTTTTATCGACCTTTCAGTTTTGCAGCGTGGTGAGCCAAAACATACACCCTGCGCATGTCCGCAACTTTGACGTGGCTGACACTTAAACATGGATTTATACAAGATCTAACCTCATACAACGACAAATATTCTAAGCAATCACTAATAAAAGCACATTAAATCCTTTACACGAACTTTAACGGTGTTTCATCATAAATAATATATCCATAACCATCTAATGAGTTCAATTTATGCTCCAATTAACACTGGAATATCTAAACAGCCGCCATAACTTGGACATAACAGTGATATAAGAGTGATTTATAAACCTAATTAAAGTGTATCTCATTAAAAATGTATCCTTCAATTCAAGAACAGACTGGACTCCTTAAAATGTTGTTGAAGATTTAATGAATTGGACTTGGACGAGCTGAGTATAAATCGCAATGCAAGGGTGCTGTGCTTAGAGAATTGTCGATGAATTAGATTATAAAAATTAAACAAAATACATATCATTATTGTGCCTGTAGAAGTAATATCCCTTTTACATTATATTAACTTTTTAAATAATATTGCACAGCATTTTATAAATATTTTGTGATCATATTTAATAAATATCATAAAAATCATTGGAGAAGAGAAGATTTGGTGAGTAATATATTTAAAATCATATAGAAATAGAGCTTGTGTCTATATTACCTTAAGTTTTAAAACTCTAAAGCTTGTTGTTTTGCAAGTGTTGCTACTTGATTTTGGTGAAAATAATAATTTCCCGTGTGATTTCTGTGTTTCGTTTTTAATTAATTATAAATAGCAGAGCGGAAAACGGTTTTAATTTAACAGTTACAAGCGTGTTCATCATAAAAAGAAAAGTTTATGAGGAATAGAAGAAGTATGAGTTCACCACATTGTTCTCTTATCACACCATTGTGGCATAAAAAATGTAGTCACTAAATTAAGGAAGGTATGCTTAGATGGTTTGGGCACGTAGACAGAATGAATGAAAGGAGACTGACAAAAAGAATTTATGAATCAAGATCGAATGGGAATGTTGGAAGGGGAAGAGCAAGACGAACGTTCCTGGACCAAATCCAGGACATTTTAAATAAGGGCCAGGTCAAGAGTATTCTATATCGACGAACTTGTATGATAGGTTTTATGATAATGAAAGAAGCGAAGGAGATATGCAAGGATCGTGACAAGTAGAAAAACATGGTCTCTGCCTTCCCCTATGGTAATAAAGCGTAATACTATGTATGTATGATTTGAACATGGTGTATGTATGGCGTTATTTACGTCTATAAGAATTTAAACCGGCAGGGTCCAGGAGATGCTGACTTATACTAATAAATCTGTTAACAGACAATTAGATATTAACTTTTCCTGTTAGTAGTACTAGTTACACTGGTATTTATAATATTAGTAAAGCTTACAACGTTACTTAGAGATCTAAAAAAAACGGGTGATATTTTCTTCTAAAAAAAGCTAAGTTGTTAATGCGAGTTAGTGAGAAACACATTAGCATCTATTTGCTTACACATTTTCTTGACAAAGTGATAACTTGAACAAACTGACAGGAAGCCCAACAAAGGTGTGTTGGCCCAACATGAAATTACTTTTTTCCGTGACCTCGCTTTACCGCTACCGTTTAGTAGGTGTGCTACGAACCTACGAAAATCGGTTCACCTTTTTAAACATACCGCTACATTGGATGAAAAAATCCAAATATTCGTAAAGGATAAAGCAAAATCCACTGCCTAGTGGTTAACAAGTTTAGCAACAGTCATGAGGTCCGGGGTTCGAGCCCCAGGTCGGGCCCGTTAAAAACGCTATATTGAGTGTTGTATTAAGATTTTCTCAGCATTCGTCCGAAGCTGCGAAATTGGCGGTGTGCTCCAGCACCCTGCCTCGGAGAGCACTTTAAGCCGTCGGTCCTGCGCCTATGAGAGTAAGAAATAGAGAGTGTACTTGTGTACTATGCCTGCCAAACCGTAGTGAAGCAGTGTGGTGGGTTTACGCTCTAACAACCCTCTCTACTATAAGTAAGGTGGCCTGTTCGCAGCAGTGACAAGTTAACGCGCTGCTACTAACTTTTTACTTACTTATAACAAAATCCAAAATAGCTCATATTTTCTAAGAAAAGGCCTATGATCGAGTAGTGAGGAATGAGCTGTGGTCAACGTTATATACGTATGGGGTGAGCGGTTGTCTAATTCAAGCATTGAAGTTTCTCTATGAGGGTTCTAGTGCTTGTGTCAGAATAAACGGGGCGTACACGGAGTGGTTTCCTGTCGAAAGAGGTGTTCGACAGGGATGTGTTGCGTCACCATGGCTGTTCAACCTATTCATGGATAAATGTTTGACAGATTTAAAAGAAAGTATGTATGGGTTAAGAATGAATGAATTACTCATCAAATGTTTACTCTACGCTGATGATCAAGTAATACTTGCGTCATCCGCTAACGAGCTTCAGGAGATGCTAAATATTATGAATGAAGCTTTGAAAGGGAAAGGAATGAAAGTGAATGTAAACAAAACGAAAGTTATGCTTTTTGAACGAGATGAATCTATGATGAATGGCAATATTTTGATAGATGGGGAACAAGTGGAAGAGGTGAAAGAATTTGTATACTTGGGATCTAAATTTACAAAAGATGGAACATGTGAAAGTGATATCGAAAGGAGAGTGAATGCAGGGAATATGGTAAATGGTGCTCTGCATGCTTTTATGAATAGCCAGATGGTGTCTCAAAGGGCTAGACTGGCAGTGCATGCTGGAGTGTTGGTGCCAACACTTATGTATGGTAGTGAAAGTTGGGTATGGCAGAAGAATCACAAAAGTAAAATAAATGCGGTAGAGATGAGAGCGTTGAGAAGCATGAGTGGATTAAAACTGAGTGACAGAGTAAGAAATAGTGTGATAAGAGAACGTTGTGGTATAAAAGAAGACGTAGTGACTAAAATTGAGAAAGGTATGCTTAGATGGTTTGGGCATGTAGAGAGAATGAATGAAAGGAGACTGACAAAAAGGATTTATGAGTCAAGAGTGAATGCGAAAGTTGGAAGGGGAAGACCAAGGCGAACGTTCCTGGACCAAATCCAGGACATTTTAAATAACGGCCAGGTCAAGAGTACTCTAAACCGACGAACTTGTATGAAAGGTTTAATGAGAATGAAAGAAGCGAAGGAGATATGCAAGGATCGTGGCAAGTGGAAGGATGTTGTCTCTGCCTACCCCTATGGGAATGAGGCGTGTTGCTATGTATGTCATATTTTCTTCCGTTTCATACTTATATTCAATTTTTATAAAGTAATGCTGTGGCACCACAATATTATTTGATCGTTTGAACGTGCGCTTTAATATTCAAAACGGCTCTCCAGTGAAATTAACTTCTTTTAATTGTCTCACTAATCTTCCAAAGCAGCGATATTTTTATTAGGTATTTGAGTAAATATTTGATATTACGTAGCGGAAGTATGAAAGTAGCACCCGTGACCGAGAAGTTAAGGAGTGGAAGGCTGTCCTGGTATGGACATCTCTTGGGAAGGGAGGGTAGCCATGTATGCAAGAAGGCCCTAAATATGATGGTAAGCGTCAAGGCCAAAAAAAGTGTGGATTAACTGTGTGAAAGTGGATATGTGTGTAAGGGGTATGAATGTAGAAATGAAAGCTGATAGAGTGAAGTGGCGAAAGCAAGCATGCTGTGCCGACCTCACTTAATGGGATAAGGGCAAGGAAATAATGATGATAATTAGATATTACCCATTTAATTTTAATATTTTTAATATTATATGTTGAATCAAATTCGATTGTAATAGAAAAATACGGAATTTACTATTTTGCCTGGCCTGGTTTTAGGCTTTGACCGTGGCTAGTTACCGCCCTACCAGCAAAGACGTGACAGCAGACAAAAATATTGGGTTGCGATGCCGTGTAAAAACCATTAAGAGATAAATTACCCTGTACCTTGTGAGCCCTCTACCGTCTTAGACTGTATTTACACTTACCATCAGGTGATATCACAGCCAAACGCTAACCTGTGTAATTTTGCCTCGTCAGTTTAGTGATTCACTCTCGGAAATTCTCAGGATTTGCTTAAAGTAGGGAAGTTGGCGGTGTGCTCCAGCCCCGTGCATCGGAGACGACGTTAAGCCTTCGGTCGTGCGCCTGATCTCTTTCCAGTCGTCTGGCATTGCCGTTACGTTGGATTATAAGAGTGAAGGAATAGAGACAGCATTTGTGGTACCGCATACTCTTGTGTACTATACCTGCCAACCCACAATGGAGCAGGGTGGTGGGACTATGGTCTAAAATCCCTCTCTCCTGTGGGTGAGGAGATCTGTGCCCAGCAGTGGGACGCTAATGAGCTGCTACGATTAAACCACTTTTGAATGTAATTTCGCTTTAGTAACGTGATACTTAATAGTAGAAATATTTATGAAATAATCTAATTTGATTGTTATGTCTTAATATTGATTTATTTATTTTAAGAAATATATAAATGCAATTAACGTTCATTAGATACAAACTCTCTTTCTCTCTCTCTTTACAAGCATACATGGGTATTATCGCTTTGCACCGCTTGTCATTTAGGTCATCAAAATAGCTAATTTTGTAGTACAAAATGACTTGATAATTTAACAAATGACATCACCCGGTAACCCTAACCTGAATGTAGTAACAGGGCGCGGTTCGCGTGCTCTTTGGTAATTGAGTTTTTTTTATCCTAATGTTACTTCGTTTTTTATTACAAACATTGTATTATGGAAATTTCTTGGTAACAATATCATAGCAAATATTAACGTTGAATAGGTACCTATGCTTAATATGTATGTGGCGATAAACTTTCATTTAGACTACGTTTCGAGTTTTTATTGAAAGTATACTTAGTTTTAATTAAACTTTTTAAGAAAGTGGCCGCCGAACCCGACACAAGCTTTTGTTCCTATTAAAATCTTTAATATATATGACTAATGCTGGGCTCAGGACTACCCACTGCTATGGAAGAGGTTTTGTAGGTTACTACTACATAGTTATAATAAAAATGAGGTATTTGTTGTATATTTACAACAATAATTAAGTGGTGTCTTGTCAAGATATAAGCGACTTGTCTTTCCCGTCCAAGTTCTATCTATCTATATATACATATATATAGATAGATAGAACTATATATATATATATATATATATGCCGGAGAATAAGAAAGAAAGGAAGTATCAAGCACAGGGGGCAGGGTTCTCCGCCGACATCGTCATTAATTGCAACCATAATTTCTATACTGTGGGCTTTTGTGTATAAAGTTGGTGCAATCAGACACTGTATTAATTAACTCGGATTATAATGTTTAATAACTTAATGTTCCCGATATTTATTTACACAAACTCATTAATAATAATAGCTAGGAACGCGACAGTTCTTACAGTCGATCGCTCCGGCGGAGCGCTACCCGAGAACTACCGAGAGACTCCGCCGGACTGCCACTATTGAGTCTGTCCTACGCTGATAGACAGATGGCGTCAGCGTTCCACAGACACCTGCCCTCCGACATATATAAGAGATATCCAGGTATCTATGGACTCATCATGATATCTCTGGAAACATAAGGCGTAGAAACATCAAATTTGGTAGGAATATTCCTTTTGCCGAGTAGAGGTCATGTTTCTTATTTGTAAAATAATTTGCCTAAATTAATGTAATTACTACCTAAAAAACATTCTACTCAGACGAAGTCGCGGGTTCAGCTAGTATAATATATACTACTAATAATTTGCCATTATATCGAATACATTTATTTAAATGTATGTGTAACATACGTGTGCTGATATGTATAGAAGTTGTTAAAGCAAATAATTATATACTATTAGTATTTAAACGTTTAAGAGATGTAAGTGAATGGAAAATGGTCTATCTTATGTATTTGTGCGATAGCCCGTATTATGATGACAACAAACGCCAAACTGCGTTTATTACAAGAGGATTGATTCAGGATAGGCCGCAAAAGAATCTCACTTAATTTTTGCGTACATTACACGTAATGTAATAGAATACCATACAATAATAATTAAAAATTATATTATAATCATACAAAAATCACTAAACTGCAATTTTGTAAATAGATGACATACTTATTTAATTTACTAGCTGAACCTGCGACTTCGTCTTCGTGGAATTTGTTTTTTGGAAGCATTTTCATTAATTTAGGCAAATTGTTTTACAAATAAGAAACATACCCGCACTGCCCCTTTAAGGGTGGAATTTCCTAAAATTTACTTTTGATAGTTTCCACTATAACAAAAAAAAATTCTGAACAAGTTTTACATACCATAAAAGATATAGGTACGTTAAGTTAGTTAGTACTAAATGTGAGGTTTGAATTTATTTTAATTAACACCCTTGTAATTCCACTTGCGGGTGGAATTTCATAAAATCCACTTTTAGCTGACCCCTACTTACCAAAAGAAATATTCCTACCAAATTTCAAGTCTTTACAACTTATCGTTCCAGAGATATCGTGGTGAGTCAATAGATACCTGGATATCTCTTATACATATTTAGATTATACATACATTTTCTTTTTATATGTGGTCCCATAGTTGTTATATACCTTTATGTAAATCTAGATACGCGTGTTTATAACTGAATTCCTCCTAAACGCCTGGATAGATTTTGCTTAAGTTTATTGAGTTTAGGGAGTTTTAAAAATGGTTTAAATTACAATTGTATCCCGTAAACTTCTCCATATCTTCATGAGATCGAGAACTATGCGGATGACGTTGTCAGGAACGAGTTTATTGTACTATATGAGGTGAATTACATATGTATTATTACTTAACTATTAAGTGATAAGGCCATCCTACTAAGACCATCGTATTGTTCTTTACATTGTAATTGCTTTTGTTAAATAATTTGCACAGTAACATCTATAAATATGTAAAGATTTTTTCATATGTAATGTGCACGTTCTGAATTAAAATTTGCTAAGATCCGATACATGGCTAACAGTGCGAAACGCATCGCTGACCTAATGCAACTCGCACCGGTTGCGATTTCAAATCCGTTGACTGCTATACCGTAACCGAAATCAACGACCGGCCTTTTTGTTACGATTATTGCTAAACATGAAAACAGGTTGTACCTTTTAGGGTTTTTCCATTGATTCTGTTGTAACTTTGTAATAGGAACGAGCAATAAATATTATTTTATAAGTCAACTCCTATGCTTTCTAGCGAAAATCGATTATTTTTTATCAGATAAAATTGTCCATCTAAACCACTTTCGGTTTAGTCTACTATAAAAAAAAACTACTTATAGCCGGTGCTGTCAAACGCGTAGTTAGTTTTGTGGGAAGACTGGATCGAATAGTCAATTTAAACTACTTTTGAATCGGCTTGAAATATTGCATTAAAATTGATTCAGTCATTTAGGAGGACTAAAATTACATACCGAAGTGCAGAAGAATTAAATATAAATCTGTACTTAATACAATTTTTTTCTGGTCGTGTCACATTATTAGTTCTCAAACTCATAAAAATATCGGATCGAATGGTCCATATAGACCATTCCAGAAGCTACCGAAATTACAGAAAATTTAAGCAAAATTGGTCCATACCTTGAGTATGAGATCAGTCACATAATTATTGAAATGAAACTTCTTTAGGCGCAAGAGGGTAAATTTTTTACGGATGAAACGCTATGAAGATGTGCAGCGTTTTTATGCTAATTAGTTTGAAGATTGGGTAGTTTTAATATTTACAAATAACATGTGGCATTTTAATTTGCCACTCGTTATTTAATAATTTAATATACTATTTTTCATAAAATATACAATAAAATATTTCATTCTTTGTAAAATTTTAGATCTAAGAATAAAATTTAAATAGATGTTTTTAATATTGACGAAAACACGTGGCATTTTTATTTCCAATTCGTCATTTCAGATTTCAAAAAATCAGTATTAATTAGTTATTAAAACAGTATGAATATTCGAAATTTTTATTATTTTAATGACAATTAAATTCCTAACATATCTTCCTTTTTCTCTACCTCTAAGTCTCGCAAATCTATAGTTTTAGATTTGTATAAATATAAACAAGATTTAAAAATTAGTTTGCCTCAGAAATTTCACTTCTGACATGTGTACTTTGTACGCACGCACTTTTAATTTATGTAACAAGCTGACTTGCGCAACTTAGTATCGAGATTAAAGAGTATGGGTAGCAGGATACCAGATATACAGACAATTGTTAAATATCGGTCCAACCTTCGAAACGAAGGAGTTCGATAACATACACTACGACACCAGATTTTTGTGTGTTAGAAAAAGATTGACGCATAATATTTGTGTTGACTATATACATAATATACAAAGAATAATAATCAATCACAATAAAGTCAATGTAGCGCATACAAATCACAATAGGCCAATGTGTGTCGGACGCGATTTCATTTCCTGCGTGCGCGCGCGCTGACCCGTGGATCAATTTCCGGCGGTGGTTTAGCAATGATGCCTGCTGATTATAGCCGATAAGCAAGATAAAATAAGTTTTAAAATGAAAATTTACATCTATTAATTATTATTCTCCTACATATAGATTACGGATTGATCTCGTAAATGATAAATGAATATGGTTAAAAACTTAAACAGTCGTGTAAAAAAATATTTAAAATTTATCGCTTCTATATGAAAACATACAAGTACTATGTACACCGGAAACGTGGTAGCTGACTATGGGCCTCATTCGAAAGCTCAGAGTCACTACGCGATCAAATCGGAAATGAGGAGATCCGTAGCCGAACCAAAGTCACCGACATAGCCCTACGAATCGCGAACCTGAAGTGGCACGGCACATAGTCCGACGAACCGATGGTCGTTGGGGCCCGATGACGCTGGGAATGGCGACCCCGCACCGGACGACGCAGTGCAGGAAGACCCCCCACATGGTGGACCGACGATATAAGGAGGGTCGCCGGTAGCCGCTGGAGCCAGGCGGCGCAAGATCGGGCCTTGTGGGCATCATTTCGTGAAACCTATCTCCAGCTATGAACATCCATCGGTTGAAGCGACGACGACTATGCACACATAGTATGTGCTTAAGTAATTATCATTATGTAGCTACTATCCACGTCGTTCCCGATCCTATGGAAATCTATATTTATGACAGTAGTCACTCAGTTTGGCAAATTTGAAGTCAATTGTAAACAATTGATTAAATTACGCTACAGTTAAGAAGCGTAGTGTCAGCATATTATGTATTAGAATAACTATGAAACTGATATAATTTCTAAAAATTTCCGACAACACGTCACGTAGACATTAGAATTCCTTTGTTGCAGGAAGTTAATGATATGAGGGAATGTTTAGTTAAATACGACATGAAATATTTTATGAATTGCTCATGTACTATCGGGTTATAATCCCCGTTTCCATTTCTTGCAAGTTTTCAACATTGCGGTAAATTCTTTGCGATTGTGTGCAAGTTGCCTGCCCCTTCGCCTAAGATGCTTTGGCCTACTGGCCTCAGTTTTTTTCTTTCCTTCATTATTTTTTTTATATATAGAGAGATTTTTTGTAACAATTGTTCCTTACTCATCATCATACACTTAGGTGTAGATCAATCTTGTTTAAAGAAACAAACTTGATCATGGATCCCACCGCACCTTGCTTCACAAGCAGTTTGTGCTGTGCCGTATATTAGTAGCGGCTTTCATACTGGCCTGAGTTTACTTCTGAGCTTTTCTCCACTGAACCAAACATTAATATTCTAAAAAGCACATGTATCAGTTAAACACTGAATATCCCTATCGCCATGTCGCCTACACGGAACACGCCAAGCCGAGACTGTTTGGCGTCTGCCGTCTTATTTTGGGTAAATTACAAACATTAGCATTTAATGACAACATACCTGCACTATACTTTGTACCTTATAACAGATTTTTTAATAAATTTATCTCAATTTATCTCTACACAGAAAAGAAGCATTAAATGCGTATAGTTTTATTAGAAGAGTTAAGAGTGTCGAAACTTTATTATAGTATGTCTAATAAAGAATTACTTTTATAACCTGAAAATTACGTAAAACCTACGTGCTTAATTGTATTATAAACTTTTTCATTCGGTGAAGAAAAGTATCGCGAGGAAACCTACATTTACTGGGAATCATTCTAGCGTGGTTCTATCTTCTAAAAATCTTCTGTCGTATGTATTAGGAAGGCTGTGCTGAGCAGTAGGGCGCTCAAAGGCTTCTACCAATATAGATAATAATTTCAAGTAAACAGAATGTGTATCATAACTAATATTACTCTCGGGCGATTTCGGATAGACGAACGTTCTAATGCCACTTCTCAAGTGGCAATCAGTAAATTACTAATTGATCATTCTGGTAACAACGTCGTCCATGAACGTTTATATTATGTGAGTTTCCATTGTCCATCTACGGTTGTCTATAACATTTGAAATTGCGAGAACGTACTACGAGCAAGTGAGGTGTGTCACGTCAACGTGTGTCATTATTTTAAAAATTTGTTACTACATACTTAATATTAAATAATAATAAAGTTCATATAAGCTTATTAGAATGGAAATGGAATGGAGGAATGAGCTGTGGTCAACGTTGTCATCTGATTCAAGCATTGAAGTCTCTCTATGAGGGTTCTAGTGCTTGTGTTAGAATAAACGGAGCGTCCACGGAGTAGTTTCCTGTCGAACGAGGTGTTAGACAGGGATGTGTTGCGTCACCATGGCTGTTCAACCTAGTCATGGATAAATGTTTGACAGATTTAAAAGAAAGAATGTGTGGGTTGAGAATGAATGAATTACTCATCAAATTCTACGCTGATGATCAAGTAATACTTGCGTCATCCGCTAATGAGCTACAGGAGATGGTAAACAAAACGAAAATTATGCTTTTTGAACGAGATGAAGCTGTGATGAATGACAATATTTTGATAGATGGGGAACAAGTGGAAGAGGTGAAAGAATTTGTATACTTGGCATCTAAATTTACAAAAGATGGAACATGTGAAAGTGATTGAAAGGAGAGTGAATGCAGGGAATATGGTAAATGGTGCTCTACACGCCTTTATGAATAGCCAGATGGTGTCTCAAAGGGCTAGACTGGCTGTGGATGCTGGAGTGTTGGTGTCAATACTTATGTATGGTAGTGAAAGTTGGGTATGGCAGAAGAATCACAAAAGTAAAATAAATGCGGTAGAGATGAGAGCGTTGAGAAGCATGAGTGGATTAAAACTGAGTGACAGAGTAAGAAATAGTGTGATAAGAGAACGTTGTGGTATAAAAGAAGACGTAGTGACTAAAATTGAGAAAGGTATGCTTAGATGGTTTGGGCATGTAGAGAGAATGAATGAAAGGAGACTGACAAAAAGGATTTATGAGTCAAGAGTGAATGCGAAAGTTGGAAGGGGAAGACCAAGGCGAACGTTCCTGGACCAAATCCAGGACATTTTAAGTAACGGCCAGGTCAAGAGTACTCTAAACCGACGAACTTGTATGAAAGGTTTAATGAGAATGAAAGAAGCGAAGGAGATATGCAAGGACCGTGGCAAGTGGAAGCATGTTGTCTCTGCTTACCCCTATGGGAATGAGGCGTGATGCTATGTATGTATGTGTGTTATTAGAACTGCCTCACTGGTCTAGTGGTTAGCATGTTCGACTACAGACATGAGGCCCAGGGTTTGAGTCCCGGGTCGGGCCAATTTAAAAATCAATATTGAGTTTTCTATTTAAGATTTTCTCAATATTTGCCCGAAGTTGGGAAGTTGGCGGTGTGATCCGCAGTGGAGCAGCGTGGTGGGTCTATGCTCTAAAAACCCTCGCTCCTCGGAGTGAGGCGGCCTGTGCCCAGCAGTGGGACGTTAATGGGCTGCTACTTACTTACTTACTAAGCTTATTAGAGTATAGAATATATTATATATGCATCGCCATCGAGCTTATTTTATAGAAATTTCTATACGAAAATAAAACTCATTATATAGAAAGAATCCTGTAAAATTTCTTAAGCTTGCGATACATTTATTGCAAAGCAAATTAAGTTATTAAATTAATATTTGAAAAACTGTTTTAACTGTGTCATGTACTAGAAGTTAAAAAAATGTATTTTAGGATGGATGAATAAAAACACTTGCTTTTATTAATGATTAAAAGAGGATTAGGATTAAATTTATAGTCAAGGTACGTTTGTAGATACTTAAAAGTGAGGTGTCGATATGCAGAACTATAATGGCATATGCCATATCACATTAGTTAATATTTGAACATTCAATATTTTTTTTACAACATACAGTTTTCAACGTTCAGCCCTACAGGACTAAAGTACATTATATTTATTAAATTCGAAAATGAATCAGAGTAAGTACAGTTTAATGTTTAAAGCAGAGAAAGTGCTTTTTTTTATCACAAACAATAATATTCTTTAAGGCGCAAGAAAAAATAAACTTATACGAGTCACGAAAAGGTTATAAATACGTTGTACTGTGTACATGTTTCTTATGAAAAGAAAAATCTTCATAAATAAAGTCGGATATTATTTTTGTTGCGTGGGCGATGTGACAGGCTGAAACGTTTTAATGATGTAGCATGCGTGTAGCACGCGGTTTCACTTCGTTCCTATTCCAGAACGTTGACACGACAATTTATTATATTGTGTACATATTAACTGATTTATCAGCTCACAGTATATAATTTCAAATTGTCTCCAGTTAATGTGAAAATGTGTAAAGTTCTTTTTCGCTTCTCAATCACCATCAGACAAAGAACATATTTGAGGAAGACAGAATGTGTAATCTATGAAAAATAAAAGGATAGAATTAGGGTCGACAGATTCTACATTTAATAATTCCAACCTTCAGCAGTTATGTTGTCACCATTACCCATGTAACTGGGTAAAAGCTTTGAATCGAAATTAGGTAAAACACATTTCAAAACTGATTTTCCATTAAAAAGTTTTATAGATGTGTCATATACTATATAATATATTATAGACATGGATACTGTTACTGTAGCATTAAACTTCGTAAATTTCATCACCGTAAATGACTTTTTTTTCTATTCAGGCAACATTAAAACTATGCGTGCGGCGAACGGTTATCCTCACAAAATTTCTTTTAAAAATGGCTGTGTGAGTAAACTACCTTTTATTGCACCAATTACAGTATTATGTCGCAGCAATGCCCTCAAATAAGCGTTTTTTATGGAGTTAGTGCTATTTGTCTACCTAGTTGAATATAATGATTTGCAATGTTCATTGAGTAATAATAAACATTAGAAGCGTTTAAACTTGCTTGTTTTAGCAATTATCTAGTTTATTGGCTGCTAATTGCCTGTGTGACTGCTTGGAATTTGTGATTTACACAGTATTATAATGGTTGAACGCTCAGTCGCCTGAATTATACTATACAAGCTAGTCACCGCGGTGTCATCCACGTATCACTCAATCCCGTGGGAACATGGGGAAATCAGTTCTTAATATGCTGGTGAATAGTTTAAGAGATAACACTAATACAGATATGCTAAAATTATCATCGTATCTATTTAATGAAATGCATTTTAGGGTGCATCGGTTGTATTGATTGATTGATTGGTAGAACCGATTTTGTTTAAATTTTTTGCGTGTTTCAGGTGGATTCGAGAATGATGTAGATTGAAAACTCTATCAGATACATAATGAATTTACCGATACCCAGTTCGTAGTAATATTAGTGTACATTAGGTGGCGTACACGTAATAATTATATAGTGGCAATGAAATGCATAAATGAGATATTAGTTACTATTTTGCTTCCAAAAAAGAGACTTGGAATTATTTACATGGGTAAAACAGACGTATTTACCTTTTATGTTTTCTCCTTTGATTTATTTATATAAAAAAATTGGTAAAAGAGTCCTTGAAATGGGTTGATAAACCCATTCTCAAGAACTGTATTATATACAAGATTCTCTACATCTGAAAGCACGGGCGGTTCCGACAAAATTAGTTCCGTCGTATTAGGGATATAGTCGACACAATCATACTTTAAACACAAAAAAAATATTAAATATTTTGCAATTCAAACTTGAGTTATGGAATAACTAACAGACACAAACGACATCGTGTAATTCTTCAAAGAGTATATGGATACTGCCACGTAATGTAACTCCATTTTAAGTTAAACGTTCCGCAAACTAGGTGTACTCAACAGAAAGTTAGAAACAGTTTGTAAGACAACTTTATTAACTCTTAATAGTTTTAACGTTATCTTAATATAACAAAGTTCCTGTGCCTTTTTAAATTAATAGTATTAATTTACATTTTCCGTATATATATCCTGTTACAATTTACGTTGTTAATAAAATATATTAGTTGACTTTTGATCCAATGTAATACTAATTAAATTTCACTTATTATTAATCGTACATACACACGCACACACACACACACACACACACATATAACAGCTCAATAACGTCCCTCTGACGGCGGCGACTGGAATTCCGACGGCTTAACGTGCTCTCCGAGGCAAGGGGGTGAAGCATACCACCAACTACACAACTTCGGGCAAATATTGAGATATATCTGGAATTTGAACCCGGGACCTCATTTCTGTAGCCGAACATGCTGAGCACTAGACCAATGAGTCACTCAATAAAATAAATTACAATGTTTCTCGACTAGTTGTCTGATAGTTGGGATTGCTCACGACGACTCAGGCTAACCAAATTCTCTTAACGTCTTTCTAAAGAAGAGTATAAGGTCAAAGTTGGAATGTTGGGAGTTACAATGCTGTCTTATATTTATATTCACGATCAAAAAGGATTCAATTGGTACTCTACCTTCATTATTGTGTAATAAATAGTCAGACAGGTTCAACTCGACCTGACTTTGACGCCCACACTGGTGCAGTGATGAGAGTACTTGCACTGCTAGCAGAGATACCGGGTTAGATCCTCGGTAGATTGCATTCTCTTATCAGGACTCGTGGGAGGTTTCGGCCTTGGCTAGTTACCACCTGCAAGCAAATACATACCGCCAAACAAGCCATTTGTATTCCGGTACGATGCTATATGTAGAAACCATAAGAGATACTGTCTTAGGTTGTTAATCAGTATCATCAGCTACCATCAGGTGTGAGCACAGACAAGGTCTAACCTCTGAGCAATACTAAAAAGACTGAAATATTTTTTATTTATACCAAGTAAACGCTTTTGTCAATGTAATATTTCTTCGATTGTAGCCTGAATACCATCGACTTGGTAAATAAATATTGCTAACTTAAAGAAGCAAATAAGGTATAGAATACTATCATTTTGTATCCGTAATACACAAAAATAATAATAATATACCATTCAACGCATAATGGTAAAAAAATTCCTACAGTACAGTTCCAATGAAATAACCCCATTTTCCTTGTATATTATAACATACCGCAATTTAAAGTTTACAACAGAATACGAACACACCCTGTTTTTTTAGAGACGAACTAGTTACATCACTCGGTACATGTATCCGTGGCACGTTGTACACTCTTTAAATATTAAAAACGTACGGACTATTTTCCGTGCGCGCTGTTTATCCACACCTATGTTGCAGTCCATGTTACCAACAAACTCATAAAACATACATATATTATAAGTAGCGTATAGAACGGTCGGCGCCACGACGGCGTGTTGTGGGGCGCGGTTGCTATGGCAACACCCCCACCCACTCTACACCCCTCCAGCTGACCTGTCGACCTACGAGTAACACTGTCAATGCTGCAGGGCTTGGCCAGGCCTTTACTCTTTTTTTTGTAACCTAAATTATTTAGGGTTAAAATGTTTTTCTATATGTGATCTAAATTCGCTAAATGCTTTCATATAATACATAATTCTCAGCCAATCATGTATTTGTTAATTGGATGTTATAACACAGCTTAGATTCAATAAAAGAAAAAAATTATTGAATGTAAACTATGCTTATATTCTTCCAATTCGCAGTATTAGGTTACGCTCCCCTTATACAAGGTATTAGGAAACCGTTTCAGAAAACGAAGACAGATGATAGTACTAATGATGTCTTTGCATTGAAAAAAAACGATCCTGATTTAAAAATAGTATAGATAAATGAAGCTATATTTTCATAAAAAAATATATTACTTTACTAAAAAAACGCCGACCGCGTCGTGCCTTGGCGTTCTTTGATCATTTCGTTGACCCATGCGTTCGAAGGTTAGCTGTTTACGATTTTGTTTCGTTGTTGTTTTTTTTTTTAAATAAAGTAATGTATTTTTTATGAAACTATCTTGTTGCATATACGACTATTAATTAAATTTATAATTAAATTATATCGTACCAAATGTATCCTACGTATTTTAAATTCTCAATTCACACTGATAGATCACATGATTTAAATACATTTACTTTACATAAATATTTATTTATTAATGCAATATTCTTTTTTCGTGTTAATGTTATTATTTTAACAAATATTTGTTGTTTTCATAAGATCAGTTCTTTTAGAGTATAATCTGGGTAACTTTGGCCCGGGCCCAATGTATAGTAGATATACGAGACACTGATTTAGGGGTAAAACGAACTAAAAAATTCAAATACCCGTGACCGCCAACAAGTCTGTATCTGTAGAAGAAGTAGAAAAGTTTTTTGAGTATCGACAAAGATCGAAATATAAAAGAAAGATCAAGTTGGAGAAAAAAATATAAAATGTTCACTTGATCTATCTCCACAGTTTGAACCTATATAATTTTTTTCTACCAGAACATGATGTCAACATGCTTGATACAGCCGTTATATATGATGAATATTACAATATTGTGACTGTGGAAGCAGAAGTTCACAACCAACCTCGTCACGAGAACATATGAGATTAAAATGTTGAAGTTGCTATGGTAATGAAGTTAATGATGGAATACTGCACAGAATCGAAACAGAAGAATCGGAAGCAGTGGAGTGTATTTTATGAGAAGACTGATGAAAATTCAAGTTTTTGCATTTTAAAAGATTAAGGATCCTTGTTCCCTGGTACAGTGTTAAAGACTGATGGACAACATATAAAATATCTACACTGCAAAGGCAATATTTATTTTATACCATTAAAATGTTTTCGACGATGGTTTATAGTCTATGGACTAATATTTTTAATCTTGTGCTCAGAAATAGCAACACAAAGTTACCCAGACTCGCAAAAATTAAAATATTAACTAAAACCCTATACCAAATTAAAGTGGTTACTCTTATTCATTGGCCCAATTGAAAATCGTCAATTTGCCAAATTATCACTTTGAAATATCAATGAAATTACTTAATAGTGGAAAAATTTTTTAATCCCACCGTTTCAGTTTGCATCTAATGAGAAATAAAAAAATAGAGTTACAATCCTGTAAATAATTTCTAGAGTGGGTCACAGTTATCCCGATCGATTGTAAATGTATTGAAATCATATAAACTAATAGTAGGAATTGAGAAATAGCTACATAGGTTACGTTTGGAGACATTCATGATTTTTTTTGTATTTGATTATTTAAATGTTAAATAATACTATTACAATTTCAGTTTTTTTTTGCCACGAAAGTCGAATTATCAACATTTAATTTTAGCGCTTTGTCAAAATTGTTGTCAAAGGCTTAGAGCAAATAAGTTTTAATTAATTTTATTTGGATGCGGATAGGCCTGAACCCGCATTTGGGTAACTCGCTATGTTTCAAATTCCCTTACTAATAGGGGTAAGGGCTGAAATCCGTTGATAACACATTCAACTTTAAGCTAATTAACTTAACGTCTCGTTTCCCATTTAAACGTTGTACAACCTTTGTGTTGAATGGCAAACAAATCATGCATGTGAGTAGGATAAAGTAAATCGTGCTATTCTATTTGCCCTTTCAATTTTACCGAGTAACTAATTACTGAATATAAAAACATATTAATTAAAATGTATTAAATGAACTCATAACAAAAACTATAAATTCGGATTTTCGTTTTTTCGAATAACAACGAAGTTTATTGGCCCAGTAAATGAATGTTCATACAGTTCATGTAAATCAAGATGTTAATCTAAAGTGAAATGTAAATTTCCTTCAATTATATTTAAAGTCAACGGACTGGTAACAATTAGTTTAATATCAGCATAATTAAATAACCACGCTATACGAGTACTGTTGAATTTTCCATAACTTAAACTACAACGAAATATTAAGAGCAATATAAAAAGGTTGTGTCTGTCCGATTGTCTCTAGCAATATAGACTTCTTCAATCGAAATTTGTCCGGGAATTTCTAAATGCGTAGAAATAACGTTACGAGTACATTGAGACAGAGCGAATAGTAGTTGATCCTCGAAGGGGCTGAATCTATGTGGAATTGGAATTTTATAGACTTTATACCGGAATTGGTATGAAATATTCTAAATAGATAACATCATATTAAGCCACAGGCAAAGATGGGTTTGTAAGTACCAATATAATATAATAAAATCATGATAAGATTTGGTCGTGATTTCTGCGCTTTAATTCGAGCGTCTTGTCGACAAGGGTTTTTAAAAAGCGACCGCAACAAGTGATAGCCATTAAGCGATATTATCATAATAAATAAAAAAGTAACTAATACCAAAATAAAAACTTATCCGCACATATTAAGTAAGTAGCAGCCCTTTAACGTCCCACTACTGGACACAGGCCTCCTCGTAGGAGAGAGGGTTATCCACATCCACACATACGTATTTTTAAATAATCCAACAAAACAATTTTTGTTTAAAAATTTATGTTGCGAGTTTATGTTCGCTAACTTGGCAAATAAGTAGTTGAAGAAACTTGAATATATAAGGTGATAGGAGACCGCTTCCGAAAATAGAGACAGACGATAATATTACTGACACCTTTGATGGATGGAAAAATCGATACTGATTAAAAAAAATTTCATCATCGTTTTATTAGCATTATTTAGGCTCCATCGTGTTAGTACAGGAAAATAAAACGATAGTTTCCTGAAAAATACATTACTTTACAAAAACAACCAGCAATGAAACACAAAATCGAAAACAGCTGACGCTTGAACGCACGGGCCACAGCCCGAGTGTATCGCGGCGCGGCCTGGCGTTCTTTAATCAATTCGTTGACCCGTGTATTGATCCATCGGCTGTTTTTAATTATGTGTTTCTATGAAGGTTTCTTTTAGTAAAGTAATGAATTTTTTATGAAACTATAGTTTCACTTGGCTGAATCAATATGGTGCGTATATAATAAAATATACGGATAAATAAAGGTAGTAGAACGTTTTAGAATTTTTTTTTTTTTAAATCAGGATCGATGTTTTTCCGTCCCATCATCGAAGGTGTCATTAGTATTATTGTCTGTCTTCATTTTCGGGGGTGGTCTCCTAATACCATGTACGCGCCAATGCTATCATATATATATTCTTTTTCTATAAGTTTCTACAGGAGCAGTGAGTTCCATGTTATAATTTGATATAGTAATATTAAATTGCACCAAAATGAAGCTTGTGTTTAGTCATTATTTCAATAACATAAAAATGTTATGCTGTAATTCCGATCTACGAAGAGAGATCTTGTACCTGATAATATGCAATGGAAACTTCAAAGGATACCAATTCAAAATTAGTTGATGCGTGTTACAGAGGACAATACAGGGATACAGATAGTAAAATCACATTTTAATTTTTTTGTCTGAGTGTTTGTTACAGCTCTACTATGAATCGGCTGAACCAATTTTGATGGGATTATTAATGGTAGATAGCTCATGTTATAAGAAATTAATAAAGCTAGTTATATTCTAGAATAACATAAGGGTTTTGTCAAAAATATTAAAAATAATGAAGTACGAGGTGTGTTCAAAAAGTATCGCGAATTTTGAATTTTCGCGGGTTACGTATATTCGAATTTCGAATTTTTTGTGGCGTTATGTTGGTACTCATGTCTCTCACTTATGCCGACAAGCTCGGCCATTTTGAATGTTCATTTAATTGTTGACAGCTGCTTTGCTTGCACGTGTTTTGGATCGTCTTCGATTTTTACCTATAGTACTGTACGCCGGCCATATTTATTCGCCGTTGTCAAGCGCCAAAACTATTCGTCCGATTGACGTGAAATACAGAATACTTATGCGACCTAATCTCTCTGTAAGATGGATTTATCCATAAACTTACAAAATATCAAAACAACTTAAGCGAAACATTCTTATGCGGTGTACAGGAATGTTTCTTTTTTATGTGATTGAATGAGAGAGTCGTGTCCAAAAGTCACCCTTCGCAGCGGAATTGCGTGAAACATGGAAATAATACGAAGAAAATGCCCTTTAGTATTTTTAATCGACCCCAAGCTTTTTTCCATCCAAATAAGGCAAACCGATAACAATTTTAATATCAGTGTTGATATCGATTCCATTAAACCTTTGTGAATATATACAGGCCTTGATAGAAGTATTGATTATATGTTTTTAGATTAGATACAGTGTGCTTTGTGGTCATATCTGAACGACTATCGTTCGTAAAATAGTGTTCTTTGTTCAATCTTAATTCTTCAGTTCTGGACATTCAGTCACTCCTTGGTACTAATTAAGACATATAATATAGTAAATAGAATCAAACATTTGTCCAAGCCGACTTGAATATTAAAACATAGTTTTTCGCATAATTTCCACCTTATCATTAACCGTACAATACGGATTTTAAAGTATTTGTTTTTTCCCCTGGAAAATACTTTTACGCAACCCGATGTAAGAATTGTTCTTCAATCGGAAGTGTTGGAACCGCAGAAACCAGAATATCCACTAAAACTCAGTGGATTCCTCCCCATCCATGAGTGCGACTACTAGCGGTTCCCTAACCGTAATTTACTCTAGTGCCCCGGATGACACCGAACATAAGGATCTACAACTTAATACAGTGAAGCATGAATATGTGCCACTTCTGTCATCCGGCTCTGACGGCCAAGAAGGGCTTCAACCGCAAGGAAGCAAATGAGAGGCTCATTTGCCTCCTTCAGCGAGATGATGGCTTCGCAAAAAGGCAACTATCCTCCACCCAACTTCACTGGTGAGCAAAATTACATCAATTATATTCCCCAGTGAAAGATCTCCACTAACCAGCGATAACACGATATGTCGCTGGGGTAGACACTCCGCCCAAGTAAGGTGCACCGTACACATGACAGGCGGGCATTTCATCGCGGCCAACGACCTGGTGCAGGTACTTGTCGAACCCACCATGGCCGGTCAGCACCAGCACCAGACGGTAGGAAAGAGATCCGTGCTCCCTGCTGAGCAAGTTATCCAGGTGAGGTCGGATCGCCTCCACCATGACTACACTCGCAATTGGAGATACAAGATTTTAATTCCATTTTTCATACGGATTCTGTTTCAGAGACTCTGGAGGCCTATGATGATCTTAATTTAAGGCATACTGCCTTAAATTAAAAAAAGAGATATAAAGTTGCGAGTATACAGTTGCGCTCTATGTGGCGAAGAAACCACAATAATTTCAGTCGGGTACACGTTTTTCTTTATAACCATTATAATACTAGTTTAAATAACATAACTTCTTTTGTTTAACTTCACTCGCAAGCTTTTTATTGTCTAAGTAACCATTAAAATTATAATATCATTGATGAACTAACCCTATTTAGTAATAATTAATAATTTAATGGTTTTTGTATTTATATTGATCTAGACTGTCTTCTGGGAGTTTATGATAGAAAAGTCAATCTCGTAAAGCGATTTCACTACAAGGCGTTAGATGTCCTCGTAGTGAAATCGCTTTACGAGATTGACTTTTGTCCTGATGTGCCCCGCTGTTGTCATGATGGAAGTACACGCTTTGCTAGCAGATGCCCTGGGTTCTATTTTTTTGACCAAGAATCTACGGTTATTTCCTTAAGGCCTTCATGTTTTATTGTGGTTATCAAATTGCATAATAGTCAATGATGAGGATCTTGTACCAGTGAGTGCGTATCGACAATGTAAAACCCACGTGATATTAATTCCACGAAGATGAGTTTTATATTTTCTCCTACAAAATGTATTCCTGAAAGACAAAGTAGTGTTACGAAGACGTTTTCATAATTCCCCAAGGATATACGATCAGGATTCTCCTATGACACGACAAAGTAACTTTATGGAGATAATTTGATAAATGTTTGAAAATAATTCTCTCAAAATGCAGTCTCTCCAAGTAGTGAGGAGACGTTCAAAAGTCACTCCCTCAAGAGTCTTATTACTCTGAATTTAATGTATTTAATTACTTTATAGGTCTGATGAATTGCTGGCTTGTATAAAGTAAGTATTATTTCATGGAATCTTTCTGATGAAACAATTTACTATGGCTCCTTATATTGCTGTTTATATAGTGGATATACACCAGATCCTAATGAAATATAAATAAGGAAGTTGTGTCTTCATAATAAGGCACTGACCAGCCGTAAGTGTCAGCAATAAAAAGGTTTTTAAGGTGATCGTGGTAAAGAAATAATAACCATCATGATCAAATGAATATGATCTTTCTGTTAACTACTAAAAAGAATCGTAAATATTCTTCATAAAAATACAAAAACAGTATAAGTAACAGCAAATCCAAATATATATTCACAAAGTAATAACATTTAAAATGTAATTATAGTAGTGTATAATATTTTTTCGTTTATATATAGTATTCCTCTTCTATCTTTTAGTCAACGAGAGTCAACTTTACTCGAAAAAGCCTCACTCACCTTATATTGATAAACTGTTTTCTATTAGGTGTTTTCTATTAGGTCGATTCTAAAATGTCTCTAACGCATGACCTTGTGGGAACACCGTTGCTGGAAGTAAGTTCCATACCTTACACGTGCGAAGGAAAAGGATTGAAGATCTCGAACTGACCCTGAAGGCCTGGATGCGTATCCAGGTTGTGCAGATGAAATTCATTTTTTCTTCGAGTTGTTCGGTCATAGAAGCGAGACGGTGGTATCAAAATAAAGAGCTCGTAACATTACTCGTAATAGATACGATAGAACACATATATGGAAAATGGTCAAATGGAAGAAGTTGGTATGGGGGTGCTGCAGCTCACAAATGAGAGCAGGGCTCGAGGCGCGGTCGGATTTGGGATTTTTATATAAGCATCCTACGCTCGAGCACAATGTACCACTTGGCCCCCCACGTTGAGCACCCCAAGTTTTTTTGAAGTCAGTTTCCAAATGCGCACGAAATTCGACTTGACATGTTGTAGAAACGTGATGCGGGGCTGAAGGAAGCTGTTTTGGCTATACTATACGGAACTATACGGAATATTAATGAATGAGATTACGTACCAACAATTTATCTATATCTGTAGGATATTTCCCACACAGTTTATATAGAGGAGTGCAGAATGCTACAATTTTTGAAATTATGCACAAACAAACATTAAATCAATAAAACACATATTACACACGCACTACCATACACACACGCAAATATGATATATATACGTATTTGTCAATCGTTGACAATTATGCCAAACGTCATAAGGTTACATTAAAAAGTTTTTATTGTCAAAAGCACTAAGGAGGTTACATTAGACAAGCCAAGGCGGTTAAGGCTTCTTAAAATTTCTGATGATCGTAACTTTTTTTCTTTCATAAGAACATTCTCCTGACTATAAGAAACATTACAACAAGAGAGTTATCGAAATTGGTCCGTCCGTGCACGCGTGATACCAGAACTCATATATATATATATATATATATATATATATATATATATGTGTGTATGTATACATATATATATTGATACAAAAACTTTTTTGAGTGTAAATCGGTTTGATAAATCGGTAGCCACTAGAGCTATAATATGATTTTTTGGATTTGATTTAGATTAGATAATTAGTGTTTTTGATAGTCTTTTACAATAGAACCTTAAATATGTTCAAATTTGTAATTTAAATATTATTATGGTTACGACAACTGGTTAAATAAATATCTACAATAAAACTATATAGCGAATCACTTTGATAATCTGGGCTAGTTCTCCACCGCGTCGTCGTTTTGAATACTTCAGCTGTACATCCTTGTGCCATTCACGTGAACTCCGCAAATATATGGAAATGTTTCATGTCCACAAATAGGGTAAGTGAGAATGAAAGGAATTGCTCGTGTATATACTAAAATTGTAGGTATGCTAATGTTTAGTAGTCAGGCGTTGAAAATCTGAAGGATATTGTGATATAACTCTGCGATATGAAAAGTACCTGCTGTTTTATTTTCACTGTGCACGAAATTTCATAAACATGCAATAAAGTTGTGCGCGCTCTAGTGTGATATTTAAATCTTTTTTATGACATTAAATTAAAAAGAAACTCAAATCCTGCATTCAATAAAGTTGAAAGACTAAATTATAATGTCATGGCTTAAGTGCACTCTAAATTTTAGTTACTGTGCAATTTTCTCAACATAGTTGCGTTATAGCAATAAACTGAAAACGTGTACTATATTTAATGACCTCTTCGCGATATTACTGGTAAAAATATAGTATACTTATCTTGGAGTCGCATTTAAGTGGGGTTAGTTGAACTTACTGGTTCGATAAAGCAATTTATGTATATAAATAAAACTAATAACTTATGTATAACAATTAAAACTTATGTGCAAGAAGAAAGACTGTTCATGAAAGCTCAATGCCTCATTTATAAATCGGGAAATGAAACATGTCTTTTTATTTGCGTAAGTAATTATTTGTGAAAAGAATTCCCCCTGAAACAATTTCTAGGGTGACATAAAACATAAAAAAATAAGTGTACATCCAATAAATAGATCCCTACTATAAACTGCCAACTGACACTTAGATATTTTGGCCTTCTTGTAATTTTAATAATATCATTCTATTTATTATTCTAGGTCGTCGTATTAAACATAACTAGAAAGCCGTGATGCTTAATGAATCATTAGTAAACGTAGTACATTAATAAATAAGTAAACTTTGACGGAGGTACCATACCTTATGAAATTATCTTTTATTACTATAAATAACTTCGACACTTAAGTCTGCATTTTTACTTAACATTGCCTATATACTACGGTCAGCCATACGAGGCTGATATTGTATATTCTCTTGATTCAATACTCGCGTTTTGCAGACAGTTTTTCTCTCTAAATTTGAATTGTAAATAGAAATAAATTCATTTTATGAAATGATATGTTAATTTCATAAAATGAATTTATTAAAGTAGAACATTTAAATACAGTGAAATAAAAAAATCTAAAATCTCAAAACTTTCGCCCCTAAACTACTGAACCCATATGCATGGAAAATGGTACACACACAGTCTAGAGCCTCAGAAAAGAAAATAAGCTCTTTACCGTGAAATACTCTAAATAGCTCAATACAGTATTTGTACGTTTGGGTTAAAAAATTTTAAACTGTATTATTAAAAGTGCTATCTCAAAGCAATATTTCCCACGGACGAAGTCAGGAGTATGGTTAGTAAGGCTATAAAGTTATTTACGTCGTGGTTCTTTCTGACTTCGTTAAAATGTCCGAGAAATGTATTTAATAAATCATAATGGCGTATTGTGTTGTTTATATCTCGCTATCTGTTAGTTGAGAACCTCATTCTATTGAGATTAGAGAAACAAATAAAAAAGGCCTTCGATATAACGAGAAAACGCACCGAGAAAACCTTTCTACAAAACAAATATGACTATCGTGTTTTACCTCCTATTGTTGAGGGAATTTCCTCGTGCTTGTCTATTATTTATTTTCTATATATTTAGAATCACTGATATCATAACTTATGTTACGTGTTAAATGTGTAAATAGTTTTAATAAGCATACTTATTGGTAGTGTGATTGTGGTAGGTGGTTTCAAGAATGGTTGAGAATGTCGATTTTCCCCATATATTCATGGGATCGAAATCTATATTTAAAAAATATCAATCACTAACTCACTCGCGAGATGTCCACAGCCTTATGCTCAATAGACTTTTAGTTCGGCATTCATAAGGCTTCTGCGACGTCGAATTTCGCTGAGAACGGATTTCTGCATATTCCCACGCGATCGGGAACTGTATGTGTAAGTTTCAGCCTCCCTCGATTATATACGCATCGTAAATGCATCAGCATTGTAGATATTTACGTTTATAATTAGTTAAGCTTTCCACCGATGACACTACATTTTACCCAATAAAAATTTTACCAAAAAATGAACTGCCTTCAAAACAAACTCCTACAAATATATAAATATGCTCTAAAAAGTAAAATATAATTGCGTATTTTTTTTTTAGTTCTTCGTATTCTTGTACTCGGAGTCGGCGTCAGGCAAGGTAAGTGTGTCCCGCGTGTCCATTTGGCAGCTCCCACGTCGCTCGCATTTATAGCTCGTACATATACGTAGGTACCTATTTTGGCTGACATCGACTCCAAATATAAGAAGGACTCTAAAAAAGAATACGCAATTATTTTTTTATCTTTTAGAGTATATTAATATATTTGTAAGAGTTGGTTTAGAAGGCGGTTCTTTTTTGTTAAATTTTTTATTTATTATGAGTAGTAACGAAAATAAAAGTGGGAGTACTTATGTACTATTATACCTCTGTAACAACTTTGTTACAGTGGTAACTCTTTCACAGAGAACAGAGAGAGAATTCGTTCCAACCGCTCACGTATCTAAAATGGATATACTGTGAAATATTTTATTTGAGAGTGTATGATTAATATTTTAAAAGAGCGCGTTACAAATTGCTGGCTCTTATCCTGCATTGCGGCTTCTTTTTTGACATTTATCATACGCGGCCCGAGTTGGCGTAACCCTAATAGGCTTTTTGGAACATTACCAGGTTACCTATATTTTGCGCCGAAAAGCTACACTCTTGGTTAAAAGGATATTTATGGTAGTTTTTCTTTTAAACAGTTTACTGGTACGACCATTATTTTCTATACTCAGTTGAATTAAAATATCACACCGGGCTAAGTCACCTGTGCGGTACGGATTCCCGAGAGAATATGGTAAAATCCGTATTGAGTGAATGTCAACATTAGATAACGGTCACTTATACTTTACTAAATTTCAAGTCAGTTGTATTATATATATACTAGCTGACTTGAAATCCATGATGGTACAGTGGTGAGACGCGTAGATTATTGATCAGAATAGTCAGGTCAGTTTGTCAGCCTGCCTACCCGCAGTGGAGTAACGTGATGGGTTTACGCTATAACAACCCTCTCACCTATGAGTGGGCTGAACCCAGAGGTCGGACGTTAATAAGCTACTACTTTGCTTTTTTTAGCGCTTCACTGTAATGTCACTTGGCCAAGAACCCTCAATTTTATTCAAGTTTAAACTTGTTGCCATGTCTTAAATTTAGTATGAACTTACTGAGTTTTTGTAGTAGTCTCAAGCAGCATTTACGAAGACCCTGACTGTAGAAATTTTAACTTATGAAACACAGAAAGCAAAAAGAGGCTTGCGTTGAAAAATACTAAACAAACAAAATTCCTTAGTGAAAAAGCGCGAAAGTTTTTGTTTTTTTTCCTCGCTTCCTTGTTATGCCGAAGCATTTTTCCCTCCTTCAGATAACGCAAGAGGAATTTAATAAAAGCATTGTTTTTGCCAACACTTTTTTAATAAAGCAAGATGTTTAATATTGTTAAATTAAATTAAAATAACATTACCTACCAACAAGTTATGTAGACCTTTTGTAACTTGTCAATTTTTGTGTGATGTATGAGTACAAATAGTTGCGATAGAAGAATAGTGACACAATAAAAAAAAAACAATTTTTACAGGGGCATTTAATGCCGATTTAAATATGACTTTTTGATGTAAGAAAAAAAATTCTGGTTGCTTTAAAAGTTTAGTGACATGATTCAAAAACCATATGAAAAAATATATAAACTGGAATAACTATCCCTTTCTACTGTCATTATATAAAATTTTGGATTAAGGTGATCATTCATCCAAAGCAACGTACAGCTTTCTTTCAACTTTGTTTGTATTACGAGAAAAATATAATCGAGATTGTGTTTCTTAATAAAGAGATATTCGACAAAAATAAATCTTATTGGAGAAACTTTAAAAGCCTGTTAAACCCAATTTGCAACGAATGAAATCACGGCCTGCTAAGTATATTTCACCCTTTTGACGACACATTATGTACATTTGCCGCGCGTAACGACGCGGGCACGGTTCACAATTTCCATTAAGGCGCACCGAGACGGGAACGGCCCAAATTTTTGTATCCATGTCCAGATTCCGACTTTAGACCCTGTTGAACTAAGAATGAAAGTCCTTTGGGGTATTACGTACGTTTGCGTTATAAACCAACTGCCCTCACGCCGCGCCCCGTATAACACATATCGTATTAGCAGAGGACGGTATCTTAGTGCAATTAGCATCAGCTTTTTAGGAGTGCCGGTTGTGTGGGCATCGTTTATTTTAATGCGATGGATAACAAAACGACCTCATGAATGCAAATACTCTTATGAAAACATTTTTACAAAATTTAAAGTCCGATGAAAACCTTTAGCGCGTTGGAGTTTACCGGCTTTTAGGTTCGCATAGCTTCTCTCTTTTAGTGATAGTTTTTCTTTTGTGTCGTAGCTGAGGTTTGCATAAATTAGACCAGGTATACGATGTTAGATAATAAAATATGTAAATATAAGATACTAATATTGTTTTTACCTATATCCTTTGAAAACATCGAACCGATATGCCCAGAACAAGTATCATTAAAAGCTAACAATGCGAAGATGTTTTAGAAATATATTCACTCACTCATCACGAGATTATTAATATTAATTTAACAATGAAGACTGCCTCTAAGTACGGATATTTCCATGTTGTGCAAATAAAACAGTATTTTAATATAATTTAATCATTTTTACTTTATAGAACAGCTTTCTTTAGGTTAGGCTGTTAATAAAGATAATAAAGTAAATAAAAAACATTTTAATATTTTTTGCAGCCACTTTTGCTCTGGGCTGCAGCTTGGGTCTGCTTTTTGGTCACTACCACCAGGGATTTTTGTAAAACTTGCGTGCCTAATTGTTGTTTTAAATTATTGTAGTTTCATTGTGTTTTTTGCTAAAAAAAGATGCCATGAGAAAGCCTGCATTTTCCTAGAACAATCTGGAATATGCGTAGCCTGTGTTTGATTTGCAAAACAGAAACTGTACAATTTCCTACGTGCCTTCTCCAATTAACATGACACAAGCAAAATTGTGTGTGCTTTGTCACACCTGAAAGCCAATTATTAAAAGAAGAAGATGTGTAGTCTACCAACCCGTATTGTAGCTGTGTGGTAGGTTTATACTCTAAATCTCTTACTCCTATGAGTTAGGAGTCTTTGCCCAGCAGTAACTTGCTATACCTTTTATCTATCATCTTATATATAAAATTCTCATGTCACAATTTTCGTACCGATACTCCTCCGAAACCACGTACCAAATTTTTTAAGCGTATTCAGTAGGTTTTAGAATCGGCTACTATTTATTTTTGTAAGTGATAAGGGTTGTTCAGCCTTAATTTTTTTTTCAATTTTTGGACGAAATTGTTTTTTTTTTTATTTTTTTTTGTGATACAGCACTCCAAAATACATACAAACCTAAATTTTCACCTCTCTATCACCAACCCCTATTTTCTAATAGCGATAAAAGTAATTATATGGCAAAACAACGTTTGCTGGGTCAGCTAGTAACTTACAATAAAAAACTGTAAACATAATATTATCAAAAGCTATAACAATCATCAAAAAAGAACAAACGTTGGTAGTAAATGTAATTGTTTTTCCTTGTAACTCAATAAATAATGCTTAAATGAAAACGAAATACGCCAGAGATTGAAATGTAATTGTGTACCAATCGAAATAATCTTAGATAATACCGTATGAAACAAATGGTTCAGACTCAGTTCGGCACACGAGTGGTGGAGGGAATTAAGGCTGCTTATCCGTGCGAGGAACGAGGCAACGGGAGGATAATTATTTATTAAAATTGTTGCCATACCGCCGAGCTGCGACCGTTTCGCTACATGTTATTAGCTGCTGTGAAATTCTCCGAACATAACGTAGAGTGGCAATGCACCTGAAATATGGAAGAATCTGATTTTGAGATACATACTCGTATTCAAGTCATTGAGTTTGATATTGTATTCAATGAATATTGATATCAATGTTTTGCATTTGTAACTAGTGGTTATCCACGGTGTAATCTCCAAATTTTCGAGCCGTGGGAATATGGAAAACACGTTCTTAGTAAGCAGGTTCATCGCGAAAGGATTACGTATGCCGAATATCAAGTCTATCGGCCCAATCGTTTATGGGAAAGCTTGTGTAGTTATCACGAATATCTATATAGAGTGCCAAATGTGCCTTATGCATTGTGTTAGTCTAAGACCATCTTTGGATTATTGGCTTTCTAATAAACCTGGTTTTAGGCACATCGAATTTATTCCATTATCATTTCCTATTTGATTCTAAAGATAACATTTCCATTATTATTTGAATAAATGCAATTCCATAAATAAATGTTTGGAATATCTACTTGTGTTGAAGTTGTTACTTTAATTACTTATGACATGGTTTCTTAAATTTTTTTTATCACGCCTTAGTTTTAGGTTTTCTTTTCTGTTTTATAACATGCTAATATTTTTGTTTCAATTAAGTCATACTTTTTTTAACTTCTTACTTTATATTATTCTTTTTTGTCCTTAATTGTGTATCGTGTGGTATCTATTTTTGTCTTAATAATAATTAGGTGAGCAATAAATTCCTAATTATTTATAAAATCCTCAAAATGAGTCCACAGAAATTCACTAGTACTTGATAGTTTCTATAAAATAATATGCCGAACTGCTAATGGGTACCTGGGGTTTTAAATATATGTTCTTCTTTAAATACGACGTCACACATTGTGCATTATAATATGTTAAAGACTTAGTGAAACACAACTAGCAATTTCTAATAATGAAATAAAAATTAAATTCGGGCCTTTATGGTCACCGTAGTGAAGGGAACTTCGGCACTTCGTCAGTGGCTCGTTACATCGTTTACGAAATATTTCAGAAGTTTATTAACACCATCACCGGCTACGTTTTATTAGTTTACAGGGAATTGATAATAATTTTTGGATGTGATTTTCAAGTTACGCCGGTCATAATCTCGTTAATCTTGCAAGTTGTTCGTGTAAGAAATGAGGAAGACGAAATATATTAAACGTAATTTGATTCTAAGAGTAAAACTAGATAGACTTATATAAAAGAAAGTCATTTTCTATGTCATCTAGTGCGAACTTCTTAAACTCATTATGAAGATCAAAGTTTTTATGTGACCTTTCATGTCGCTCTACAAATTAATATAAAATAAATAAATTATTAAGGAAATGAAGTATTAAAAACTACATTAATATCAAATGACATCAACAAATGTATTTGGACTTTTATGTGGATGAATAAACAAGTAGGTAATTTCGAATGGAAATATTAAAAAGACGTATCTACATTCAATTAATCATCACGAAATCTCTGAAACTTTAGTTCCGATTAACTTGAAATAGGAATATGTAGGCGACAAACAATCACTTATTGAGAAATCTTCAAAATTATTGGCTTGATTGACTTGAAATTCGGCATAGTATTCGTCTTGCGACGTAAACTCTCACTATGAACTGGTCCCAATAGATGCAATTGACTCGAACTTTTCTTACGTAATATATACACTTACTAAGATTTGGTGGCGAAGGGCAATCATTGTATAGCGGAGAAGTGGGACCTAAAAGAAGAAACTAAATGAAGATTGTATATGTCGGAGAATAAGAGAGAAAGGAGCACAAAGCATAGGGGCGTAGCGTTCTCCGCCGACATCGTCATTAATGGCATCCATAATTTCCATACTGTGGGCGTTAGTGAGTAATGTTGGTGCAATCAAACACTTCATTTATTAACTCAGATTATAAGGTTCAATCACTTAATGTTCCCGATATCAGTTCACACAAACTCATTGATAATAATAGCTAGGAATGCGACAGATTCAAAAGTCGACCGCATCGGCGGGCCATCACCCGAGAACTACCGAGAAACGCGCCGGGCTGCCACTTATTGACTCTGCCCCACGCCGATAGACAGATGGCGCCAGCGTTCCACAGACTATTGCACTGCGACATATATAACTTCCTGCAAATACGTTATGGAGCAGCGTGGTGGGTCTATGCTCTAAAAACCCTCTCTTATGCGAGTGAGGACGCCTGTGCCCAGCAGTGAGACGTTAATGGACTGCTAGTTGCTTTTTTTTGCTATATATAATTTCAACATCAACTTTGTCTTAAGCTCTCATAGTCTAAAAAATATGTCTATATTTACAGGTTAATTTCGGTTCAGTTAAAAAAAATAGTTAAAGATTTAAATGCCTCAGAGTAAAAATGCAATTGCGTCTTCAAGAAGGCTTATTTACCACAGTATTTTGTGGTACTGCAAAGTGTGTGTAGTACGTGTAGTTAATGCTGAGTTGTTGTTGTTTTTCTTTTGTCCCATTTTTGTGGTGTTCAATAAATAAACGTTTAACTATCTACCAAATTCCACGAACAGATTACACGACTTATAAAACCATTTCTACTTAAGACAAATTTCATGAATAATTTATTGATTTATTTCTTGACTAACAATAACAGAATTATCAAAGACAAATTTATATTTGCAAATGGAAATTTCAATACTTTTTAATTATCAGGCAATAAGAAATTGTAAAGGATGATACTGAAATAAGAAACGGACGAATGTATATCATAACTAAGGAAATGAAAAGAAACATCTTTCTAAGAGGGTACTTGTTTGGACCGCGTTGGATTCAATCTCTTAGACAACATAATGTAAAGGGAAGGAAAAGTAAAAGCTCCGAACAAGAGAATGAAACACAACTATATAACTTGAAACACATGATAAATGTTTTAATCTTTGTAAGAGTTCGGGTTATGCTATGGTAGATTTCGTATATATATATAATGTTGTTGGTCATAATGTGCTTAGTAAGTTATATTACCTTACTAGATAATATATTTCTTAAGGTAGACCATAAGGATTAACCTATCCGTTGACAAAATCAGATTGTAACAGTATTAGTATCAAGTCTAGTAAAGTATCATGTCACAAGTATGTTGACAGCTTTGTAGGCCTAATGGAAAGAACCTTTAGTAAATGGTTCTCGGTCCGATTTCCAATAGGCCAAATTTGGGATGAAAATGATAGTAAGGGAAGCTACTCTAGAAAAAGCACTTGCTGGAGTTTGTTGTGGGTTCCTCTGAAATTTAAATTCTGAATCGCTGATCAATGTAATCATCATTCGTAAGTAAATGATGAAATAAACGGCGTTTGACAGAATGGTAAAAATTTGTCGTGTCAGCAAATAGGTTATAATCATTACGATAAATTATCATGAGGAAACGTTGGAATCTTAATTACTTTAAATATATAATAAAATAGATAGATAGATAGATAGAACTCTTTATTGCATTCTACATTGAACAATACGTTACTTATAATCTAAGGAAAACATAACATTCACACAAAAAAGAAAAAAATTTCAAAATAAGTAACAAACAAAATATTTAAGACTGCATCGGGTGGCCATATCACTACGTAGTGATCTCATCCAGGCAACCCTTTTTGAAAACAACCTTTCCGAAATCTTGAGGTAGCATTATATTTGTAAGTAATAATAATATAATACAATACAATATATTAAAATATTTATTTACTTGCAAAAAAGTCTTTGTTGTACCACCGTGATCTATTTTTCATCCAAATGAAATAAATATCCTTGCATAAGTGGGGCACTGGAAATAGACAACATGACTTTAATTTTTATGTTGTTAAATTATGTAATTATGAGCACAGAAAGAGTATGTGTAAAAGTGTTAACCATTTTGAAGAGAATAGCTATTCACTTATTTTTCTAGAGGGAATCTACTTGCGATGAAAGCAAATAAATTTATCCATGGCAAAGTTCCGCTCGCTGAAAACACGATTTTGGCGCCACGGGGCGCGCCGTATGATGTCATCATGAATCAATGTTTACGAAAAGGCTCTTAGATAATAAAGAGTTTACAATCCAATTTTAATTTTACGCTATTTATAGAAATCTTTAGTTATTCCCCACGGTGTTACCCGCATAATTCTGGACGCCTTTTTTGTCTAAAACTAAAGTAGCCTAAGTTGCTCTTTATCGGCTATTTGCCACTGAAATTTCTGTCAAAAACTATCCAGCCGTTTAAAAAGTTCCAACATAAAAATATGATGTGAGATTTATCTAGGCCTTTTTACTAATGGGAGGTTCGCACTTGACTGTGACATTGCCAACTGGTAAGTGATGACACGTTTCTATAACACAACAATGTAAGACGATGCTATGTCGAACAGTTCCGTTACTTTTAGGGTGGTTACTAGCCACTTTACTTAGTCAAATAAAAAAATATACATTTGCCTAGGAGGAAATCGAATCTTGGACCTCTGCAAGTGAAGCGATTACTTTCTTTTAAATGAGACGGTTCGTATCTTTTCAAAGACCTTGCCCATCTCATTCAAAAGAACGATTGATCTGTAGATGGATGAGGACTCGTCGGTACGATCTCTTATCCGCAGCAGACAAAGTCTTCCCGTCTTCAATTTCTTCGGGAACTGTCCAACGATGAGCCAATCATCTAAAAGTTCGCGAAGAAAACCTCCCAAGTATTTCAAGGCAAGAAAAAGAACCTGGCCCGGAATACCATCGGGGCCTGGCGCGGTCTTTCTCATCCTCAACCGCTCAAGAATCAGATCTATCTCCCTTTTCGAAAAACTAGCCATGACCGAACAACACTCAACAACGATATTGCCAAACCGAAAGCCTGAAAGATTGACGCGAAAACCAGCCATTGAACCCATATAGACAATTAATTTTTCCTATTCTGTAGAGCGGAAAAGGGTCACTAGGTAACAGTTGAATCCTATTCTCTCTGGGTTTTGGTAAAAAATGTTATCTGTCCATTTTACAAAGGCTTTATGTATCTTCGAAGATCTATATAAGGTTATAAATAAACGTCCTTTGAGTTCACTACTATTAAAGTTAAATAACTTTCAAAATCACATTCTGAAGTGGATAACAGAGAAACACAAATGTGCTTTTTCGTTTTCAATTCAGATTTTGAAAGGAATTATTTTGATTTCTGCAGTTTGTTACGTGGTTTGCTAGTTGTAGATTTAATTGAATTTGCAATACCCTGTTTGTTTATTTTCCATATGGAATGACGTACAGGTTACATATGTTATGTAAAACGTATCAAAAATTCAATTACAATTTTCTAGTTGCGTGATGCAAAATTTACTGAACGCCAACAATTTGGCTACGTAGCTTGGGTGCATTACATTAATTTCTAGCTGAAAGCTCGGGCATTAATTTGGGTCTTGCTCCGGAGGGAAACCACAAAATACTAGTTCCGTTGCTATTCATAATAAAACCGGTGCAAGCCGCTAAGTGCTTCAACATCTGGGCACGGCGAAATACTATTACTATGACAAAGAGCCGTGAAATAGTGGCGTCGTTCAACTTTAGTTTGGCAATGTGCTTGCCCCCTAATAAGTTTAAGTATTTTACAACAAATTCAACTTCCGTTTAGATCTGTTAAGGGTTGGAATTTATACAGACATATATTCTAACTACACATGCGCTTGATGATGAAAACTAATGTTTAGGCTTTTGTACGAGTTATGACATGTTAATTCACAAAGCCATGCACAACTTTGGTTGAAGTTTACATCATATATGTCTGTTCTCCAAAACTAAACTCACTTATATCCATTTACGGTTAATAAATTCTAAATCAGTGCATTCTAGTTTAGTTACAGCATCTTTGTTTTGGATTGTTTTTGTTAAAACAAATTCTTTTTAATGCTTTTATATTGAAAACATACATTGTCTTATCAATAACTAGGTGAACCCGCGATTTCGTGTGCGTGAAATGTTTTTTGGGTATCATTTTCAGTACAGGTATTAATTTTGGCAAATTGTTATACAAATAAGAAACATACGTATAACACCCCCGCAACCCACCTTGTGGGTGGAATTTCGTAAAATCTGTTCTTAGATGACCTCTGCTCGGCAAAAGGAATATTTCTACCAAATCTTAAGTCTCTACGACTTACGATTCCAGAGATATGGTGATGAGTCAATAGTTAACACGTCTGTAACGCCCCCTGCGGGTGGAGTTTCGTAAAATCCGTTCTTAGCTGTCCACTACTCGGCAAAAGGAATATTCCAACCAAATTTGAAGTCTCTACGTCTTATGGTTCCAGGGATATCGTGACGAGTCAATAGATACCTGGATATCTGTTATATTTTTTTCAGTGGTTAGTAATTTCCCCGTTATTTATTACAACTGTCTTGTGTTCTTCGCCTCACATTTAAGGAAATCTTAACTTCCTTTTTTGTTTTATTGCCGAGAGGATAGCGCTTGACTGTGATCTCAACGGATAGTAAAAGCCGATACAGTCTAAGAAGGAAAAGCGCTAATCTGATAAGAGGTAATTTACTCCTTATGGTTTCTATGCAGCATCGTACCGGAACGCAAATATTTTTTTGCCGGCACGTCTTTGGTGGTTAAGTCTCTAAACTGAAGTCTCTAAACACTTCAACTATACTTTCCTACGTATGCCCTGACCAAAAGCGAACCCAGAACCTCTGATAGCGAAGCAAGTAGTTAGGCAAGTGACGTCTTTAACTTGTAATATTACAATAAAGTATGTTATATATGTTGTATTATCCAATAACATTAACACAATCTATTGCTTGTACATATATAAGAAATGGTCTTTGTTCTAACAATCGCATGATACATATATGAAATTGTCAGTTTCTGTAATTAAAACTTATGTAAATTTTACTCACACATTTTTTAAGTTGGTAAGTTATTTCGTAATAGTAATGTTGCTTACCTGTTATTTCTAACAAGTTCCGACAAAAGTAAGTAACCTATATATATNATATATATATATATATATATATATCGCGTTGTGGTCTTCCATTGTTTAAACACAGTCAATTTCACAGGGATTATTTATTACTTTAAACTAAATTATTATTATTTTTTAAATTATATGACAATAACCAATAATTTATGGGTGCAAGGTGTACACCGGGCAGCACTTCGAGTAAGAATGCCCGCCAGCCTAATGCAAGCCCTTTTATACTATTGACTATTTGAACTGCTACATATCACGATGGCGATTTTTAATTTTTAATTTTGCCGATATTTCGACCCAGTTGCATGGATCGTGGTCACGACGATACTGATATTTCGACCCAGTTGCATGGATCGTGGTCACGACGATACTGCTGTGGTCGGTTGTGTCAAGCTGTCAAGGGCAGAATCTGTCTACCCTACGTCTGATTCTTTTATTTTTCACGGCACCCACATCCATTTGTCGGCATACTACACTCACAACGTCACGTTTTAATTTTGAAAAATTGCGTCGTTTGTTCATTTGGCATAGCTTCACCACTGGATTCCACGTATCAGCCAGCTTAAAACCATCTTCACGATTGAAATTAGGATATTTTTTAATTTCAATGGCCTCGCGAACTAATCTCGGCATATAATGGCGGTCCGTGGAAAGAACTTTCGGGCTATGAAGTTCTATCCAGTGTTGAGTTCCCTGCTGCAAAATGTGCTCCGCGATCGCAGATTTTTGTATGTCGTTGTGCTTGACAGCATTTATGTGTTCTGACACACGAGTTGCTATGGAACGCTTCGTTTGCCCAATATAAGAGCTTCCACAGCTGCAGTCAATTTTGTAAACGCCCGGACATTGATATGGTAAACGATCCTTCGGAGATTTTACCTACTGGGTCGAAATATCGGCAAAATTAAAAATTAAAAATCGCCATCGTGATATGTACCCGTTCAAATAGTCAATATGTTAATAAACCACGAAAATTTAAGTTTAAAACCTTTTATACTAGTTTCTGCGAGTGGGGGTAGTTTGAATGATTGGTAGATGTTTGTTGCTCGCTCGCTGCACACCTTGTTACCAACATTAAAAAACGTTGCCGCCGTCATATATATATATATTTGTAATCAATGTATCGACTACCCAATCTTTTATCAGGTACTATGTTTATATCTCATAATGTTTCAGGGGATGCTCTCAGTTGTTATTTTACTTGGTATAAAGGAGGACTTTAACAATATCCAAAGAGACATTCCCTTTTCAAATTAAGTATACATAATCCGAAAAACATTGTCTCTATCGTTTTGGTTTGCACGAGTATGTGTTTAAGTTTTTTTGTTACGTGATTAAGTTATTGTGTAACAATTAGCCGCAAATCTGCATACGCCTCTATGACGACCTCACTAGTTCAAAGGTGCTGGCATTTTTCTTCCCAGATAAAGGCCCTTGGTTTGAATTCCGGGAGAGCAAAATTAAGAAATTGCATTTTTTATTTGTTTGTGTCTGTACCGGTGGGAATCTTCGTCTGTGGATAGATATCATTCTACCAGTAAATTCCTTCCGCTAAAAAAAAGTATTTGGGTCCCGTATGATGCTGTATAGAAAACTTAAGAAGTACCTGTTACCAAGTTATCGCATTTTCATTATAGACTGTCTGATCACTTACAATCGGAAGAGAGTACAGTCTAACGCTATTCTTTCAGCAATTAAATTTACGAGGTCAATAATGGGACGCATAATTTATTAAAGTAACTTAGGCATTGTATCTAAGAACAAAGATGAAACGATGTGATCAATATTATATTTTATTCAGTTAGTTAAGAACCAGTTAGATATAATTCTAACTAATTCAAATATCAAATGGATCAGGTCATAGCCCGCGGGTTATAGTTATTGATTAATACATTTTGAACTAAAGCAAGCGAAGGGTGGTAGAGTCAATATGTGTATATCGATTTCTGTTTTCATTAAAGTAATGTATGTACCGATATTTATGAATTCTGATTTGAATATAACCTTAAAATGGTTAATAAGATAAGTATTAGCTTATTAATCTCAGGATAGCTGAGAATAGGCCCACTCTGTCACCATGCTTTACAACAAGTCAGCAGGCTAAATATACCCTAGAACTGCTCCTCGGAATACAGGTTATCCTTCGCTGAAAAGAGTAATTCATTTAAAACAAACAACAATTAGGTACATTTGTTTTACAAAGATAATTTCGTGGTGCCTGCACATTTGAACCCGTGACTCTTAACAAGAATTCAGCTGTCCATTCATTAGACTATCACTGCTCCGCTGTACAACTTATTACTTAATAATTATGTTGAGATCGAAGTAGTATGTCCAGAACTTCATTTTAATATATAGAGAATCATTAAAACCGACTTATCGAAATTTAATACCTAACAGAGTAAGCGATGCAGGTAAAATCCAGCGACAGACACATGTAAAATTATATAGGAGGGGAAAGAATCCCACATTTACAATTCAGTGTAAAAAATGTGTAATGAAACTATATACATATTGTTAATTTACCATAGGTACGTGATTTCTTGTATAATTATACCATATAATTGATCCAAATGAATTGTTCTGAAAAAAAAAAACAATGTGGAGCCTATACATATATGGTTATGGAAATAGAAGTCTTTAGAGTACAGTACCTTTTTCTTTGTTAACTATCACTTAATTTCTTTTTCATAGATCTTGGGCTGTATCATCACTTACCATCACAGGAGCAATCTGATGGTAAGTGATGATACAGTCTGAGATAGCATTACGTTAAACTGGTAAGAGTTATTATTATAAATTATTACAGTTAAAATTAACAATCACAAAACTAAACAGAGTACATTTAGCCGAGATGTTTTGTACTTTCCTAAATATCCCACAAAAATTATATGCTTTCCTAATAATAACTTCTAGTTTTACAAGTAACTGTTTTTAAGCGAAGGTAAATTCCTTCATTAGGCAGGCAGTAAAATCAAGCAATAGACTGTGAATAAGGAAGTGCTTATTTCTAATTAAGGAGCATAATGTGTGTAAACCGTAGTTGTGCTTTCGCCGGTTCTTAATCTACTTCTGAATATGCTTTAGTAGCAGTGCTAATCGTAAGCTATGTTTGTTTTATTTACTTCATTTCTTTCTTGGTAGCTTATTCTTATACAAGATAAGGTAAGTAGCAGCCTCCTCACACATATGAGAGAGAGTTTAGAAGATTGGCCACGCTGCTCCACTGCGAATTGGTAGCCACAGCACACAAGTGCAGTTTATTTCTTCACACTCATAGTCCGATGTGGCGGGAATCTGACACAACCGGAGAGAGATCAGGCGCAGCAACGACGGCTTAACGTGCTCTCCGAGGCATGGGGGTGGAGCACGACTTCGGGCAAATATTGAGAAAATCTTAATAGAAAACTCAATATCGATTTTTGAATTGGTCATATCCGGTACTCGACCCTAGGATCTCATGTCTGTAGTCAAATATGGCAACCATTAGACTAATGAGGCAATGGGGCAGTATGCATATATAGGTTTTGTTAAATTTCAGTGATATATGTCTTGAAGTTAATGACTATTAAAAATACTTTTACTTATACGAGTATCTCATTATCTGTCCTTTGTAAAGTAGATTATAAATCGTAAATCCAGTCACCGACAGTTTTACTGTAGTACAAGGGTGTTGAATTTTTTTTATGAAATTTCACATTCAGCTTAACAGTATCCGATAACATTTGTAAGTATAGCTCAACTCTTTAAGTTATAGCGCCTATAAATTGTGGTGGAAGGTGGATCGATATGCTGGTTTAACTTCAACTGTACGGACGCATGGACGCACGACCGGACACGTCGCGTGCCACCTTTAATACAAAAATATCGATTCTTCCACAAAGCCGCGTTACCGCAATCAATATGCCTTTCCGCCCCATGCCTAATTACGCCCACCTACGTCACTCAAACATCCGTAAAAAGCATCGCAACGACTCAGCCATCGGCGTCCCGGCACCAACCTGAAAAACAGCGCGCATTGAATCACCGAAAGCGCACAGGAAAACGCTTCATTGTAAACGTTTTATTTAATTTTCCCTCCATTTACTTTTTATAATTTCTGCCGGGCATAAAAAACGATCCGTCGCAGGAAGCGCGCAGACATACGAAGCCTTCTATATCTGGACGCACACACAGATAGCGACACCTGTCTCGGGAACGAAAGGTGTGCTCGCGCGTGCCGGGAAGAGATGACTATATGTGGAGCCGAGGGGTGAGAGTGAGAAGTGTTATGCGCGCGCAGTGTACCGGCACGCCCGCCGCGCGTCCCGCTCGCGCGTGGGCCCGCCTGAGAGTCGTCAGTCTACCGCGCGCAGAGGCAGCGCTTGTTTGTGCCGCCCTTTGCTCCGTCGCGACCGACACGGCGTCCGTAACTGGTGTTCGGAAAATTGTGCATGTGCGTTTTCCGACGAGCAGTGTGTGTGCTAGTGAGATGTGCTGTTGTTCTCTAGGTAAACGCTGTTTCGTGTTGGATAAAAGCATCTCGATCTAACATTCCACGTATGAAAGGGGAGAAAACTTATTGGCGGGATTCGGTTTATTATTAATTTTCACATGGAATAAAAATCGAAATATTCTTTAATCCAGTAGGCTTTACAACCACTTTTGAAGCAAGAATTTCTGTCCGGCAGTGTCCAATTTGTAAATATAAATTGATTGAAGCTATATTTTGTATATAAAATTGGATTCAAGTCCAAGCATTTCTATTAATGAAGTATATCACAATTTTACAAGTATTACTTGAATTTACATAAAGGCAATTGAAAGAGTGATTGTGATCCTACCCTTTATACGTATTTTCTGCTCACAAATTATTTCTGGATCTTTTGCAGTCTAAAAAACATAAAAAAGGAGTTTTCGCTGACATTAATGCTTTTCAAAAGCGTATAAACACAGAAACACCAGCATGTAGAGCCCGGCGAGCGTGCAACTCTTTTACTGGGAACATATTTATGATACGTTAATTGTTCGCGCCGCTTAGATAAGCACAACAAACTAAACGTACATTGGCATTGTGAAACTCTTTTTAAAAGAGTAATAAAAGCTATTATAAAAGTTTCAACCTTAGAGAATTACAATTTAAAATATGGAAATGTAAAAGCACATTGTGCACATCACATTATATTTTGAAGACATCGATGCAAATGCAAATAAAGTACAATTTAAAACTAAAATCAATTTTGATTTCCTATATTATAATGACGAATTTAGTAGGAACTAAATATATAGTATAATTAAAATACATCCCTCTAAATTTAATTAATTTCTCCAGCTTAATAAATTAAATAAATGTGTGCTTTTATAAGAGAATTATATGAAAGTACGAGTAAGACGTTTCTATTTTATTATAATATTACTACTTTACTATTTTTTTTATTTAGTATATTGGTTATAAAAACAACACGCATTTCTACTTTCAGTAGAGCAATATGCAATCGTAACTTAGGAAAGCAATCGTCGGCTTTTGTTAAAACAGAAGGGCATCTAATTACTCCCTTTTCATTTGTGAATAACCAGTCGCTGAAAGAATACTAATCTTATATTGAAACACAGTATTAGAAATACAGCAGTGTAATATAAAATAATAAATACACAAATAGAAGCTATAATATATCTGTAGAGTTATATGGGTCGTTTCAGACATCGTGATAAGGCTTTAGAATGAATTTTAGAACCAATTTTAAGTGGATTCTTTAGAGCACTCACTCTGTATATTTTAAAGCGTGATTTTGTGGCTTTCCAGTTAATATGTCCTAAAAAATATCTTAGATATATCGAAATTATATGCCATTTTTAAGCTAAGGGATATTTCATTTTAACATATTTGTAATCTCAATGTCTAATTCGTTTTTGCTAATGAATTCCGGTTCCATACAAATGAAAAAAAGAAAAGTTAGACTAAACCAAACCTTGTCAATTCTGGTAGTATATTAATTAAAGATATTCGTTCTGGTTTCGTATCAGACCTAAAAATATCAGTAGCACGCCTTGAGTTCCTCAATATTTGAGTTGAATATCTAAGGCAATCTATTTCATATTTTTTCTTTTGGACACAGTTTGACTAAAGATATAAAATGTATTTATTACAAAAATGGCCTTACCTACTGTTATATAAATGAATGATTTGATAAATAATACCATCATTTAAAACTTTCAGGTCCATTTAATCCCGAACAATACACGACACTTCATATAATTGATGTCAATGAATAAAGTCGACCTTAGGAATGTCCGTGTCATCATTAAATATAACTACTTGACGACATTAGTAGAGGTTAATCGAATTAGAAGAGGTTAGTCGTCTATTAAGAGTTTTTGGAGTACTCTAGATTGATTATTATTTTCACGTTAAAAGAAATCTTTTAAGATACAACACAGCGAGTCACGAGCATACTCGTATATATTTCTATTTAATCAATGTACTTATGTTATGTGTTTCATTAAAAACGGCTTACCTGATTTACTTTTGATGTGAAAATCTTAATCTTTGAATTAGTATCTCCGGTATCTATTTTATTATAATTTTCTATGTGGAATTCTAAATTCTGAATTGAGGTAAAAAGTTTTAGTAGGTACATTCTAAGCGTTATTGTATTTTTATATTTATTTCTTTTTCTTCATGTGCTTCTGAAAATCTAAAGCTACGAGGGTGCTTTTCTGCCTTTCTAAAGAAAACCTAAAAGCAATATTTGCTTATAGTAATTTAGCTTTTTTTAAAGGTTTGTTTCACAGTATTCCAAAAAATATCGTGTAAAAGACCCTACACTTGCTTTAATAATCTGGTTCACAATTCTTATTTCGATCAGGACGCTTTTTCTGTCATTTCTAAAAATATAATATTTTTCGTCACAATGGCTTGCGGTTTATACGCAACAAAAATGCAAAACGAACTTTCAGACAGCTTCTACTGCGGATTTTATAACTTAAGTTATTGTAAAGTAATGAAATTAATATATGTATTATAAACCTAAAATACGTATGGAAGCTTTATATACATGAAATATGCAGTGGATAACTATGCAATGTTTTGTCGGTTTGATACTAATATGTATGCAAAAAATTGCGTTATGTAAAAGCAGAATAATTTTAATTTATGTAATGTAAATTACTATTGAAAACAATTTGAAGGATCTTGAAAAATTTTCAGTTAGCAGCTCAGTTCGTTGCGATATTTACGAAATATAGTGTGTGTTTTATCTTATAAAAGCTACTCAAATGTATGTAATATCATTTGCAGGTCCAAGAGGTATATAAGAGAAAGCCACTAGTGCTCATATATAAATAATATTAGCTTACGGTTCTGCTGATGTTAAGTGATTCCCGTCACATTATATATCTGTACAACTGCAAGTCAGTTGCTTATTAAATTGTCTACATTGTTTTCCATGGTTTTATCACAACACCGCAAAAGCCCACTAGAGATATGGTATCTCATGTTAGCCTTTTACCTATGTTAATAAATGTAATTAAATGTGTATGCTCTATAAACCCTCTTTCCTATAAGTTGGGAGTCCAGTGCACAATGGTGGGACGTTAAAAGTCTACTTTACCTTTTTATATTTCATAATAGATTCCGACTATTTAGTTTTAATAATATTGAAAATGCTTCTAAAGAAAATGGAAAATTTTGCTTCATACTCAATCTTTGCATTAAAAAAACCTTCTCTATGAGTAAAACTTTCCCTGGAGTTTAAATTTATTTATTTAGAGATAGATACACCATCGACTTACCACTAGACATTCTTATAAATTTGTAACATAGATTCGTTCAGTATGACTGGCCATTACAGGTAAATTCTGAGAAGAGTAGATTTTTTATGAGTTAAAAGATAAAATTTATTTATACCACTTCCAAAGATTGTTTAAATTTCATTTCTTAGGATTATGGTATCCTAAATGAAATTTTGAATGTTATTTTTAATGTTACTTGTATTGTCCGAAAGTTGAATAGTTACAGACTATAACGTTACGAGTACAACATTTTTATTATCATGTCTATTGGAATCGCTTTAATTTTTATTGTTGTCATAACTTCTGACATTATTCGTTTTTTGTACGATTACTCGGATTTATTTTTTACTTAAAATGAAGTAGAATAATTGCATTCAAATTAACTAAGTCTAGCACTTGTTATTACGTTTAAACCGTTTCTATTTAAGCAACAATATAGTACTTGTTTTTAAAAGAAAACAGTACAATTGAAAGTAACCTATTGTTCTTTCTTTGTTTCCGATAATTGAAAGTTAATTAGATGTATATCACTGAAGCTACTCATTTACATGCCGCATGTCTACGTTAAACGCTTTCGCATTGTAACATTTCTACGTAATACAAATAACTATTAATGAAGATAGACGCAGCTTCAAATGTAAAACAAAAATATTACTCAGCGAACAAAACTCCGGCTGACTCAAATTTGTTTAATGCATTTTAATTTCGGTAAGTAAATAATAGAAAGTAAAGCAAATATTATTAAGGCGTACTCTCCTCCGTCATGACGCAATGCAGTATTTACCATCTAAATTCTAAAATGACCAGTTTTTGTCCAGTTGTACTCGTTCTTATGCTCTAGTACATTATTACGTTTTTTGTTTGTTGTTATTGTCACCTTACTTTTCTGAATTATGGTAGCATTAAGGCTGATTTACATTTAGGCAGTTACTAGTTGAATAGTAATTTGTTTTCGGAATCCATAGTTTATTGAAGTCGATAAAATCTATTTATCTCGGAAATGGTATACATAATACTCATTATTTTTACCCTGAGCTAATAATGAGTGTATATCAACGCTCGGGAAGTGGAGGACTATCGCAAGTTAGAAGGCAGGCTTTATAATTTTTTTTTAATAATTCATATGCTTACATTCCCATTTCCCTTGGATCCGGTGTAAATTAAGAACAATTTTACAGATATCGTGTCAAATTTTTAGAAAACTTGTATTTTACGCGATCTTAATGCTCTCTAGAAAAGATATCATTATGGTCCAACGAGATCAGAAATTACGCAGGTAACATCGCAATACATAGCCACTTGTGAATAAAATCAAACCTACATTTAAAATGACAAAAGCCTCGTAATAACCATAACAATCAAAGGTACCTCTTAGTATAAAATGTACTTTAGACCAAGGCTATCAAGGTTGGACCTAATTGACTACCTATTTGTAACATGTTATTAATCTCGTCATGTCTATTTGAAACTAACATCACACCATAGGACTTGCTTAAAATTTAATTGTTACGATATAGATCCAGTCAGGAGTGACTTGACGATGAACTGACGCTTACTGACTCAATGTAATTTTGCCTTAATTGCTCTGGAGAGTCAATTTGAAATAGTCTCTTGTACCATTGTGCCGGCGCGGTTGCGTCACATTATGACAAGACCGCAACTGAATGTCCATGAGAGCGACTAATAGTTAACTTGTTAAATTAATTGCGTTTGATATTTTGCTTGGTACATGACGTTTTGATGTATGCGGTGTATATTGATTATGTAAAATGTTATTTATGAATAGACAATAGGTCAGATTGAGTTAATGAGGTTATAATAGAACAATAACAGGCTCATTGGTCTAGTGGTCAGCTTGTTCAGCTGAGGTCTTAGGCTCGAGTATTCTCGGACGAAATTGATATTGAGTTTTCTGTTAAGAAATTATCATTGTCGTATAAGGATGTCATGTTAAGCCGTCGGTCCTGCACCTGATCTCTTTCCGATCGTGTTGAATTGCCGTCCCAACTGACTATAAGGGTGATGGAATAGAGAGTACACTTGCAAATGCTAAGTCAGAGTCAAAATATGTTTATTCAAGTCGGCCTATTACAGTAGTTTTGTATCGCCAAATAAATATATATATACATTTTTCCCACATACTAATTCTAATGCACGACTGATGGTGATATCAAAAAACTACTTAAAATCTAAAGTTACGAGGGTTCCCACGCGCCCTGTCATGCCCACGACAAACTTACAATAATATATTTGTTTATTATATTTAAATTTAAATAAGAGCAATACACCTGTGCACTATACTGTGCAAAAGGCTAATCTCTGCATGTTACTTGCCGACGTGGCCGATATACGGTCAAGAGATGAGACTTTAATAGATAGTATAATATTCTGGTATCTAGATTATGATTTTTTGTGCAGCTATGTATTTTTAAATAGGCGTTTTCTTTTTCTAACAGATGTGATCTCGCTTGATGGTAAGCGATAATACAGTTTAAGATGGAAACGCGCTTACCTACGTCTTGGCTTTCAAAAAATTATTAGATCTTTTATAGTATGTTAGTCCCCTTCTAACAAGCATGTGGCTATAAAAATTGTTCCCAAACATTATCGTAATAACATGTCTCTCTTGATGAAACAGCGCCTCGTTTGTAATTAAAAGATGTATTTGGTTAAGCTTGGCGTCTTGAAACGAAAATAGACTTGGCAATTCCGTTAAACTGCTTATTTAAAATATTTTTTTTAACTACAAGTTTGTAAAATTCTTATATGCGTGTGTGTCATTGAACTCCTCATACACAGCTGTAACGATTTTGTAGAAATTTTGTGTGCGTCTTCAGGTAGATACGAGAATTGTTTAGATTTCCAATTCGATCTGAATTTCCCCATGATTCCAGAGGATCGGGAACTAAGCTGATGATACCACTGGGCACAGCTAGTAATTATATATAAGAAAAAACTATGACGTTCAATTTTAAAACTTTGAAATAGTCAAACCTAATAATATCACATTCACTTGTGATAAAAAATTGCATTAAATTCCCTTCAGCCTTTCTACTGACTTTATTATTGTAAATAATTTGAAATAAGACTCATATATAGTGGGAATATAAAAGTATTTACGATATTAGTAGGAAAGGATTTGCACCGGCAAGCAATTTGTTTAGTGTGTTCTGGTGTACGATCGGAAAGTATGGATTTGCAATAAAAAATATTGCTATGTCACGCTTTCTGTGGCTCGACCTCTTTAACACCAACTGCAATAGCTCGTTCTGCTTTGTTTTACTGTGTCGAAACAATTATGCGTTTATTATTTGTCGATTTCTTAGTGGCATAATAAAATTTCAGCATTTTATTGCCAACACATGAGGTGACAATTTTAAACAGAAAAAGTATAATAGGATTGATTTTATATATCGTTTAAAAGGGTATAGAATCAAATTTAACAAACCTTTTGTTTACTAACTACAAAGTATGAGTTTTTTTGCGCGATTTTGGGTTATAAAGTAAAGTCACAAAAAAAATTTATATAAATTGTGCCCTTTTTCACGTGGTAAAAAAGTAATATACATGATTAGATAGACATCGCTGTAACATTTTTCACCAATACAATAATTTAAACTGTAAATCAAGCTGTATCACAAGTTATATGTGTTTGAACTTGAGTTGATGAAGAAAAAATAGTATTTTATCAACGGCTGAAAATATGCCTAAGTACAGAATGAAAATATCCTAATATAAAATAATTATAGACAACAATTTTATGCAAGCCAAGATATAAATTACTTCTTATCAGGTAAGCGTTTCCATCATAAAGTGTATCATCGCTAACAACGATTGAAAATTTGAGCAAAATATATTATATTCAAATAAGATCACACAGCAGATTTCTGGTTTTATCTTGTTTGAATATGACGGCCTCGCAGGTGCAGTGGTGCGTGTACTCGCCTTGGTAGCAGAGGTCCCGGGTTCGATCCTCGATAGGATGAATTTAGGAAATTGTATTTTCTAATTTGTCTGAGTCTGGACTGGTGGGAGGCTTAGGCCGTGGCTAGCTACCACCCTACCAGCAAAGACGTACCGCCAAACAAACAGATTAGCGCGCTCCCATTTTAGACTGTATCATCGCTTCACATCAAGCACTAAGCAATAAAAATAATATATATATCTTAGATGAACGGAATTGAATATGACCCGTGTAATAAGATACTATGGCGTTTCCAGTATAGAAGTAGAGCTCGCGAAAACTCATTCCATTAGCAGGTGGACAGTGGGTGTGTTCATCCTAAGTGGGTAAATAGGCGCAATTTAGGCCACCGAAGCTGCGGCGGCTGGCCTGATTCAACACTTCGTTGTGGCAATTAGATTCAATTTGCGCAGCGGGCACTATGAATATGGGACCGAAACTAACAAAGGTTCATTTTTCATGAAAGTAGTCTAAACACGCGGTTAAATGAAATCCCTTTAAAGTTCTAATGGGTGTTTTCTTAATTAGCTGAAATATGCAAAGCTTGAAAGTTTGTATCATTGTGAGAAAGAAGCCTTTGTCGTTATAATATCGAATATTTAAATGATGATATCAACAGATTTTTTTATGTAGTGACGTGCCCGCGTTGTAAAGATGCTAATACTTACTTCGCTAACAAAGGCCCAGGATTCGGAGCAAATGTAATTGTATTTGTTAATTTGTCAAGTCAGGACTGATAATAAATACTTGTCAGCAAATATGTGTAACCAACTAGAAACAAATTTAAAGTGCTTGCGTACAAAGTACATATGCCAGAAGTGAAACTAATTTTTAAGTATTGTTTATATTTATACAAATCTAAAACTTTAGATTTCTGAGACTTAGGAAAAAGGAAGATGTGTTAGGAATTAAATTTTCATACAAATAATTTATTAAAATTGAATTCATGTAATATTTTTATTTTATATTTTATGAAAATAATATATAAGATATTAAATAACGAGTGGCAAATTGAAACGCCACATGTTATTTATAAATATTAAAACTACCTAAACTTCAAACGAATTATCATAAAAAAGGCCGCACGTCTTCGTGATGCTAATCATGCGTTTCATCCGTAATAAATTTACCCTCATGCGCCTAGAGAAGATTCACGTCAAATTGCATTCCTCTACGATGCTGTGAAGAAATCATACGTATCGAGTTACTATGATACCATTTAAGACTGCCACCACCTACCATCAGGGTAATGTAAAGCCGATGTCAGCAAGAAAAAAATATTCTAAGTTATTTATTTGCTAAATGAATATCAGGAAATATGTGACCCAATATATTTATTGATTTCAATATTTTTGCCATTTTTTGTTTACTTCTGCGTGGAATAATGTTTTTGGGTAGCTGATGGCTTTTTAATAATTCAGATGAATTACAAATAAGACATGCATATAAAAATTTTAATGCAGCGCAATGAGTTTATTATCGTATCAGAGGCTATAATTGTGTACCAAATTTGAGACGGACAGAGTTACTTTATAATATGTATTAGTAAGGATATGTGTCAAAATTTATTTTACTCAAGTCATCCTTTCAAAATTAATTTACAGTGTAACTTTTATAACATTCTTTAAATAGCAAAACGTCGAGTCATATCATAGTCATATAGCCACATTTGTCTATTGGGTTGAAATTTCATTACGTGGACGGTTCAATTGCTAATGGAACGATGCAGTTAATTGAATGCGTTGTTAGTGAACTACATTAATCGAACTACGTTAATAGAAGGCGTTATAGGGAATAAAATATTTTTTCACATTTATAAAATTTCAATTTTAAGATTTAGTTTAGTTTTGGATATTATACGCGCCCTAATAGTTTTTGCCAAAGGGATTACCTGCACTCGCGAGTGAAACCACGCAAAACAGCTAGCTTATCCGTCTATTTGTTGTTATATATGTCTAGATGTGTTCCATGTATTAGTTTGCATTCTCACTATACATATCTTATTCAAAATAGCAATAAAATATTTTTTTATTCATATGTAGATAATGGCACTTGACGTTAGTAGTTTGATGTAAGTAGCAGCCCATTGACTTCCCACTGCTGGGCACAGGGCTGCTCACTCATAGGAGAGAGGGTTCTTTAGAGCATAGACTCACCATGATGCTCCACTGCAGGTTGGCAGGCAGATATGTATTAGTTTGAAGTAAGAGTTGACTTAATTCTTTTATAATCAATTTCTCTATACCTAAAAAGATAAGAAGAAATCAAATCATAGAAACATCTTAAACAGAATTTCGAGAGTTGCGAACCCTTTGCCCATTCATCTTCAAAATAACTCTTTAACAACCCAGCGAAACTATTTCTTTGTACCGAACCTCATAGTTTCGAATTAAACTTGGTGTAGGGTTGGTGTATATCGTTCTATGTATATATCCGAGGACGAAGCATTGTTTGAAATCTATATATTGTATTGAACTACCCTTTGTCCCACAGCCTCATTAGCTGGGTATCGTTTTTGGTACTTGGTTTTGTTTCATCTAAAGGGTATATGAGAGCTTTTAAAATCTTGTACAGTAAATTTAAGACTGTAATATTTTGCGAAAGATAGCTATTATATTAAAATAGCTATTTACACTGTAGTGTCGTAACATCATTTTAAGTTAGTCTTAAATTATTTAATACTATGATGAGAAAAGCTAAAACGACCATTTCAATGGAAATAAGATTTTAGGCTGCAAAAGTTCAAAAGTCATTTGCCGGGCTGATCCGCGCTATATATTATATAATAAGATTGTACAATAAGTTCAGGATGTAACTTTACATAAGTACAAGCAGTATGTAAAGAAGATTCTAACTAGAAAGTACATATAAATGACGGAATTGCTTGCATTTGAATTATACTATATATATAGTAAAAAATGTTGTGAATAGTTTAACTATTAAAATTTTTGCTGGTATCTTCTTAGATGAATCAATCTTCAGAACCAGTGGTAATTTCATGAACAATGGACAATCTTGATGATTCAAAAAAGAATTTAAGTATACTTCAATAAAGAATATTTCGATAATGAATTAATATATGTTATCGCGTACCATACTATATTACATTGTATTAGCTTTCCGTCTTTGTGAATAACTAATGTTTTTATTATCGAATTCCAGTATTTCTGAAAGAAACCGAAATGCATCTTCAATAAAATATATTTGAATCATCTAAAAATCTGAAATAATAGATAAAATGTGACATGGTTTCCCTTATCGTGATATAATAATGCGTTATATAAGCTAATTTTATTTAGTAGTCACTAGAGAAATAGAAGATTCAAAGCATTTAACTGATTTCATATTGAGCTATAGTGAAGCGTCACTAGGATTGCTAGTAGTTATATAAAGGTTGATTATTAGTAGTGTATAGTTTTATAAATAATCCAATGAATTTAAAAGCAGGTTGGCGACACCGTTAATCGACTTATTTGTAAACCATCTTTTGTAGGGCTTCTATTTGTATGGGCAGTATTATAATGTTATGATAATTAGTATATTCATGATGATAAGTCACAATTATTTTATTATTTTGTAACGAAACATTATTAGGGAACAGATCTCTCCAAAGGGAATTAATAAATAAAATAGTGCGAGAGTAGGAAACTATAACGGTTTATTTTTGGTAAGATTATTAATGAAAAGCGCAAAAAAATACAAATTATAAGATTAAAAGCTATTAAAACATACATAAAACAAATATAAAACATTGGCCAAATAGAACGTAAAAATATTACGTTATTTTTACGTTCTATTTGCCCATTTGGTGCCCAATGTCTGTAAATCTATATAATAATCTTAATCTACCTATTAGCATGTGCCGTTGCAATGAAACTTGGTTTAATATGTACCAGCTTAATTTCTACCAAAATAACAATCCTTGAAACACAGCTAAAGGTAATAATACTGCTGATATATCTTGTTTTAATCAACGTTTATATCTATTACTTTCATTTTTGGGATTTCATATCAATTGATGATTGATTTCTCCACATCACTTTTCTTACAAGAAAATACGAAACAGACCCTGTTTACAGTCGTATAACATATCAAAGCGTCGAGGAAGTTAAGGATCCCCAGAGACTTATAATAGATGGGAACTGGAAAAGTTGGTCCGAACTTATTTACCGACTTCGCCGCAGCATAAATACAGACCTGGATTAAAGTATTCAGCGGTTAGGAAAATATTATCCGTTGTATTTTTTTTCACAATTGTATCAAGTTTGTTGAGCAAGAGTATTTGATTTTTTTGTTGCATTAGTTTGCTGAGATTTCCCCTAACCGATTTCCTTGAGTATTCGTAAATATATAGCATTTTACTTATACATTCACTGTGTTGCTGTGTTTAATATAACTTGATGATGTCTGCTATTTGCTTCCTTACACATTATATGCGTATACGCGGTCGAATTTTCAGTGTATTTTCAATTAACTGTAACTTTTAAAAAAGTAGTTTGTCATTCTATATCAGATGTATTTCCCAAGAAAAGTGACATCAAAATCAGTCCAGCTGTTTCACAAACCAGACTAATTATGATCCTTTTCTCCTTTATAGTTAAGTTTTTTAAGTTAATATAATATTGTTGTTCATTAAATAAAATTGTAGTAAGAAATAGTAATAAGTAGCAACGCTACTATTGTAATTAATACGATTGGCCCATGACTCATAAAAATGATTACAAAAATAAAACTCACCTTTTTTCTAGACAAGATTGCGGATAAATATAGGTTATTAAACAGGTTAGCCTAGTTAGTTAGTTCGTTTTCCTTAATCTAGTGTTAATGAAAATTGCTACTATATTATCAGATAACGCCAACCCGCTAAGTGTTTAAAGAATCCGTTATACCAGACAAGTAAATATTTATATGTACAAATACAACGCTATGCTACGTAGAAATACAGATTTTATATAACTGTGTTTTACTTAAGTTAAAACAAAGGCTTTAAATTTTAATAGCTTTGTAAGAATACTTGTATATGAAGCTCATAATATTAATAATAAGGCTGTAGGCAGGCACCCACGTCTAGTTTTCTATAATGTGGTATAAATCCATAAATTCTTACGTTTGTGGTGTTCCGTTATTAAGAGTTCAGCAAATAATATCATATATATGGGCTATGATATTGCTCTTTTTAAGGTTATTTGATAAACCTTCATAAGAAGTGGATAGTATCGACGTTAATTATGTTTGTAGTAGCCTTAAAATAAAACGTGGCGAAGCATTTAAAGATATCACGGCCAAATTGAAAAAAATATAACTTTTTTCAATTTTTTTTTGTGAAATAACATAAGGAAAAGACTGGTGCGAGTTTTTTTGCTTGTATTGAAATAAGAAAAACTAGAAAACATATTTTATTTAGAGTACCACAAATAACAATTTTGCTCTAAAATAAAACAATCTTAGAAAAGTGCGGGGCTATGATCATTTTATTCCGGTTTTTATCATTCTACATATGGCACATTACACAACATCACATCCTGCATAAAATTTTACATCCAGCGAATCTAGTTTCAAACTGTAATTTGTAATTGCAAATGCTGAGTAGTCGGACCATTTGTTTATCTAACTGAGAATTCCTCAATGCTTCAACTTCGCTCAATAGTGCTGATGTGGAATATGGCAATAGAGAATTCGAATATTTGTCTTTGCACCTGAACATTTGTATGATAATTAAAACTATGATATTAATATGAGAGTTCAAACTTCGAGAGTTTATATATAAAATGAGGAGACGGATTAAATTGTGTTCGGCTACTCCTTTAATTTCCCAATAATCATAAGCTCATAATGCTTATACTCAACATAAAGTACATTTTCTTTTATATGTCATGTCAAGATGGATCCTGAAGTAGATTCCAAACAACTTGCTCTATTTGTACACACATCTTTGTTGTGTGATACTCTATTTTCGCATATTTTATTTACGAGTATACTGTCTTATCATTTAGATGCCTAGAGATCTTCGTTAATATTGGTGGATACTTTTTGTTACAATCAATACACAATATCGAAGTTCTAAAAGATTTATAAGATATACCCATTATGAAAAAAATTTCATATTTATCCATTTACAACCTGATTCACGTCAGTAAAATATCATAGTTGGTTATCAAAAATGTAAACGTGGACCTTCATTTGCGTGTTGCGAGTTCAAAAGCCTATTAAAGTAAGTTTAACACATAAAACATTCTTATTTTCTTGAAGACATTTAATTTTTTTATTGTTTGCGTATATTTTGTACCTAATTTAAAATGCAAACGAGGACGTTTCACGGCTTGATAATCTTTACAGATAAGTCTTATATTCTTATGACTCCATGAGTTTTACATATTTATTTTTAAAATAAAATTAAAAGATTAAATTATTGAACATTTTAAGTTTTCTTTCCACTCATTAAGGGTACCTAATGTGGGCAAATTGTCCTACACTTCTTACATTTTGATCGGTTTCTTAATAAATATTAGCTGTTGTAAACAATGCATAGTATTATTCAAATCTCGCCTGATAAGCTGTCCTATAATACTGGCAAGTATTCTTTTAGAATTCTCAGCATTTTTTGTTCGCGACTTAGTCACGTTATAAAGCAAAAAGGTGACCTTGGACCTAATGTGCTAACACGTGATTGGTACTGGAACAATTACAAGTTGAATCAATGCTATTTGTATGTATGTACGTTGCAAATGTATAATAATACACAATGCTATAAGTAATTGTTCTTTGTGTACAGTTCAACGTACTTTTATTTGGCAAGATGACATATTCGATAAACAAAACATAAACACTTTTTATTTTGTTTAATGGTAAAAAAGCACCATTGTTTTGATGTTGATTAGCGGCAGGTTATAAATTAAGTATGGTAAAGAATATTTTTAAATTGTATGGAATTACCGCCGTATTAATAATTTATCTGTACAGTAACCTCTTTATATGTTGGTTAAAAATATTAATTAACTGTGCGCTGAGTCTTAAACTTTGAAAAGACATGTAACGATAAAGCAATATCTATAGTCTTGCAGGTTTTATGTTTTCAAAGAAAATGTAAAAACATTTTTTTGTTAATAAGACTTTCACCGGAGTTAATATCATTACGATATTTCAAAAGTGTTATATATTAATTAGTCTGAGTTTATCGTGGGCTTTTCTTAGGACAGGGCGCGAAAGAACACTCGTACCTTTAGACTTAAAGCCGAATTAGTATGTAGAAAAAATATATTTGACGATTCAAAAGTGCTGTAATAGACCTACTCGAATAAAGATATTTTGGCTTTGACTTTGAATAATACAATTTATTAATCGGACGTTAACCGAAAATGGAAACAAAACCTATTTGTTTAATTAATTTCGGTATTAAGTGGTTTTTAAAATTATTATTCTACTACTACTTATAGATGTTAAAATGAAATTATAATATTATTAATGATAAAGAATGCGACCAACAAAATAATTAGTGTTTAGCAACGTAAATAATTTCATGTGATGTCACCAGCCTACTTTAATTTAGATGATTCTAGGTGTTTATTGCGATGACTAACAATCTAAATGGTCGCTAACACCCACGTGTGTGCAATCGGTTCTGTTTGACATTTTAAAATGAATGATCCAGAACGAAAAAACACCTTAAAGCTGCTATCCTAGAATTTATATTACCTAACCATTGTCATGGAACTCATGAATTTCAATATAATGATCGCGCTCTTTTTATTACAAGAGAATTATATATCTTGTTAAAGTTCTCTTGACTATATTTAGACTAGCTTATGCTAAAATTGTATTAGTCGCAATTAGAATTCTTATCCGCTAAACTTGGCGAATAGTTATGAACCGTTTTTATTAATTGTTTAATAAATATTGCATTTCAAAACACAAAGTTGCTTTACTGCATAAAATATGACGAATTTATTGAATCGCGTCGTAAGTCGGGAATCAAAAATTTTATTAATACATTTACTTAGGGAATATGTAGGACTTTATTTATTTCACCATAACTAACTGCAATTCCAAGAATTCTTTCGTTATCCCTATGGTTAAATTTAAACAAATCAATATTAGAATATTAGTATCTTTGAAGCTCTGATGAATGCTTCAAACTTTCCAAAAAACAGTTTTTATTTTAAAACTAAGCTATAAACTCTATCAATTAACATGTAGTGCAATAATATAGCAACACCCCGTTGGTATTATAAAAGCACAGATATTTATTATTAACGTTGAAATATAGAGAGCTGGCATTTATAAATTATTATACATTTTCTTGCGTAGCTTAGGGGAAGCAAGGTCTCAAAACCTCCTGATACTTGTACATCGAGATATGAGTTTTATGATAGCTTTTCAAAGGGCGGATGAAATACACTACGGAGAGCTTTCCGATTTAACGATAGAGGGTGATAAGAGGCTTCTCCTACTAATTGGACTCTGACAGAATAGGGGAGTAGATATTTTGAATTATCATCGGGAATCGGCATACAGATCTGTTTATACATATCGAGCTTCCTTTTATCTAACACCGTTTATATTTTTCTCTTAATCGGTTTTCATGCTGAAACTTTTTTTTCCTTCTTTTCAGGATCGGTTTACATGCAGAGCATCAACTAGCCCGAATGAGAACAAAACAATTAATTGATAGCGTATAGCAATCATATAGATTTAACATTGTATCAAATAAGTCAATATCTAAGCAACGAGCGTAGTGCCGCGCCGTTGTCGACGTACCGATATCGATAGAAGTCACTCGCGTCGTGCGCGCTCCCGTCTCCTGTCGCTGCCAGTGTCAGTGCTCGCCGGAGTCGTGCGACTCGGCCGGCACGCACCGACCTAGCCGTGGATAACCTCGGCCAGAGCCCCCTTCCGGTGAAGAGGCTGCACGAAGCGCTTCAGAGTGCGCAAGTGAAGCGGCAGCGGCTCTCCCCTCCGTACCCCACCCCCTCGCCCCTCCATCCGATTCACCAACTGGCCGTGCATCAGCATATCAAAGTACAGCAGAGTATAGTGCAACAGAGCATCGTGCAGCAGCATCAACTGAACCTCGCCCACCAGTCGCTACAGAACCTACAAGCACAAAGCTTACAAGCGGCCCAACAGCAAATACAAGCGGCTCAAAGTCTTCAAGTGGCGCAAGGGCTGCAGGCTCAAAGCCCCGTGGGAACGGGCGGTGCAGGCACACAGCAAGTGGCAGGAGCGACACAAGGCGCGCTGGTGCCGCCGCAGCAACCCTCGCCGCGGGCTGCGTCTCCGCAGCATAAGAGCATGGAGTTAGCGTTGTGCCAGAGCATGGACTCCGTCAATACTGCCACCACTGAGGAAGAGGTAAGGACATGAGTTTTCACATATCGAGTATATTATGTTCAACAACTCTATAGACAAACATTAGAAGATACTCTTTCTAGTAAATGCCATTTGCCTATAACATTAGCAGTACCGCGAAAATCAGATATGCTGTTGTATAGGAAGACCCAGAATAATCTAACAGTCAGGCAGCCTAAAATAAAAATAATTGTTTTTTGAGATATAAATACTGTAAATACTATCATTTCGATTTGGAGAAAGGCTGCAAATTTGAAATTGCAATTTTCAATGTTATTCATCGTTTCAAAATCAGTTTACATTAAAACTAAAAATTATATGAAACTTAAAAAAGATGACTATTGCAATTAAGATGTATTAATAAAGCAATATAAATTTAGTAAAATCAAGACAGTAAAAAATATAAGGACACAGAATGGTGGTGAAAATTCAATATAAATAAATATATTATGAGGCTCGTGAACTACATTTCTATAATCGAACCCAATCCTTGAATACAGTTCAGTAATTTAGTCAAAAAATTGTATTATGAGCTCGTGTGGTCATTACAAATATAAAGTGACAACAATAAATTACCGTGCCACTCATAAGTATAGACCAAACATAGCACTTTAGTGATTTGTCATCTTACAATGATTGTAAAGTAATTGTAAAGAGGCGCTCGCTAGGCCATTACAATGGAGTAAACGTCCCGGTATTACAATAGGCGTTCGCAATAAAAAGGAAATTTTCCTTCCGACTGTTGCAGTCGGGAATGTGTGCATCGCAGCTATTGTAATGGTTTATTTCAAATAATTAGTTTTCACAAGCATTAGGTAATAGGTTTTTTCTTATGTATATTTTTTATGTTGTGGTTGTCTCATAATAGTGATTAATGTTTTGTATGTGATATAATTTTATACATCGATAAACGCCACTCTAATATTCCGCCTCAACCATGCGTGCAAGTAAGAGCGCGGAGAAAGCGATAGAGAGGCGCGATCAGCCAATGATTTATTTTTAATATAGGGTTTTTATTTAAGGGCTGCTTCTAAAATTTGAAAAAATATTATTTTAAATTTGTATAAGTAACTTGATACATTATTTTTTTTATTAATGGCTGACAGGCTAACGTTTGACTTAAGCATCATTCCTTCGTTTTGACCATGAGTGATGATAGTCTTTAAGACATTAAAGAGGTAATTCATATTTTAGTGAATCAATAGTTTTTCCTAGGTATGTAGAGTGTACTGAACCCGGTTGGATCCTCACCAAGTTAGTTAATATACAATGTACGTTAGTTGATTTAGGGGCCTAGACACCTGCAGAGTGAATATCCGGCAACGTGGCCGTCAAGAACTGTGGCTACCTTGTACCGTTTTATTAACAACTTTTGTACTTTGGTCTTAGGAACTGTCGATGAAAGAAAAATCGCGTCTGTATTCAGTAATACGAAAGGCAAGCGGCGGCTTAAAGAAATAGCGATAAATTCCTCACTGTAAACTGTGCGCAGGCGAGAAGTGGGCAGTGGTTGTGTTAGCGAGACAAATAGAGTGGATGTCGTTTGCTCCGCTCTCCTCGCGCGGGCAGAGAGAGCTTTAGAAATTGATTGCTTCTATATTGTATTGTTTTGGATTTTGTCATGAAACTGTTTCGAAAATGAAATAACTAAAACAGTTTTAAACGTATAGCTCAGAGCTTTCTGTAAATGCTGACAAAGTCATAGAAACATATGCTTTTTGAAATAAATTCTGGATGACTGTACATGCAGTTGCGAGACAGCATGTTTTTAATGAACACCTTAATATCCAACTTGCTATACTGAACGTTGTTTTTATATTGTATATTGGATCACATTAATATTAGCAAAGTGCAAATATCGCCACTTTTCTCTATGAAATTTGTTTTTTAAAATTAAGACACTTTATTCTGTTTGTTATTAGAAATTTTTAGAAAGTTATTCTATTGAACGTTACTAATTAATCTATTAATTTTATTTAAATAACGTGAAAAGTTTGGAATTTTTCCTTTCCGTAAGACTATCTCAAAAATGGTTTTGTTTTATATATACATATCAAAATCTTCTGGTACTAGAATCTTTTTCTATGAGACTTAAATAAACTTCTTCCAATAACTCAAAACGCTTGAATGGAAACCAGAACATTATTATTTGACGGGATATAGTGAACAATTTCCAGGAGTTGTATTTTCTTCCAATATTCGTCAACTACTAACTTTCCAATTACCCACACTCAATAAGAAAAGTAGTGTTCGCGCCAATTGCTACAACCATCTAAAATCAGTTAATGCATGGTGCTTAATAATAACATTACACAGATTCTTCCGCAGTAGTCAATATACAATCTAATAAAACACTGATACTTTCACAATAGTTAATTGACAATTTCAATGTCTTAAGTTATTTAACCGCCTGAGCTTAATATTTCATTTAGCATTGCACATCAACCTGAATATGGTAATTGACTTGAAAATAATTATGTAGCTTGTCGGTCCAGAGTCCAGGTTGTTTGAAAGTTTGTGTTGATCTGCTTCGCTTTGATGTGAACTCATGCACTAAGCAAAGGGGAGGGATTATGGGCAAGACCCTTTGCTTACATAGTGTAGGTGCAATCATTCGAGCGGCTACGTGGTTTGTTCTAACTTGCGGCACTCGGGCATATTCCTTTAATCGTGCTAACTTGTTCATATATTAAACGCGCATGCTTTGTTTCGTGTTTAAACTATGCACGTTTGCAGTTCGTTCTGTTAAAACATGTTTGATACAAGATAATTGTTTCATGTTTTAATATGACAAATTTTATTTTACCTACGGAAAATCCAGGATGTAAATACGCAGAGTGTAAAATTGCCAATGCGTTGTTCGTGTACAGATCTTTCAATTGGGTTGAAAGTTGATCTTGAAAAACCCTTGAAACGTATAAACAGGTATTTAAGAGTACAATAGTGATCTTGAACTGTAGGGAATATGGAGAAATTTTGTATGTCTCATGAATGATCGGATCACTGACAAAATGACGTTGTAAATGTACCGTAACTTTGTCTATGAAGTAGTAGTGCTCTACTTACTGTAACGAGTACGTTGAAAGTTCTAAGTCTAGATACCAGAAAGGTGCACTTATAATGATAGTATGCCAAGCCTGCTATTGATACCAACGACGTGGATGTAACTTTCCAAATGGGTGAACACTTCAATTACACCTCTAGAATATGACCGCGTGCTTTTGAAGAAAGCTTTCGAGATTGTAACCGCGTTATCCCACGTACAGTTATTATGGGTAGTTTAAAATAATAATGAGTAATTCTTATCAAATTGTAATGAGTAATAATAGACGGCCCAATATAATGTTTCTACCGGGCCTATTTATCTATTAAGTTGATAGAAATTGTTGCGAGAGAATCGAATACAGACCAAAAGTTGTGTTTGCTATACAAACTTATATGATTTAGTGATGTAATTTTACGCTCTGTATAGTAAGACTTTGCGATAAATTCAGAATATCTTTGAAACAATTCCCTTTATTTAATATACAAAACAAGTTGAGTACGTATAAGAATTTTTATTTGGTCAACTCGCTATGGGGAAGGGTAGAGAATCCGTGATAAAAGAGTATAATAACGATTATACTTAGAAATTATTTTAGGTCTTTTCTTCTCATCTGTATGATGTTGTTAACAAATCATTGGCTACTAATCGATTACTAATAGTAGAAATTTAGTTTAATTTTTCAAATTTATCTAGATCTATATCGGTCCCATAGCCATAGTATTTGCCTCTATCTGAATCGAATTATATTTCCGGTATAATGCGTGTAAAAGTAATGAATATAATGATAGGAGAATGATTATTTACCTCTTAGTAAATTAGCCCGTTACTGTTTTAGACCGTATCAAGCTTTCGATGTATTAAATTCACAGTCAATTAAAACAACATAAAGTACATGAACATTCGTTTGGTTATGTTTAGTATAAATGCTACAATAACATCATTTGGTAGTTTTTATGCCGTTTTTTTGATACGTCATAAAAACTTAATAACCAGTCCAAATTATTTGGCCATAATTAAGATGTTTCCAAATTTGATGTTCCAAAAATGGGAATGCAACTTCGCGCGTTTGATCACATGTCAGCCAAATTTGGCGCCTCCAAGTTTCTATGTTTAATAATAGTTTGGCATACGCGAGTAATTCATCGTCAAGCTTATCATTGACATAACTTAGCTTACCCGAACAATAGAGTGGGAGCCAAAATATGTATAAACTAAACCTCCACAGGCATAAATTATATTTCGGTCTAGACTAAACAATAAGTGAATTTGGGTTGAATAATTGACTACCTCAGAGTCATGTATTATTACGGAATTGTTGTACGGAAATGTATTGCCTTTCCATCAAAACCTCGTCAGATTGCGTTAATAAATATCTGAGAGACAAATTTAAATATGTGTAATTTTTTGCATTTGCAAATTGTACTTTGTGATCGTCTGTGAAATATAAATATAAAGTAAACAATTTATTTATACACTTCATTGCAAGTCTACAATAATATAACCATCAGACATTTAAACTAAAAAAATAATTGTTTATTTGAGAAGCTTAGAAAAATGTAGCGACCAAAAACAGTGTTATCAGGTTGTTTGCACTTGCTTATCTTTTTATTTTAAACGAAAGCTATACATGATGAGGTACAGTAAATTTGCACTGGAACATAGCAAACCTAACTCAATAACCACTTACTTTAATGCTACAGGCTTTCTATTTACTTGAAATGTTTATTCATCTGTAGTTTAAACTGACTTAAATTATACTTTACTATTCTCATCATCTCACTTGGTCAGGTCGCTACAAGATTCAATCAAAGTTTAAATTTAACCAACATACGTTTCGGCTAATGAATAAGATTGTATGGATTTAACATATACTCATTTTAATTTGTTACTAAGTTTTAATCTGAGGCAACCGATATTATAACCGTATATCTGTCACATAAGCGACATCTCTGTGCACAAGGAAACTTAGTCTTAAAATTCCTTTACATTGTACGTCTTTCTTTTCAAAATTCCTATCCGTTCAAACTAGTCGTTTAGAAAATAATTGCCTAATAATATAAAAATGCTCAATCTCATAATTTATTTCAAAATATGGTGAAATAGATCTTTCTTCCCGAGCAAGATGATTAACAAAAATGTAAAAGGATACTGATTGTACTACTTTATAATGAGTGTTATTTTTGTAAGATAATTTTCAAGGTTAAGTATACCTCTTTTCGTATTCTTATTCACCTATCCTTTTAAGCAATTTTGGTTTTTGGAAGAGATCCCTATTTTAGTGGTAAGGCCGCCAATTGTGCCTCCGTAACGTTTATTTGTATGTCTTTTATGTTCTGTGTTTTAAGTATTAGGTTTATAATAAAGAGTATTGTCTTGTATTATAGACGGGTTTTATCTCCATCTAGTAATTACCAGTTGCATAACAGCAAATGTTTATGTATAACAGAAATCATATAGATAATAACCGGATTTAGCGTGAAAGGCAAGGGATGGTCGGCGGGAGAGGCCGGCGCCGTCGCGTCTGGCGCCACTGGCTACACTTCGTCTGTGAACATTAATGCTTTAGTTTGTGCTTTACTTTCATGTAAAGTCATGGGCAAACTATTGAATTTTAGTAAAGTTAAACGAACGCTTAGATATCCCTTTATCGCGACATCTGTAGTTATTTTCATTTCTGTTTTGCTCTATGTACCTACATATCGTAAGAATCCGTATTTGATGTAAGCCTTAAAAAACGGAAATAAGGTTTTTTAAAACATTCTAATGAGAAAAAGTACTGTGTTGATTGATCTAGGTCCCATATTTTTGGGACGCATAAAAACACAGCTATAAGTGCTTCCAACGAAAAGTGGTGTGTTTTTTACAATTAAATGGCTAATGTGGCGTGCAATATAATACAATGTAATAAATTAACATTTTAAATATATAAACATTAAAATATTTACAACGCAAATGTTATACTAAATTTAATTTGTACATGTTACTAAAAATTATAATTAAAATAATGATTAAAATATATTGAATTTGTATATAAAATCTAATTTGAGTATGAAAATTTTTTAGTCATGCATTTTATTTTTGATTTTATGGCATGCTCTCAGGCTCATGCTGTATTATAAAATGTGGTTTTATGAACTGGAATCTGAAATTTATGCCTACAACGATCTAGGTTTGTGCGAGCAAAGAGGTATTCGTTATTTCTTAAATATAGCCATATAGTAAAATTAAGTATAGTATTTTATTATGTTAATCACAGATCATCAATTTAATTAGAGGTTTTTGGCTCTGGTGTAAAATTCGTATTTTAAAGACTATTACAAGTACGATTTTTACGTCGATATGTAATTCCCTATCACACGTATTTGACCGCCGCGGTGGAAAAAAAATGCATTTTATTTAAACCGACAAATAATTATGTATTACTTTTTATTAGAAATACGTTAATGCGAAAATGTATAAGATTGCCAAAACTCTGTCACTCTCTCATCATTAAATCAAATTCTTTAAAACCATTACCGTCACTAATTATTAAGTACTGATTTATCCATATTCTCATAGGATTGGGACTACGCGTATTATACTGTCTCAAACAGTAGGGTAATAAAGTTACACTAGAAACCACAAGAGTTTACACTCATATTAAAAACGCTTTCGTGCTTAGACATAATATTGCGAGTACGCTGATTCCCATTATGGTCTCATTAATACATTTTTCTCTTAAATACATTCTTCATATACTACTAACTACTTACGTCATCTCTGTCAAACGCTCTACAACTCAGTTGTTACAGTGACTTCAGTAAAAGATCAATATCCAGTATATTGCGTGGTTTCTTTTATTCAAATTGTCTTCAGAAATATTTGATATTAGCATAAATATTTTTATTAATAACCATCTTTATATGACGTACTTAATGTATGTTACTCTGCTGTTCTTCAGAAATATTAACATCGTCATAATTGCTGATTACCTAATTAATCTATATGTTAATAATAATGAAATAGATGATTCCAATATCTTTAAAGGTGTAATAGGGACTTATAACTTATATAGTACTTTTTTTTCCAAATTCCATACCGTGGTGGATGGGGCAAAGTGTATATTGCAGCTTGTAGAAATATTATTGTTTTATCTATGTTATAATATTATATATTTATTTGAAAAGCCATAATTGATTGTATAATCTGATTATGTTATTAGAAAGGTGTCCATAAACTTTAGCAGCCGTAGCAATAACAAGAAAATAAGGAATTTATAGAATAGTGAATGTAAAATTTTTAAAGGCACTACTACTTTGCTATTCGCTAACATGAAATATGCTATTTGCGTCCTCAAAGTTATTCAAGCGTTGAACATTTATCTTAGAAATGTTTTCAGGAGAGTCATATTCCTGTTATAAAAATTATAAAGGCACTCACCGTGTTTTCATTTCATCCGAGTGTATTTTCAATATCCTTCAAAACGTTCCCAATTTTATGTTGTTCCTGAGTATTATTGAGTTTGGAAATGTCAGACGATTACTTCAACGTGGAATGATCGTTGAACTTGTTGGGCGACTAGTTGTCTGGGTCTTGTAACAGCTCACGCAGACAGTATCTGTAAGGTTTCCTGAAACCTGTAACTACTGTTTTAGTTTGTTCGTAGTTTGCGATACTTTTTGCTATCGTTTCACGCATTTTCACCCTTCGTTATCGAAGTGCGGACTTTATTTATGGAATGTTAAACTATTATTTTACCTTTTTTCATACGAATGATCTCGTGGGGCCCAATTCCTTGGCAATATCGGGAAATACTTATTTAGATCCTCTATAGTTGCACTATGTATAAGAGTTCAAAGAGTCCTTTGCTAAAATTTGGAAAGGTTGGAAGATCACGTGATGTATTTATGATTCAGAAAGTGAGTTTAGTGACCTAAAACCATCTTTACATTATAGATTCTAAAGAAACTAATTTCAAGCAAATCGCTTAATTGGTTTCAAAGTCTATAAGGAACACAGAAACATTTTGTGTTTTCATATATTCAAGTTTTTGGCCTACTTTGTGCAATTTTTTTGTTATTCTTGGTACTTTAATTATTCTTTGCTATTCTTCTTGATTTTCTACTAAATACAATTAAATGAACGTTATAAATATTACGTATAACGAAAAAATAAGAGGACATATGACATTATTAAAAAAATATTTTTTTTTTATAAGAAAAGTTGCATTGTTAAACAAATTTGGGAATCGGTACGATATTGTGCAGAAGTTTTTATAATACAAGCTTGTCTATAAAATCTTGGAAATGGACTGTATTAATGGTCGAAAGAGAAAGCAGTAAATTATCTATATGTTGGGTAGAAACTATCTTCATTGAAAATAAAAATAAATCACGTACTTCATATCTGTGACGACAACTAACACATTGTAATATATGATAAATATTTGTTTTTAAAAAATCGCCTTCAATGCTCTCTGGACAAATAATTTCCTTAAACAACTTAATATCGGGTGAGACGGCATCTCTATTGAAATCTAAAGTGAAAATTATTGCCTCACTCGAACTCAATCGCGGAGACATTCCTTGAGTGAATTTAAGAGAAGAATTCCCGTAGAGTGGAATATAGACACCTCGACCGCTTCAACAGTTTGTCCGTCTAATTTGTTCCCCGGCGCTCGACTGTAAAAACAAATAGCTCTTCCGTTTCCCCATCTCGATAGATAAGGATAGATATATCTTATCTAGGGTTGTCATATATTCAACTTTTATGGCGCATTTAAAGTATATGTTAAGTTATATCAAGTAACGCATGAAATTCCATTACACGTCAAGTAACACGTTCCAGTTTCACATGAAAGCGAGACACATTGTAACGTACAAAACCTATGTTTAAAGGAGTAACCGTTGAGTTTCTTGCCGGTTTCTTCTTAGCGGCATCAACTTTCTGTACCCGTGATAGTGTTGTTACCAACGGACAGACTATTGACGATTCAAAATAGCTTTTTGAGCCTACTTGAATAAAGATTTTTTTTAACTGTATAATTTACAACATTTTCGTAGCTTTTCACAATGATAAAAAAATCTATGTAACAAATATTCCTAAGACTTTTATCGCTTGGCTAAAAAATTTTTATTTGCATTATATTCTGTTATATCAAAAATTATTTATTGTCAATATGATATAAATTATACCACATCGTTTCAAACACTTATAAGACATCATGATTCTTCACTTTTTAGTCTCCCTTTGACATTAAAAACCGTAGAATAAATTAGTTTTATCTTTAACTTCTTAAATACTTGTTTGTTTTATTAAAAATTAACTCTGACATACACAGATTAATGGTCATAGAGACAAATAATACTGATTTGATTGATGAAATTTGTTGCATTAAGTAACAATATAACAAAGGAAAAAGATTATAATAATTGAGATTTGTTAAAAACGCAATACAGTATACTATTTATTGAAAGCTTAGGTGTCATTTATGAGTCTATATCCAGTTGTGTAATTTAGAATTCCTCTAGGTCTTGGGAACCTTAATATTTGTAAACAAAAGTAAAAGAAGACTTAGTATACTTAGATTCCTCTTTATATCTTACGAATGAGGGATTGCTTGTTAACTTCGACCTCTTGTCTATAGCTTACCTTGTTTAGATGATGTTGTGAAGGTTCCTTTGTAATAATTAATCGTGCTTTGTGTAATGTTTCTCGCTTAGGGTTACTCGCGGCGAAGTTTTAATTGAATTTGTTTGTCGATTTTGGCTTTTTGAAGGGAGCGTGTTGCGGCTGGTGAACAATTTTTCGTTAGCGCTTTATGGACTTACGCTTATGAATTTACCTGTCTAGGAACTTTATTACACGCTGATGTTGCTTTGGAATTTTAAATTTTAAACCGTAAAGTCTTCCCCGTAATGGTTTGGAAAATGTTGGGTCGAACATGTTCTCGTAATTATCCGCGAGGAACTTTTGTTTCGGTGTTATAACTTATTAATTAATATTATCATATTGAACCTTGTTTCAAGAAAATGTTTGGGTGAATTTTTGGTAAAAATATACGTTTATAATTTAACCATCTTTACAATTATAGTACATAATTCATAAATATACATTTAATATGTATATAAAGTAATTTTATGGCGCTTATTGCTATCGCGCTGTAATTCTATTTTATCATATAATGTAAAAATACTTCAACATTTAAATCTTTGAAAAAATATGTATATATAAAGTTGAAGGGTTTGATTGAAACATTAGCAGAAACACTTCCTGATAGGTTTATTATTATATTTGTATGAATCAGAAATACATACATACATAACATCACGCCTCATTCCCATAGGGGTAGACAGAGACCAAGTCCTTCCACTTGCCACGACCCTTGTATCTCCTCCGATTCTTTCATTGTCATTAAACCTTTCATACAAGTTCGTCGGTTTAGAGTACTATTGACCTGGCCCTTATTTAAAATGTCCTGGATTTGATCCAGGAACGTTCGCCTTGGTCTTCCCCTTCCAACTTTCCCATTCGATTTTGACTCATAAATCCTTTTTGTCAGTCTCCTTTCATTCATTCTCTCTAAGTGCCCAAACCATCTAAGCATAGATAATCAGAAATACGAACTTCATTTACGACTTTTCTTTTTGTATCTCTGCTTGTATATCAGAAGTTTATATAGATGAATCTCGTTTGTATTCTATTCTTATAGGAAATTAGTAATGTTGACGGACGGATTTCCAAGCGTACTCTAGCAATGTAATAAAAAGTACACAAAATGCGTAATGCACAGATGTTTCTACATCGAAAAATAGAATTTTCAGATTCTTCATTAAAATTATCCATGTTAATGGAGTCGTGATTCGCTGCTATTATCGGCCACCCCAGCCTCATGTTAATACGACCGCGAAACACCGCCTCTTTGAACTGCCACGATTTTCATATTATTATATATTTAAAGAGACTGGCAAATGAATGAATACCCGTTTATTTAGCTGAATAGGATCTCTATGAATACAATGTAAGCTTATGATATACCTCTACTGATTAAATTATGTCATTAATTTATTGTTATCTAATAATTTAAAATAAATTTTCATATGCTATTTTTTCACAGTTTTGTGTCTTCTTATTTTTAATGGTAAATAATTCCATAGTTTATGTAGGATATACTACTTATTCAAGTTTCACTATTTCTACGATATTTTGTCTAAAACAATTCAAGTAAGTAACGATTACGTTTTTAACTTTTCGAGTCTAATTGGAATTTATATACACAGTCATAAGTAATAGATAAAAAATTGCGGTAAGAAACCATTGAGAGGTAAATTATCTCTTACGATTTTTGTACGCTACTAACGTCTTAAATTGTATCACCACTAATCATCTGGTGAGATCACAGTCAAGCGTTGATCTTCGTGAAATGTGTTTCCGTTCAGAATCTATAAAGGGGTAATATGTTTTACTAGGTTAGCACGTTTTCTTCTTAGACTATCATAATTTACCATTAGCTGAGATTATCGTCAAGTGATATCTTGTGCCGATAAATATAAGATATTACAAACCAATCAGCTTCTTCACTTCAATAGTCATCCAAATTAAGTGTTGAACATGTTGGTAAAAGGAATTACTTGATCATTTATGAGCGCAACATCGAGCGGAAATCTGTAATATCGGCTTAAGCTGGGAACAATGGAATGGACACAGTGGCTCAACCAACAACTGTTGCTTGATTCTATCGCCTTCGACATGGATTACCAATGAAGTGTGTAAACAACGAAAAACCAATTGCCTTATAGTATTTACTCTATTAGGGTTTAGAGTCAGTTTTGTTTTCCTACAAATATGTAGAGTCCCTGTGTCCTCGTGTGTAAAAATATTTTTTATTTGTATGTTTTCAGCATTTAAATATTAAACTGTTCTGCATAACCTTTAAAAATTATTTTATTACTTTGTATAAATATTTAGATAGATGTATCGTATAAATATTGAGAATGCATTTAGGTACTGTATTTACAAATGTTAGTAATTATAATCTAAAAACTTTATCTATATATATAAAATCCAGGTACCTATTGGCTCATCACGATATCTGGAACCATAAGGCGTAGACACTTGAAATTTCGTAGGATTATTCCTTTTGACGAGTAGAGGTCAGCTAAGAACGGATTTTACGAAATTCCACTGGCAAGGGGGATTGCAGGGTTGTTAACTATTGACTCATCACATAAGGCATAGAGACTTGAAATTTGGTAGGAATATCCCTTTTGCCGAGTAGAGTTCAGCTAAGAACGGATTTTACGAAATTCCACACGCAAGGGGTATGCGCATGTTTCTTATTTGTAAAACAATTTGCCTAAATTAATGAAAATGTTACCCATAAAACATTCCACGCAAACGAAGTCGCGGGTTCAGCTAGTTCTTTATATAATTTTCTTGAATAAGCATTATATCCTAAGCTATAGCTACCTTTTCAAGTCTTTAATTCATCAGAAAATTGTTTTAAAAGCAATCAGAGACGCGTTGCAGACATTGCCCATAACGATGTCATGAAACTTTGGGATAAACTAAATTGGTATTGTATGAAAACACACTCTGTTAGAATTATTTATGCACCATATATGGTAAATTTTAAAGAACATTGAAGTCTAGTATACTAAGGTTACTTTAGCGATCTCTTACAGGAATCTAAAAGTGGGAGATTTTTCATTGATAGGTTGTGTAGGTGCAATATCTATAAACAAAAATCTTGTTATAGAAAATACACGACTGAGTTTGGTGTGGGCTCTTCTTAGGACAAGACGCGAAGGAATCCTCGTATCTTTAGATTTTAAGTCGTTTTTTAATACCATTATCAAACGTGCATTAGAATGAGTGTGTGGAAAAAATATATTTGACGATTCAAAAGTGTTGCAGTAGGTCCACTTGAATAAAGATATTTTGACTTTGACATACATATATTTAAAATATATATTTACATATATAATATATACATTACTTTTGCTTGAATGAATCTATAATTAACGTTTAGTGTGTAGTATAACAACGAAGTGGTGCCTGGTGGAATGGTAGTGAAGTAATTAACAGTAGTCGTTGTAGTAGGTATTTATTGTGCATTGTATAAGTACTTTGGCTTCTTGCCAAACAGACTTAAAGCTTAGTCCTTTGTTGTAATATATGTATTAAGTTGCTTTTATTGTGCGTGACAAATACGATAAGATAATGACGAATGCGTTCAGACTGTGTCAACATAAAATAATATTTAATAGTGTGAAATTATAGTAGAGCTTTCTTGACACGGCTGTGTAAACTGTTTATTGCCATTTTTGTAGAAAAAGTGCCCTAAAACAATGCTCCGACGTTTGAGCTAGATAAATATTTTACAACTTCTATTCTTCTTGTTCTTATTATTTGATATGGTTAGGTAAAAACGTATGACTAATTTGTATATAGATCAAATATCACCTTTCAATAAATTCGGCTTCTGTATAAAAACAGTCGCACAATAATAAGAAATTTACATTTAATAATATAGATACCAAAATATTCATTAAAACCGAAAAAATACTTATGAATATTTTGAATTACTAAGACACTAATTATCAAATAACGCGAGTTATAAATATTACCCTATTCAGTTACAATATATGAACAATAGAAAATTGATTTCTGAGAAAATTGCAGATTTTGTAGTCGATGGAAATTTAAAAAGTGGGACCCGCATTGTCGGCGTAAAATCGAACTCCAATGTCGCGAGACGAAATGCTCTTTGTGCTCAATCAATGGACCCTCGATTGCTGATAACTTTCTTTACAGTTCTAGACTGAATTTGAGTTGGAAACTGCTGTCGGGTATTCGCTCTTGTATGAACATTCCACTTGCAACTAATAATGAGAGGAAATACGGCACAGGATAAACAGATCTTCAACTTGAAGTTTACACGCTTCACTTAATCTTTTCATTTTAATTAATCTAATACTCTTATATGTACATGAAAATCAATTACCGAGCAAGAATTGGCAGGGGAAAAGCTTACTTTACCTAAGAGCATTGAACATTGACTGCAGTTTTAATATAAGTTTAAGCCATCTTGCAACTAATGAAATATTAGTTGTTCTGGCGTGATAATAACTTATTAAAGACGTAATAAAATTTGTAATTTTCTAGGTTTTGATTTTATAATGATCACATTTGTTGGCTAATTCCTTCCTAATTGATAAAATGAAGACGATTCAAAGGACCTCGTTAAACTTATTCGAAAAATATATATTTTGATTTCGTATACAGAATCAGCCTTATTGTGGACCCGTTAATGAATTCGTATGACATAATTTTTTGCTTGTAATGTTAGTCACGTTTAGAGTTTCTTTGACTTTCCGACGCAAAACTTTCCGATTTAATTAAGGAAAAGTAAAGTCGTGTAAAGACGTAAATAATGTTAAGTGAAACGATGAATGTTTATCCATATTTAAATGTTTGTTATGATTTGTCATGTCAATCAGTCTGTCTGTTACGTCGATCCAAAATATGTGTAAGTATCTAGTATATCCAAAGTCAAATTCAAACATTCTTTATTCCAGTAGGCCTTTACTGCACCTTTGTATCGTCAAATACAGGTTCATGCAAACATTATTTTCAATGCACGACTGACGATGATATTAAAGAATCTAAATCTATTATCTATATCTAAAATTATGAGTGTTTATTGAGGTATCTTTTTATTTCATCAACATCACAATGTAGAATTAATTTATTTTAATACATAGTGTAATCCGATGGTATGATATTTAAAAATTAGACTGTGGATTTCTTTATAGCACTTTAAAAGTAAGTAATGTGTAAAAAAAATTAAAAGTACACATGTCAGAAGTAAAATTTCTTTGGCAAACTAATTTTTAAGTCTTGTTTATGTTTATAAATATCATATATATAAAACTTTACATATCCGAGACTTACAGGGGGGGGGGGGAGAGAAGATAGATAGTATTGTAGGTATATTGTAGGAAGATATATTAAACCTCAAACGACGACTTGTAAATTAAAATGCCACATTTTCGTGACGCTAATTACGCGTTTCATTCGTAAACATTCCAAATTGGAACGGTCCAACATGTTTATTGCAAGTTGTACTTGATCCAAATCCACGAAAATTGGTTTAAAATGTCATTATTTTGTGTTTAACTGTATATTGAATATTTCAATTTTGGAAAATTTCATAAGAAGCTGTATTCAATAGGACGGTAGTTTGTCTTACAGCTCCCTTTATGTAATTAATATTTAATTCGATACATGTGATTGTTCTTGTCTATGTTTATCTTAGGAAAAATGAAATTGTTATAGTTGTCTCCCGACTCGGCGCCATAAAGCGGGATATTATTACAATAGTATTTCGTATCATACCTCCGACAATTTCAATATTGCGCATACCTTAAAAACATGAAATTAATTTTAACATAATTTCGCGTTCACAAAACGTTTTCAAAGCATACCAAGTATTTGAAATTGCGAATATTTTCTATTATATGATTTAATTTAGTCTCAGTATGCCGTTTTTGCATTTTGTAATTTTAGCTTCTCTTATAGTTTATTTTAGTTAAAATTGTCGGAATATTATGTGTATTTGACGATCTCGCTGGTACAGTGGTGCGAGTACTCAAGTCTGGACTGGATGAAGGCTTCGGCCAAGCAAAGAGCTTTGTGTTCCGGACGATCTTGTGTAGAAACTATAAGAGATATATAGCCTCTTACCAGATTAGCACGCTTCCATATTAGATTGTATCATCCCTTACCATCAGGTGTGATCACAGTCAAGCAGTAACTTGTCAGCAATAAAAGAATGTCTATTGAATTTCAGTTCAGGAGCTATTTTAGTCTTATATAATTACATATAATAAGTATATTAGTAGTCTTTATATTGCTAAATCAAAATTAGGTATACATTAAAAAATAAATAATGTACATATATACATGGCAACATTCCCATCAGAGACTTCCACTTGCCCTGATCCTTGCATATCTCCTTCGCTTCTTTCATTCTCATTAGACCTTTCATACAAGTTCGTCGGTTTAGAGTACTCTAGACCTGGCCCTTATTTAATATGTCCTGGATTTGGTCCAGGAACGTTCGCATTGGTCTTCCTCTTCCAACTTTCCCTTCCACTCTTGACTCATAAATGACTTTTTGACTTGACACTCTTGACATTTTCAGTCTCCTTTCATTCATTCTCTCTACGTGCCCAAACCAGCTAAGCAAACCTTTCTCAATTTTTAGTGACTACATCTTTTATATCATAACGTGTTTATAAAAAAAAACAATAATATAAAGTCCTTTTGAAAATGTATAATATGTATCCTATAAATTTAACCTGTAAATATTTTGTTCTGAAGTTGCGGGAATCTGTTAGTTTGCTAGCGGGACTCGGTCTAACAATGTTTTATGCAAAGTTTGCTTCGCCACGGGGACCGTAATGCCCACCGACATGTAGCGTTATCAACTATAATAATTCACAATCTCAACGTTACCACAGAAATTAAGATGTAGCCTCGCAGCGGTCACGTAGGGGACTTGTTTGAAATACGAAGGAGCTCATCGGTCTAGCTCGTTAAGCGTTGGAGCGTGCTTTTATTACGGCAAAGCGTGCGCCGTTGTCGGCCGACACTTGAATATTAATACGATGACACTGGGTCATGAATATTGCCGTGCGGCCGATTGTAATCGACCGTAGCCCAGTGATCGACGCACGATCTGATTCCGGCCGCGTCAACCCTTGCAATTTGTCGTGATGGAATTCGTCTTGTCTGATGTAAGGCACTGATGATTAGATAACTAAACTAATATTATAAAGAGGAAAATTTTTCACCATTAGAAAGCTGCATTTTCACTGATCGTTATAGGCTATAATACTTTCTCAAACAATAGAGATCCCTATAAAAATTGCATTAATGTAACCCAAGGTGTGAAAAAATTAGTCACAAACTATCTGTCATCACTGCGGTAACTATTGATAATAGAACAAAAATATGTTTTACAATATTATAGAAAGTATCTATGTGAAAGTCTGCGATACTATACGAGTATATCCACCTACTGTAGTTATGCCAGTATAACTAATTTTTTACAGTTTTAAAGTTAATAAATCTGGTGACAATAATCAAACCATATAATTCATACCACTGTATTAATCGATATCTTATTATTAAAGACCGCTTCAATACCTGTAAAATACTTTGTAAATTATTAAAATGGGACAAAATCTTTCAACATTAAATAAAGTATTAATATCTACAAAAATGTCCACCATATGTCCAACTTCTGTAGTAATACCACTATAACTAATTTTAAAAGTTAATAAAAGTGCTGACAATAATCAAGCCATAGTATTCATCCTGTTGAAGACCGTTTCAAATACCTGTAAAATACTTTTTGAATTATTAAAATCGGACATTCCATCCAAAAGATATAACGAATTTTGAAATGCCAATCTAAAGAAAATTGTAGCGACTCTAATAACTGGGCCTGCGACTGATGAGTTAGCTTATATTCCAAGGATACTAATGATACCCACAGATATACCTATACTGTGTTTATTTTTATCAAGCTAACAATAAGTAGAACGATTTTGAAAAAAATCTTTAATTACCTCCTTGAAATCAAGAATTTTTCAATACTTGTAGAGTATTTTTAAATTTGCTAATGTCAGAAATTCTACGTAAATGATGTTACGAATATAAAAATGTGTTAGTTCGTTCGTTGTAAAGTAAAATCTGTATATTCATAAAATTATGACTGTATATGTGTATCAAATAATCTGAAAAGAAGTAATTTAAAACTAAATGAAATAAGACTTTTATGTTAACGAAAATAATTCTATAGTCCGACTTAGTAGACATTTCACTGCCACGAGATCGGTATCTACGTAGGTGAAACCGCGGGGTATTGCTAGTTGATCTATAACATTGCAAGAAAATGCCTCATTCTCAAGAAAATCCTCGCAGTAGTGCGCATACTTGCAGTATGGCCAAACTTTTATTTGTTGGAGTCTCGACTGATGGGAAGTTTCGGCTGTGACTAGACACTGTGGCTAGATACCAGCAAAGACGATGTGTGAACTATTTTAATCAATACTGTAATAGTATTGGAAGTTAATTTATTTATGAAAACTTGGTATGCTTGTGAACGTTCACCCAGTTCTTCAAAAAACTTTTTTCCTATTTTAGGGATAATATTTTCAGAATTCTGTTAGAACCCTTGCGCATCTTACTCATTGGTTAAGCGCCAGCATGTCGACAAATAAGACAGAGACAAAATTCTGGGTTCGAGTCCTGAGTCGGACGAATTGTAAATTAATATTAAATTTGCTGTTACGAATTCTTAGTATTTGTCCGTAGTTGGGAAGTTGGGGGTACATCGGAGAATACCATAATTTGTTGGTACTATGCCTAATACGTTTCTGGTCGTATCGACAATGAAGGAATAGAGAGTGCGCTTGTGTTTGCACATATAATTTAATACTCCTTTGAAATTCGGTCAGGAGCTGATATTATTATTGTTGCAAAAACCTGTTCAGTTTATTTGATAGACTTACTGCCTAGCTCGGTTATTATTCGGCGTTCCTCAGAGATAAGATCTCAATATGTAACATTACGTCTGCAGGTGCTTTTGTAACCGGTTGTTAGGATTACATATTTTGAACAGACTCTTTTTCTATACAATACTTACTCATGGATTATTATTTAAGGCCCCATGCGTTTTTCAGGATTTATCAGCGATCTAAAATAAACGTTTCATTTTCAGAATTATATTTAGTGGTTTGTTTCTTAACTACCGATATAGATTATTCATTGTTCAAGTCCTAGGCCGTAGCAGTAAAAGAAACAACAATTATTACATTTATTTGTCAAGAATTTCTCAGTATATACTACAAATGGGAAACTGGTGATGTCCTATTTCCTGTGCTTCGGAGAGACATACGATAAGACAATCCTGTGCCTGTTCTTTTCTTAGTATCGTTAGATTTGTCGTCCCATCGGACTGTGAGAATGAAAGACCAAAGATTGCACCTGTACTTGTACATTCGCATTGAACTTTAATGTTCTTTATTTTCCATTTGGTTCTTTTTTGTATTGTTTACTGTGATTTTGTTATATTTACTTACACAGGTAATTCGTTTCGGTGTAACAATATTGATAGATGTTTAAGTTTATCTAAACATGATATGATGACAGGATGGTATATCAGTAAAAAGTAATTTGTTATTATTGTCTTTTGATATGATTCATTGATTAATAGATTCTATTAAATCTAACAATTTAAATAACTACCTCATAAAATTATATTATTATTCAACTTTACGTTAATGAATAGCAGTAACGTCGATTGACGCTGTCATCCGTTTAATTTGCACGTAATTCCGATGGACGTTTCAAGAAAATAGTTATTGTTCTAATGTTGTTGATGGATAGAAATATTCAGTTTCTCTAACGAGTATCAACTGTCCAAATATGGAAAAATGATTACTAATAACTACAGTGTTATTATGATGCACTTTTCTTTTATTAACGTTAACATTATTTGTTAAAATTAACACTATTAGTACTAGAAATGTATCAAATACGTAAATGGATGATACAAATTCTATTGTTTGATGAAGATCCTTTTTGCAAACCTATATAATATAAGCTTTAATTCGTACAGCCGAATTTAACAGATTAAGCAAGTTTGAAATTTGAAATCCATATATTAACTTCAAAATCTTATAGACCACTTTATAATAATAATATTTTAGAGACTAAATTAGCGTTGGCATCAATTTAAAATATAATTTTCGTATATAAAACTATCTGTATGTATAAACAAAATTATTGATGTGCAAGAATTCACCACAGCTGCTCTAATGTTTCACTGCACGTTCAGTACTTGATAATTGCTTACGATGTAATTACAAAGATGCCGGAGGGTTTTTGTTGGCTATGCTTGTTACGAGTATGTATTAAATCAGTTCTCAGTTTCTTTACTCAATACTGTTATATAAATGTGTAAGTATGTTGCATGCGGTACAACTTGTTCAAAATTCACCGACGTTTATTCTCACTAGTTATCTGATTTGATGCTTTCACTATCTTTGGCGTATTTATGAACAAATGGCTGTGTATAGTTTTTGGTATGTCTATATAAATTTTGTCCTTTGTTACTAAAATTTGGTTTTATAATTTTTAAGAAACTATTATATTTTTGCTTCATATATGTAAAAAATCGCTTCTTAGCGATAAGACCACCTTTTTTACATTTCTTTTCGTTTTATGAGATGTTTTCCTGCTCTTAATTATATGTTATATCTGCAACAATAAGTATAAATAAAATAAGTATAAAAAAACGATGCGCTTACGCACAAAAAATACATGTATATTCATTTCTTTAGTAATTAGTAGGTTCCATTTTCTTCTTGTTTATTGTACATATACCTGTAATATACCGATGAACACGAAAAAGTTAGTTTTTTTTATTTAATGTTGCTTGGTTATTGGCATCGATTATGCTAGCTCAACTAGACTGTACTATCCTCGCAATGCTGTATCCGCATATTGGATACATATTTGATCGGTTTATGCGGTCAATTTGGTCTGTGCTATGTGAGACCTAGATACACAAGGCCCCGTGTTATTGATGATGATTCAATATGCGGCTCGGGTATTAATTATTAACGGGTGTTGATTATTAAGTATATGATATGCATTGTTTATAAGTAATCACATCATTGTTATATTTAGTGCGTCAAGAAGTACTAACATATCAGTGCTTTGGATGAATAACACAGTTCAAATTTTTAAATATTTCACTTAAGGGCACTGTAAAATTCTGACAAATAATATTTCAATCGGCAAAAACGACGCCATGACGCCACATTATGTCATTGTCATTGATTTTCAAATAATTCTCCCGTAGAATCGGCTTTTTTGAATTGTATCACATTTTTTTTAAAGCAGCGACATAAGTCAATTGTATATCGAATATTTTGATTTTTCTTTTTAAGATTTCGTAGTACCTTAGGAAACCTGTGGTTTGTTATGTCCGTCTCCTTATTATAACTCGCATTTATGCCTGGATTTACGAGTGGTGAGACGATTAATGTACTACCGACATAAAATATTGATAAATAATTTTAACATGTTCCTATGATCAGCTAAACGTGTTTAAGTTTTTTAATATAGTATATTTTCCTGGTAGAGACACAGGTAGAAGAGTACTGAAATAAACTTGGAATCAATCATAAATCGATACAATACGTTTCTCAACATCGCAACACAATTTATTACAGTTATTATTTTTATAACATTAAATGAAATTAATAAACGCTGTCAATCCCTTAATATAATGGATCAACACATGTGACATAAGGTTACACAATTCCCCTGTTGTGATGTTAATTCGTTGTCGGTTTTACATCGGGTTCGGTAGCCAGAATCCGGACTATGAATTAAATCTCACGTACCGGTAACAAAGCTTTTTGATTTAACGTTTATATTACTTTCGGACACTTTGTAGGTTTAAAATTAAGGGATTTTAAATCAGTTATGAAAAATACAAAAAATAAGAATTACAGATCTTCCAAACATGCGCAGTATTTGATTTGATATGATCCTATAAAATGTATTTTTATTTGGTCAGTTTAAATATACTAATAGATAAAGTTTTCAAATGCAGACACGTAAAAATGAGTTTTTCTATTTCAATTATTGATTATTATCATTATACAACTAATGTGACGTATCATAACAAAAGTCGTTTACTTCCTGGATGGCAAAATTATCTATTTAAATTGAAATTACAATATTCCCAGTTGCGTTTGCAGCTATCCAGCATTGATGTGCGGAAGTCGAAGTCCACAAAAGGTGTTCGGATTTATACCGCATACAATATGAGGGCACTTTGCATATTGACCGGTTCCTAGACAACAAAGAATATTATTAGAATTGAATGATGTTTTGTTGATATACTTACATACGTTAAGAATTTTCTTTGTTTTATAGGTCCCACGTTTTGCATAGGAAAAAGCACATTTTCATTTATAAGTCAGATCTTAGCCATGGTCTCGCCTGTTAGTAAGGGATGACACAATTCCAGACGGTATGATACGGTACTGAACGTATCGCATCGAATTTTATAGAAGATACTATATTTATAGGTAGCTTTTTACATTGTCTTATAACAAAAAATTAAATTTATCTAGGGTATGCGTCTTATGTGTACAGATCAGTGCCTTTAATCTCATCGCATGGCTGGTGTAAAGGTAAGAAGCAGATCAATAACATACGACTGCTGGGCACAGGCTTCCTCATTCATAGGAGAGAAGGTTTCTAGAGCAAAGACCCACCACGTTGTTCCACTGTGGATTGACAGGCTTAGTACACAAGTGCACTCTCTATTCCTTCACTCTCATAGGCCGATACGACAGCAATCCGACACTACCGGAGAGAGATCAGGCGCAGGCCGGTCGGCTTAATGTGTTCTCCGAGGTACGGGGGTGAATCACACCGCCAACTTCCCAACTTCGGTCAAATATTGAGAAAATCGTGATAGAAAACTCAATATCCATTTATTAATCAGGCCACCCAGGATCTAATACCTGTGGCCGAACATGCAAATCACTAGACCAATGAGGCAGTTTGGCAAGTTTATAAAGTGTGAAGTTTATAAAGTAATAGCGAAATTATGATATAATGTGATTATTGTATAGGTGAAGTAGCTTTTTTATTTCAAGGTTAGGTTTATTTGTTATAAAATAGTTTTATTGAAAAAAAATATATATGTTTAATTTTTAGTTTGTTTTTATACACAAAAAATGGATTTTGAATTATCATCCCTTGTGTATTTCCTAAACATAGAGAATTTGTCATGGTAACACTATTATCCCAAACAAAAGTAAATTTAAACAACATTAAGCTTATTCCGGTGATCCGGCAGCGTGCGGATGTCGACGACCACAAAAGGTGTTATGATTTACAGCGCTGCATACACTATGAAGGGACTTTGCACACTGACTCGGCAGTAAAGAAAAAATTTAAATACGTAATAATACTACTATTCCATGTCCAGCCTACTGAAAAAAAATGTTTTCATACGAGCTGAAATATTTTAGAAACATGTGAAACCTATAATTTATTTTTATATGTCGCTTATAACTTGTCTTGTTAATTTAATTTATATACAGTGTATGGAACCTACAAGCCTAGGTCCAATAGGAAGGCAAAAATGTTATACAACCCGATGATAACTAGACAAAACCTCACGAAATTATTTTATCGAAATGGAATGGGACCGAAAAGATGTGGACGGATTAGTATTTTAAAATGTACTTTAGTGGTTGCTTAATTAATTTCAATATTCAACTTCATTTACAATAATTTCTATGAAATTATTAATCTTTAGTTGACCCGTTTTATTGAAACAATTTGACGCTGATTATGGTTTTCAAAAATACGAAACGTTAAAATGGGGTCGTTCATTTTAATGCATGGATTTCAGATACTTTTTCGTATAACCCTAAAGCTGGGTTCTATCACTGTTAAACTATATATTACTGTGTGTTTTCCAATTGTATATTTTAACAAATATATTCTGATGCGTCGATATAAAACTAAAGGTACTTTATTTAATTAAGATATAAAAGTGCAAATAAACACAGATCTTACTTAGGACTGTGGATGTCTCGAACGATATTATCATTCAACACAACGCGTTTGACCAAGTGCGTACCATTGCATAGTAGCATTGTATTGCTATTTATGTTTTCTTTGCTTCTCTGGATGCTCTTCGTAGTTGAAGCGTTTTCGTTGGAAATAACGATGTCTTTTTGTTAGGAAAAATGTTTTCGTAATTCAAATTTCAAATGGAGCGCTTCATTATTGACTGACTACAGAAACTTCTGTATAACGTAATTTGTTTTTAAGAAATACGACGACTATATAAATAAACACACCATTCACGGTGCCAAAATAGTTGGTCTTCCAATAACTTGCAACGAAATTCGGGAAAAAAACGGCGATACTTACCAGAGGTATTGATAAAGTTACAACTTTCCCGATCGAGCAATTATGAGAATCAATCATCACATACTTAGTTGAATTTAGAGTAGTTAATTAATGGAAATTCTAAGGAGGGGTCATTGTCGTCGTCTCAACCGACGGACTTCCACTGCTGGACAAAGGTCTCTCTTAATCAGTTCCGCTGCGCCAGATCCTGCGCCGCTTGTATCCACTGATTGCCGGCGACCCGCCAGATGTCATCCATCATTGCAATAATGATTTTATCGCCTGCCCATTGCCACTTCAGTTTTGCAATTCGGTAAGCTACGTCGGTGATTTTAGTTCTCCTACGGATCTTCTCATTTTTTATTTGATCACGTAGAGATATCCCGAGCATAGCCCTCTCCATTGCCCGCTGAGCGATTCTGAGTCTTCTTAGGAGGTCCAAAGTCAGAGGGCCATTGTCTCAGAAGAATACTCTTTTCGAAATACTTCCTTAAACTGGACATAGAGATTAATTAGTAGCAATCACTAATTTGTACGATGAAACCATAGTTCCAAAGTCAAAGTCAAAATATCTTTATTCAAGTAGGCCTAGAGAAGAATATCTGAAAAATTTGAGTGGGCGATTCAAGTGTGAAGACGAAGGAAATGAGATTGAAAGTTTATGGAATAAATTTAAAGATGGAGTGGTTGGTGCTGCTATTGATGTATGTGGNTTTCTCAATTAGTTTTCTTTTAATAAAAGATTTAAATTTATTAAGAGACATCTTTGTAACTTTTTCTGCGAGCTTGTTGTAGCAACGTTTACAGTTATCCTTGAATGACTTGTCAATTTTATGTAGCCTACTAGAATTTATAGCAATTTTATTTTTATATCTTAAGTTATATGAGGCGCATTCACTTTTTTACATTTGCTACAAATATATAGATTTTAGCATATTTTATAACCTTTCACTTATCTACAAGTTGTAACCCCGCAGGCATAATTTCGGGTTGTTTTAATTGTCATTCAAAGAAGTCCCTAAAATGATTTGATATTCAAATTTTTTTTTCACATGACGCGAATATACTTCATTTGTATAATACTTTCAATGTATCATTTCCTTCCGTGTATTAAAATAGAATAACCATTGTTGACACTAAATACAACAGCGGAAGTCATTAAAGTGCCATAATATTATGTGGAAACATTTTGAACGCACTGCTTCGGATCGCTACAAATTGATTAAGCACCAGCGCTACTTAGTAACAATTACGTCAGTGTTTTGCAATTTTCCATTTTATTTTGAGTCTCTAACTGAATGCGCTATTTTTACCCCAAAGCATAGGAAATGCCAATTAAGTGTAATTGGTGGCGTTGGTAAAATAAAATAAACCGGGCAGTTCGATTAATTAAGCCGCGCGTGTATTGCGGCAATTTTATTGTTCGCGCGGTCTCCGTCAAAATTTATGATTGTACTATACGCTTTAGTTCATACATGTTTTGGGGTTATTTTTAATTATGAAAGAATTTGTTCATGTCTAGCGTCCGGTTTTACATTAAACAATTTATCAATGTACATAACAGAAAAAGTTACGGAACATTAATATGATCATAAACATAAATGCATAAATGTCTTTACTGCCTTAACTTTGGAGTAAAGAATAATCATGGGTAAAATGACAGGTGAAATTTTGAATTAAACATTAATATATAGCACTATTTAAAATTACACTTTTCATATATATTTTTTTCATCTATCTATCGCATGTCCCATTACAGTCGACCACGGAATAAAGGTAAAGTGAAAAACCCTTTACAGAGTTATCAGAGCCTATATGGAGGCGCTCATGGCTCGTAGCAGCTGTTTGACTTTCAACGCAATGTTTTTTTCATTTATTTGACTTAACTTCATGTAACTTTGAAATATAATAGTGATTTATGAACTATATTTAAACTAGAAGGGTCACAAGTATTTGTAAATTATACACCATTTAGTCAGAAGGTAATCTATTTTTCAACTATAAGTATATACTTTTTCAATTTATCTTTATAGGTTTAAAGAATTTATTTCTCAAAGAATTACAACAAATTCACTAACGAGAAACGATATGTAAAATATAAACAATTGGTTTGCTTAGCAATTAGATGTAAAATCTTAAAATTTTAATGGACCCTCACAACTTAATTATGAAACCAATTGACTGATGCGTGACCGTTGCCATAGTGTAGATGGTTTCAGTTACTTTTATCGATTCCTCTGTAAAACCATTTCACTCCATGTAGCGGTGAAAATAAACAGCGCTTTAGGTTTGTGTTTTATCCACTTGTGAAAATCAAATACCATATTATCTCATTGACATTAGCAACTTTAATCATTTAGTTGAAAATACCGAATACCAAAAAATGCCTCACTTTATGTAAGCACGAGATTTTGTATACAATATTCCGAACGGGAGCGATATGTAGGCAACAGATCTAATCAGTTTATTTGCTTGACAGCGACCCGCAAGACTCTGGTTCAATAATCTGTAGTGTGTTCAGTGCCTTAACGATGCGCCGATATTAGTACAGCAAAGCACTAGTAGATCCTATATCATTCGGCATAAAGATTAAAGTTGTACGAAATTACATTTATTTTCTGTGGTCGGTTGTACCTATATCGATGTCTCCCGACAGTTGGCGAGCGACCAACACTATGTCGCTGGATGCCGACTGACCATTTCGTTTTATTTTATGCTCTCATCAGGACCTTTGCAGAGAAATTACTGTTCAATTTAAGAAATAGAACGCCAAAATACACAGTGCAATAATTTTCATTACCAACTGTTAGTTCACCATGTCCCTATTTATATATCACATTCAAATTTTCAACCGTTAATAGAATACTATAATTCATTTGTCCTCCATCAAAGTTCTAATGTCTTTTTTTAGTTATAGTGAATGATATGATTCATGGGCCATACAAATGGGCCTAAAAATGAACATGGATAAGACAAAAGTTATGTCAAATATCTTTGGTCCGCTTCACCCAATCATCGTTGAGAACTCAGCACTCGAAATTGTAGACGAGTATACATACCTGGGACACAAAGTCCACCTAGGTAGGTCCAATTTCGAGAACGAGGTCAATTACTGAGTCCAGCAGCGTTCGGGAAACTACCTTATTTGTAAGCTCAGAATCACTCAACGTGCGATGGAGAAGGTTATGCTCAGAGTTTCTCTATGCGATCAAATCAAAAATGTGGTTATCCGTAGCAGAACCAAATTCACCGATAGCCCTACGAATCGCAAACCTGAAGTGGCAATGGGCGGGGCACATAGTCCGACGGACTGATGGACGTTGGGGCCCGAAGGTGCTAGAGTGGCGATCCCGCACCAGGCGGCGCAGTGTATGAAGACCCCCCACAAGGTGGACCGACGACATTAAGAAGGTCACTGTTAGCTGCTGCTGCCAGGCGGCGCCAGATCGGGGCTGGTGAACATCATTACGTGAGACCTATGTGTAGCAGTGGACGTCCATCGGTTGAAGCGACGACGACGACGAAGAAGTTCGATCTAGATGGTGTATCAATGGCAAAATCTGTTCACATCACATGTCAGGTTAAAAAAAATATTAACATTTAAATGGATATTTAAAATAGTATTTTATTACCAATTAAAATTAACAAGATAGTGGGATAGTGTAAACACGTATTAAGAATCGTAAGTGTGAAATTTTTAAAATACACGGACTTTTGGTTAAAACATCGAGGAACAACTTTATTTTTCGCAAAATATTTTGCAAGCAAAACAAAATTTAGTCGCAGAAAGAATGAGATGAAAAAATATCGAAAATCTGGATGTATCGTAGCGCGTTCCCTATGCGGGTAGGGTTTATTATGTAAATGCGATCCCTTATGTGTTTTGTTGGTGAAATTGTAGGCTCACGCCCTCGAGACAAGGGATCCATAAAATAGTTCACCACTTTATTGTGAAAATATTATTTAATAAATGATCGAACCGAAGCTAAGGTAAAGTTATATGGCGCTTGGGATTTTACAGACAAGGGATTACATGCAAAGCTGGAAGTTTGGTGTCAATTTGTATATGTTAGACCCGTATGACTTTGATGTTTTTGTTTTTATAAGTAATTGTATATATTGAAACGAGTCTTAGTGCCTTAAGAATTTACATAAATATGTTGCGACGATACATGAGAGTTGTAAATGTTATTTTATCAAAGGGACGCCTGGATATATTATTAATATAATTTTTATCAATAACCAAATCTATACCTAGTCGTTTTTAAAGTGGAGATTTAAAAGATATTAAGGGTGTGCTGCGAATCCCAAGAGCAGGTATTAACATATTATGAGAATATTAATATGCAAGTTAAGGTTATGAAGATCTCGTATTTTTCATTCTTGAGTCGCGGAATGGATAGACATGTCGATTCTTGATGAGAATCAGAGGTTTAAATTCTAGGGAGGTATCATTTAGTTCTCATTGAATAACTTAATTACCGGAGTGACTTTTAGAATAAAAATATTTTGAGGAAACCTGCAAGTCCCAGGGGCCATACTGGGATATGTCTAGGCTGGCCATCCACAGTGAGTCAGAGTGGTGGGTGTGTGCTCTAAAAACCCTCTCTCCTGGAATTGAGGAGGCTTATGGGACGTTAATAGGCTGCTGCTTACCTTATAGCATACTTTATCGTTTTAATATCAATTGCCTTGTACGTTGTGTACGAGGTATATAATATATATACCTTTGTAAACAATTTAGCCAAAATATCCATGCGCGATATCGTTAAACTGAACTCATGTTTATAGAATATTGCTATTTTTGACGATCTCTACGGGATAACGGTGAACACGCGCCTCATAAACGACATATCCCAAATTACGAGTATACACCTACGGTTTTACTGAGTACTTTCTTTATTCATTTTTGGATAAATTTAAAAGCTATGCCCTTTTAAATGTTGTAATACGTTGTTATCTGTTACAAAATGAATACGTTTATATGCTACGATTTGCTTAATGTCATGTGCGAAAATTTTTGTTTCCCGTGCTGTTTTTATATACTTAATTATAACGGCTATTAAATATATATTGGACAGTGTATATTAGTCTGAAAGACTTTTTTTATTTGTTAAATACATTATACAATTTCTTAAATCAGTAACTTTTCTATTTTATCTCACTATATTGCACTTTTAGTACATGTATGCATATTATATAGATATCTGTATAGTGTGTTTTTTTTATAGTATCTAAAGTATCTTTAAAACCCATATTTTCTCTTCCTTTGTGTGTTTTTTTCCTTACAAATAACTTAATTTGCACCATCCCACTTTACTTTTTAAATAACTCCTGTCGTCAAAGTTTGTCTGAAAGAGATTGCTTATAGCAAGAAGACCGCCTTTGCACACCAACTGCAAAATCGGTATCTAATCATCCATGTTCAATGAGTATCGATAGTCTTCCTCGAAAAATTATATCCAAAACAAAAGAGTATTACAGTTTTAAGTAGTTCTTCTGAGTGCGTTCTTCAGCTCTATGATCTATATACATAATAGTTCCTTGCCACAGTGTTTGACTGCGATGAACACTGAAGCAACGTAACCGAATCTATTTTTTTTCATATTGCTCAATTTGTTCCGAAGGATGACATAGGATAGTTTTCATTTTTATTTACTTTAAAAAAATTTTAACTGACTATAACTTCTGCTGTAAACTAAGTTACGTGAACATTAAATAGATGACGCCGTACTTAAAGTCCCACATTAAATTGTACGCATGAAAATTTGACTAACTAAGCTTATACGAATTTGCGTGTGTCAGCTATTACATATATATTTATCACGCATTTTGCAGCGTATTTTACTAATATAATAGCTATGAAAATTTGTACAAAATAGCTACCGTGACGATTAATTTAAATTTATGCCACATGTTTGTCTTTAATTATTCCACTGTGACACTTTTATGACATTAACGTTATGGTCGCGCATTTGTTTCGTAATATTATAGCAGCAAAGAGATGCTATCGGCGCGGTCTAGCCGGCTTACAATAAAATTATGCAACGCAGTACCTAGAAAGAATTACAATTGGAATTACAGCTTCCATAAACTGGTAATCAAGGTCGGTTGTAATCAGGGTTGGCAGGTGTCCTATTAATATTCATGACATTGATAACATCTATTGACATACAATTTGGTCTAATCAAACTGTTTATGCCGCTAATCAGACTGTTTTGCATTATAATTTTAAACAGTTATCAAACTACAATAATATTAATGTTGTTTAAAGCTTAATTTTCTTCTTTGAAGTAAAACTGTTTTTAGGCACGCTTCACTCGTAGAGTAAATAGGTTACAAGGGCGTTACGAAAGTGTGATCGGTCGAGGAGAACGGACGGTTAGAGTAAGGAAAAATGTTTTATTTTAGTCGTGTGGTCTAAAGCACACTCTTTAATTCGATTGTTACTCAAAATAAAAGTTTCTAACTGATGTTTATAATATGTATATCATTTTTTATCACAATGAATAGCGAATATATCTGTGAAACTTTAGTAAAATTGACTTTAACTGGAAATGTGTGTGAAATGTTTTTATTATTATTATATTTATCTAATATTTAATTATTGGGTGGTAAGCATATATTAAACAAAATTTGGGTTCTAAAAAAACGGTGAAAAGATATTGATATCATCAGATAAAAAGTAACATTGTTTACATTCTTACTAGATTTATATTGCAGTAGAATGCTATGTGCAGACGAAAATCTATTAATACAAACGTTTAATTTATGATTTTAAAAATAGTTTTGGGAATGAAGAAATAAAATTAATATAAATAGGTATTGCCTAAGCTATGATTATAAGACCGTGCCAACCCTATGTAGAACGTTGGTACACTGTTGATGTTATCGCGATATTATTAACAGTTTTTTAACTTTCTCTGGTAACTAGTAACTGAAATAAAACATCGATAAATCGTTTTTATGGCCGTTATTCATTATGTTACACATTTGCTTCAATTTTTTTAAACATTTTTGGTTTAACTTGCATTTCTACTGTAAAATATATTTAACTTATATTACAAGGATATTTGATGGCCGCACTCTCGTTATGTTGCTAGGCCTCGTCTCGCTATTAGAGTCCTCGGTTTCGATTATGAATTAATATTTGAAAACACAGCATTTACAAGTGACACCCACTATTTATAATATAAAAATGAATCGCAAAATGTGTTGGTAAGCGCATAACTCAACAACGCCTGGGTCTATTTTGACAATTCTTTTTTTTTAATGTTCGTTGAAGTCCATGGATGGTTTTTACAGTGAGAAAAGTTCGAATAATTGCAGGGGAAATCCCTAAAACAGCCTTTTTCTTTTTCCCATTCAAACGTTTTCTAACTAAAATGTAGAGTCAATATGACCTTAAATGCTATTCAATAAAGTTAATATAAGTATAATAATAAATTACAAGTACTCACTGTTGTCTAAGCGATATAGGTGTGTTCCTAACATCAAAGAGTCAATTTGCACTTTATTACCGCTTCACAAAGTTCAAATCAATCAATTGAATAGTCACAAAAATGTAAGAGCTATAGATATTTAGTACTGCTGTAATTTCATTAAGAAAATCATTCGTAAAACTGAAATCTACCCCATTCCAAATCTTTTTGACAGAACGAAGTCTGTTGGGTCTGCTAGTAAGTTAATAAAAATGTATTTGAACACGAATGGAATGAAAAAATAAGTATTTTATTGACGATTGAAAATATAAGCAGAAATGTATAAACATTTTAATATAATATGTTGAATACAAGTGCTGGAGCATAAGAAATGCTACATTAACTAACACTGAACATTAATTAACAGTTATTAATAGTAATGATTTATTAATAGATGACTGCTTAAGTTTGCGTTTGGGTACGTAAAATATAGCATTATTTGAGTAATGAAACATACGCTTGACGATGACGGTTTTCTCTCTATATAACAACATAGTAAGGGGTACAATTGTAACTTGAATACTTATACTTAGAATCCCACGTATTGTTTTTGCTAACAAAGGGTTAATCACAGCGGATTGTGCTAACACAGTAATATACTTTACATCGAATGTACTATGTAGGTATTACATATTAATGATGTAAATGATAAACATCCGGGGTCTTAGTTTTCTTGAGTCGGTTAGTACACAATTGTTATAATTCCGCAAAGCTATTATAAATTAATTTAAAAACAAGCAGATTGTGTGAAATGTTCGTCCCATGGAAATATGGGATCTATTTATCTATCTAAATTACACTTGAAAGCACCTGAAAACACTAAAAACAGTACATCAAAAGATATCCCGCCGTTGTAATGACTTTATTTATTTGGGCGTAAAATAATTTTTCACAATGAAATTACTTTGGAACTCTAATCTAGGTAAGGTCAGTGTATTCCCAGGTTTACAATATATTATACATCTAATCTACATAATTAAGAAAGTAACTTATCTATAAAGTTAAAGAGAATTAAAGCTCTCAATCTAACTTGAGTAAAAGTAAATATATTTAGGTGTAACAATAATAATGTGCTATCATTTTCTGATTGCCAATGGTGTAAAGGTCTATGCGTACTTTTGTTAGAGCATTGACGCTAATTACTACTCAGGAACAAACATCCCACAGACAAATGGAAGGTGAAGCACACGTCATTTCCAGAGACTTAAATTGGTACAATTTTCCTATTTTTCAATAAAACTTAAATCCTTATTATGTACAATTTCCATAACACGTACATGTTTTGGAACCTGCACTAATATTGTGATGCAGAAAATTTCTTCTATCTGCATACCATGAATTTAATATTAACAGCTATATTTAAATAAATTATGTTTCCGAGGTGAAAAACACTTTTGATGCCTATTTTAGAACACTAAGCCCATGCAATTTCTTTCATTGGAATTACGAAAATAACTTCATCGTAATGCCGCATACAATCGCTTGCCAAAAGTGTTTTTCTATAATTTCACAAATTCGACATCACCAGCTGTACGCTGGAATTTCTCTACTACCAGTATATCTGCGTATAATTGCTCATTTTATTTTTTTTAATTGCTGACAGGTTAACGCTTGACTGCAAACGCATCTGATGATAAGTGATGAAACAGTCTAATATAGTAGTATTATAACCTGGTTAGAGGTAATTCAAATTTTACTTTTTATGGTTTCTGGTACCATCGTTCGGACTTATGCCTTTGCAAGTACTCGTACTTATTATTGCATCTACTCAGATCATCACGATTTATCTTGAATTAATATCAATATTATGCACGTGCAATACATTTTTAAATATACTATATTGTTTTGATTTGATTAGTTAGACATTACCACTTCTAAAATTTGGATGTCTTGCGGATTTTTTATGCCATTTGTGGTTTAAATAATCATGTATCGATTAGCCAGATAGATTGTTCTGAACAGTTTGGAAATTCTAGCCAGCGTGTAATAGTTGAAATGTTAAAGCGTAATTGCTTATTTGCCTCATTTAGGATTCACTGGCGACGTGTTCGAGGTCCGGCGGCGTGTGATATATAAAAACATTGTGCAACTAACAATAAAATTAATCATAACCTACTATATCATGCCATTTACGTGACATGGCCGCCATTTTCAATTCCTACTAATAGTTTTCTCTGTATATCTATGGATTCTATGTATAAAAATTGATGTGCAAATTTACAAGTTTATAGCAGAGGCTTCGATTTGATTTTTAGACTTTAAGGGGAAAAAAGCCTTTCACTGCACTAAAAAATAGCACTTGACTAGAGTTTAAAAATATTGAAATACTATTTTAATCTTAATCCATATTTTCAGTAACTTTAATTATCAGATTTTAGTTCTATTATTAGAATTATTGGATTTTATGGATTATTTTATTTTATTTTTATATTTTATTTGCGGATTATTTTATTTACGGATGGAAAGAACAATTTAATAAAAAAAGATTAACTGAACGTTGGCTACTAATTTGTGTCATAAGTATTTTCTTTTTTGTCTTTTTACATTAAAAATAAATATTAATTAAAGTCACCTTAATCAATAGATTTAACTAATGTTATGTTTTCTTTACAGGTAAGGCAATTCCTAAGAGTTGGTGTGACAGTTGGTGTGACAATTGGTTGGCAATTCCTAACAAAGAATATGGTAAATATGACAGAAATTAGACATATTTCTATACTTCAACAGTAAAAAGTTTACTGTTTCCTTTATAAACTCAAGTAATAATATAAAGTAACAAAAAATAGGAGAAGATCTAATTAGGTCTCCATTTTTCTTTAGCGTATTTGAAATATGTTCCTTTTTTCAATTACAGATAATATATATCTTAGAATTCGTTTTCCTTTAAGTTGTTTAGAATTTTCTCCTGTAAGATGGTCGTTATAACAAAACTCAGAATAGAAAACAATTTCTAAATTATTTTTAGGTAGCTTTATATCTTATTGTAAAACTATTATATACTATCGTTAATATGAGTATATTTGGCTTTAGCTGAAAACAACATTTGTTTTAATAAAAAATATCTGAGTATATGTTTTATCGTATTTGATTTGTATGATTTGATAGTACAACATTCATATGCATCCTATTGTCTATTAGTAGAATCTGTTAAATATAAGGGCTGTATTTTTCAGGCTGTATCAAAAAGAAGTAATTTGAATCACACAATTTTTAATTAACCTTATGTGGGACATCAGTTGTTTTTGCATGAAAGTAATGAAACTTTGCGACGACAAAAATTGCATGAAAGTATATGAAAAGGCATATTGTTATTTGACGCACAATTTCAAGAAAGGTAGTTTAAATCGAAATCATTTAAACTACCAAACTTAAAAAAAGTATGTCAATTCCTACATAACTCGCTTATTGAATAATTTAATATTTCAACAGAATATCTGTATTTACATTAACATCCACTATTATATAAGTGTAAAAAAAGTGTTTGAAATTGAGTCGATGATTAAAAACATTTTTTATTACCCATTGGCAATTTTAACAAGATATGTTGCTTATACTTATAATAGGAATTGAGTAAAGTATTATAAGTTGGTTGAAATGTATGCATACAATGTTATTCGAAATCGTCTACCCAAGCTCATTGACGGATTCCACAACACGTGATACAAAAGGACAAACAGTGGGACGGACGTGCTATACGAACATTTCGCAAGCGATTTCAGTAATGTTGCATAAGACTACTGTAACAATGCATTCGCTCTGGGAGTCTGCTGACAGTTGTATGTGATTGTTACTACACGTGTTGTATTCTGAAAATCTGTCAGTAGTATTTCCTAAAATTAATATACATGAGTAAGCTGTAAGTATGGTGACGAACTCGCTGGCGCAATTGTGCGAGTAATCTACTTTGCTAGCTGGGTGGGTTTATGCTCTAAAAACCTTCTCACTCTTTATTGAGGAGTCCTGTACTCAACAGTGGGAGGTTAATATGCTGCACTTATTTCATATGAGATTACAATTTAGAGTTAAAGAGATTACAATAATGCATGGAATGTTTATTTGGTAGCATTTTGATTCTGATCAAATTTTACATACCAGATATAGTGTAAAGTGTGAAAATTTGAATATTTTTAGTTAACTATCCCGCAACCCCCCCTGCGTGTGGAATTTCGCAAAATCCGTTCTTAGCTGACCTCTACTCGGAAAAAAGAATATTCCTTCCAAATTTCAAGTCTCTACGCCTTAAGGTTCCAGAGATATCGTGATGAGTCAATAGATACCTGGATATCTCTTTTATATATATAGATATATACTAGCTGACCCAGCAAACGTTGTTTTGGCAAATAATGACTATTATCGCTATTGAAAAATAGGGGTTGGTGATAGAAAAGTGAAAATTTTGGGTTGTATGTATTTTTGTGTGCTGTATCACAAAAAAATAAATACAAAAAATTTAGTCAAAAAATAAAAAATAGAATTTTGGGATGGATCACCCTTCATATTTAAAGGTTTGAAAAATATATAGTAGCCGGCTTCTCAGGCTTACTGAATATGCATAAATTTTATAAAAATCGGCCAAGCCGTTCCGGAGGAGTATGGGAACGAACATTGTGAGAACACGAGAATTTTATACATATATTAGTAATAATATTGACCTAAACTATATATTATGTACTTGTATTATCTAATTCTAGAGTCCAATGACTATACTTAGTTTACTGTAATATCTATTGAATCACACTGTTTTTGAATTCTTGCTTAAAAGCACCATATTATACTATATTGTGTGACTGCACGTTCACTAACTCAAAAGGTTTTGTTCTTTTAAGTCTTTTCTTTGTTCATGTGATATCCAGAAGTTTAACAGCTTCGGGATTCACGTGATGGCAAAGTCTTAGGAGATGAGCTTTGGCAGTTCTTATTTACAAGAGTAAGTAATATCTGTTGCATACCTGTCAATAATTTTAATTAAAATTATCTCGTGTCATTTTTATTAGCTACGTCCGCTGTTACAATTGCCTTAAGAATTCTTAACAACCTTGTGTACGTAAATTGAAAAGGATTTTGAAAACGTATGTTCATGGTCATTTTATTAATATTTAAACTGTTTTTGAATATTTGTCGCTTTGTTATTTATCTAATGAGCAACTCAAACTAACCTTTTAAGACTCTACTTGGGACAATCTCATTTCTTTCGTCCTAGAATTTAAACTAGTGATAGTCAATTCCCACATTGTCTAGTTAGAATTTTAATAAACTAATTATATTGAGAGAAACTTTTTACATGAGCTTGCAATAGATGGCGATGTACAATTTTTCGCAAAATAATTTGAATTGATCAGGTATTTAAAAAATGCCTGCGAACTTGATTGAATTAATTAAAAAGGGTTTTATTAACAATTGAAAATGTGAACTAATAGTCGAAATTTATAAATGTGTATTAAGGATGGATTATAATCGGGTTAGCATTATTTTTTGAGCTCTTACGTCATTACACTTTAATGTTACTTATATGTAAAGATAGAAGGTCATGTACTGGTACTGTATATACTTATATGCGCATATAAGCACTAATACGGTTTCCAAGATTAAATCAATTTGCCAATTAAGTAGGTGTCGTAGTTAAAAAGTAAACGATTTTATTCGTTTGTCCGCGTTTTTAACGAAACAGAAAAGGCATTGACAATAGTGAGAAATGGCTACACTGATTAGATTTCCATCTGTTGGTCTTAAAACGCTGTTACGTTCTATTAGTACTATTTGTGCAACAATGTAAACCATAGGAGATAAATTCTTTCCAAGAACGCATGAGTGCGTTTTTGTTTGCAAACTGTTTTATCTTTTCTAATATTTTGTTTAGAATATTATTTTGTGTGACGTTAACTGATACGTGTATGACTCAAGTAAAGCACTGACGACACAGCATCTGAGATATTTTGACGTTTTTTAATTCGGATATTTAAAAGTTATCCTGCAATTCGGGGCGGAGAAGTATCCAAGAAATCAGTCGACTTATAAATGGTGTAACTAACACGACTTTGTTTTATGTTTTTTATTTTATTTTAGTTTATACTATATATATAGATTTAATAGTTACCTGTTCATTGTAGCAGATATACGCACTTATAGCATATTTAAATCAAGTTTGCAAATGTTTACAAATAATTATTTTTATAACACTCAAATGCAGGAAATGATAACTAGGGTGGGTCTTCCGTTTCTCATCGACTTTGACATTTGCTTAAGTCGATGTCTTCGATAAATGAGTAAATGTAAATAAATAGTCGTCCTTATCAATCAATCAATATATAATAATAAAATGTGTATGCATGCATTGTTAATATGTCGATATGAAATTTTAATTATTTCAATGTATTAAGAAACAACAAATTACAGAAATCCGGGTATAGAATATCAGACTGGTTTACACTTTGACCCAATTATTTTTGAAATAGAAAACTTTTGCATTATTTCTGAATAGTGAACGAAATATAACTCTCACACTCATATTAGTGACGCTGAGCCGGATTTACTCAGCTTTAGTTTTAAAGTATAAAAAGGAGTGCGTTTTATCTATAATGATATTTAAATTATTGCCTAATATTTTTACGAAAATGTTAACTTTTGACATTGAAATTCCAGGTTTGACATAGATTTAAGGTCTGCAAACAGTAGTGGTATCCTTGAAAAGCTATATAACTCTTTTTCGTCATTTATGACAGTGAAAAACCTCCTTTGAAGTACTAGCGCACGGCAATTCTGCGAATACTGAACGAAAATGTATATAGCGTTACAAGTTTTGATAACAAAACAGTTTTGTAATTGGACCGGTTGAAGATTAAGGCTAATTACACTTATTTGCTTGTATAATGGCTTTTATATTCACAAACACGTCGGTCTTAAATACCTTAAAAAATTGTTATAATTAGTAGAAATGAATTATATGCATAAACAAAAATATGAAGAAAAAGATATATTTTATTTTTTATATGTAATGTTAAGCAGATTACTGCCTCATCGGTCTAGTGGTTAGCATGTTCGGCTACAGACATGAGGCCCTGGGTCGGGCCAATTCAAAGTCGATATTGAGTTTTCTATCAAGATTTTCTCAATAATTGCCCGAAGTTGTGAATTTGCCGGTGTGCTCCACCCCCGTGCCTCGGAGAGCACGTTAATCTGTCGGTCCTGCAACTGATCTCTCTCCGATCAGGTCAGATTTCCGTCATATTGGACTATGAGAGTGAATCCGCAGTGGAACAGCATAGTGGGTCTATGCTCTAACTTATAAAGCAGATTGAGGGTTTTAGTCCTGTTTCAAGGGCATCTAGTGCGAGCTATTTAAACTCATTATATAGGCATAAATCTTAAATTAAGCTTTCAATAGATGTCTCTGTTTAATTTTTTCGCAAAATAAATTAAAACAAAAAGTAAGTATTTGAAGTTGGGTGTATTATTGATTAAAGTATTTTATTCACGAGCGATTTTTCGAACAAGATAAATATAGTGTGAGTTAATATTTGTTGTGAAATAGGTTTCGACAACAGCGCTAGGTATTAATTCTAATACTATACTATGTTACCCAAGTCCATAGCTTATTTTACATAATTTTTTAGAAATCACGAACTTACCAATGTAGAAAAAAAACGTAACCTGATGCTTTTAATTATATCGTTCTGTATTAAAAGTGTTTTCAACACTTCACCCACTGTCTGGCTTATATTAACATCTCTGTATATGAAAAATTCCATGATTGATCGCCTGTGCTTCTCAGGTGTTCTAGAAATTATGATTAGAAGTAGACGTCGTCTAGTTCAAAAGTGATGACGATAACTATTACTTTATTATCCTGTAAAGTCCAATTTTACAATTTATTTAGATAACAAATATCCATTTTATATCCAGGTTATCTCTTGGTTAAAACGTAGAACGTCTAATATCTAAATTAATATTAAAATAAGAAACATTTGTGTATTTGTATTTTTGTATTCAAGTATGTATTTCTAACGTTTTTACATATAAACTACTGGATCGTTTTCAAAAACTTTTTCATCATTAATAAACTGAATGTTCATTGAGGGACATAGGCTATATTATTTAAAAAAAAAATGGGAATCCGTAATAAAAAATGCATTAATATAACCCAAGGTGTGAAAAAATTTGTCACAAAATATCTGCCAACGCGTGCGCTGCGGTAACTATTGATGATATAACAATATTATAGAAAGTATCTATGTCAAAGTCTGCGATACTATATATCCATCTACTGTAGTTATGCCACTATAAATACTTTTTTACATTTTTAAAGTTATTAAAATTGCTGACTATAATCAAACAATTTTATTCATACCTTTGTGTTAGTCCATATTTATTATTAAAGTCTGCTTCAATACCTGTAAAATACTTTGTAGTTTATTAAAATGGGACATTCCATTTAAAAGATATAACGTATTGAAAAATGTAAATCTAAAGAAAATCGCAGCGACCCTTATAACTTGACCTACGACTGTTGAGGTGGCTCATATTCCAAGGATACCATTGCTACCCTCCGACATACTTATACTGTTTTTATTTTAACAAGCTACAAATAAATGTAGCGATTAAATAAATTCTTTCATTACCTCATTAAAATCAAGAATTTTTCAATACCTGTATAGAGTATTTTTAAATTTGTTAATGTCGTACTTTCGACGTAAATCATGTTACGAATTTAAAAATGTATTAGTTAGATATATATTCGTTGTAAAGTAAAATCTGTATGTTGATTAGAATATAAATGTAAGCCTTTGCATACAAAAATATCACACTAGTGTAGTCCCCTTATTACCCAATACCAATGACAGGAGAGATCGTTTCCCATTACTTAAAGTAAATAGCAAATTTGCGTGGCAACAATATAATAATCTCGCAGCTATTCTTTATCATACAATCAATAAAACATATAAAACAAAAAACAACTTAAAGATACAAATTAAAAGAAAAGGTTAAAACCACTTATTTATGAAGAGGTAGAGGAGCTTTTTATTATGCGCATCTAAGCAAAATAACTTAAACAGATGTTATCATCCCATTCATCACATCATATACATGCATTAAACATACGCGCAAGCACACACACACACACACGCGCGCGGCTGCACACCCATACATACACGTGATTACACAGGTGCATACACTAGCTTTTTATACGGTTTGGATTGTATTTTGTTTGTTTTTTTTATCTTCTTTATTATGATTACTATTTGTAAACACCAGTATTTAGTACCTGTAAGGGAAGGAACTGACTTCTGATGTACGGTTAACACTAGTTCAGAAGTCAGAGCTCCAACTCACCAACACTTATGTACTTGTTTACAATAAAGATTTTTTTTATTAATAATCTGAAAGGAAGTAGTTAAAAAAATGAATCTATAGTCCGACTTAGTAGACTTTCCACTGCAACGAGATTGGTTTCTAAACCGCGGGGCATTGCGGTTCATAAAGTAGGATGAAGTGAAGAAAGTGGATTTGGATTCGATTCCCGATTTGCTTATTAATAAATTTCTATAACTTAAATCTAGCTTAATACAAAGGATTGAAGTTTGCGTTCTCCCTAAATGTGTTGAAATTATTTAGATGATAAAGATTACGTAGTTACTTCTTACTGGGTTAGAGCCTTTAAGCGTTAAGCTATATGCAAATTTAAAAAATGTCTTATCAGATGTGTGCTCTAAATAATCGGATAAACTGTATGATATGTTTATATTTAACTTTGTTGGGTTATATACAATCGCTAGCTTTCTATTACTTATCACAAACGTAGAAACTTCTATTGTTCCACTTCCAATTTCCAATAGAAAAGTGGATCGGTCTAAGCTTCGCGGTCGCGATAAAAGAGTTTACATTAGAATTACTAGAATCAATTGCACAGATCGATTACTTGTTCAGTTAGAGAGCAAAGCATTGTCTAGTGCCTTAAGTGAAGTATTTTTTTTGTATATATTTAAAAAAGTATTATATATAAAGGTAATGTAAATAGAAAACTATTAACGTCCCACTGCTGGACGCAGACTATCACACTTTGTAGAAGAGAGGGTTTTTAGTTTGCATTATGATATATAATAGAAAATATCTTAAAAGTTATCGTTATCCCTTCATTGTATAAATAACAAAGTTATAGGACTCTCCGTCTATCTTTCTATATTTCGGATTTTATTTATCTGTGTTCTAGCTCACCCGCGCAATGTTGCCTGCGTACACAGAAATATCTGCCTTAAAGTACAGCGCCATCTATTTGATGCTTATGTTACTTAGTTGTATTGTATTGACTTAGTTGTATATATTACTTAGTTGTAATATATGAAAAAAAAAACAATATTTGACGATTCAAAAATGCTCTAATAGGCCTACTTGAATAAAGATATTTTGATTTTGATTTAGGTGACAGTAGAAGTCACTCTTTACGATTTCTCGATTTAATGCTAAACTTGTAACATTTATATTTATAATAAATTATAATTGAGATACTCTTAAGTCGATAAAAATCCAGCAAAAATGAAAAAATTCAACTTCGCTTCAGTACCTTAAAAATTTATCTCGGTCAAGCACTGTGATAAAGAATTTAATAATAGTACATATATGACTATATAAAGTCTTGTTTTAAATAGAAAAAATGAAATAAATGTCAGTTGAAATAATATTACGTCCCAACATTTATTTGCGAGTTGTATGATATACATAAAAAGATCCAGCGCATTGATAATGTTCTGTTGGACTATAACTTAACTATTTATTGCACATAATGAGTTGTTTTTCTAAACTCTTAAAGAGTTATTAATGTTACTTATAAAGGTGTGGTACTAAGAAATTGTTTACGTAAGGGTGTGTCCGCACGCGAACACCCCATTAGCGAGGGTTATATTTCATAGGCACTCATAAAAAATGCAAGTGACGTGTCCACATTTATGACAGTGTTGGTTGACATACAAAAAAATATAATGCTCGTGAGAGCATTATTTCCTAACAGACGGTCAGTAAGGTAAAAATTTTCGGGTCTATTCGTTTATAAATTATTGCCTCGCTTTTTATTTTATATAGTGAGAGCTTTAGTTTTTTTGTAATTTTGCCTAGCAACGCTATTTTAGATTTTATCTATCTATAATATAAAAATGAATCGCAAAATGCCTTGGTAAGCGCATAGCTCAACAGCGCCTGAGTCAATTTTGATTATTCTTTTTTTTAATGTTCGTTGAAATCCAAGGATGGTTTTTACGGCGAGAAAAGTTCGAAAAATTGCTGGGTAAAACCCTAAAATCTACAAGTACTCACTGTTGTCATTAGCAAGAGTCAATTTGCACTTTATTACCGCTGCGCATAGTTCAAAATCAATTGGATAGTCACAAAATGTAAGAGCTATAGATCATTATTACTGCTGTAATTTCATTTCAAAAATCATTCGTAAGACTGAAATCTGCCATATTCTAAATTTTTTTGGACGGAACAAGGTCTGTCGGGTCTGCTAGTTTATAATAAGTTTAATCTTTGTTTCCACTTTCGTAAGTTCGCTTCAGTAGTGTAAATTACTACTATATTCTTAAAGTAACATTTTTAAAACGATTACATGTCTGAATTAGTCGTTCATTTCTTTTTTAATTATGTAAATGCAATTAACACATTTGTTCACTGAACGTTAATTGTTTCAGTTGTCGCAGTTCAACAGAAAAGTTCCATTGCTTTTCTTAGTGGAACTTTCCATTGTTAGTACTGTTTTGAACTTCAGTATGTGTTCTATAAATTAATCTCTGAATTATCAATAATCTTGGTGATCTACTAACAAAAAAAAAACATCAAATTTAAAAGTACCCGTGTGCGTACAAAGTATACATGTCAGTAGTGAAAATTCTTTGGCAAAGTAATTTTTAAGTCTTGTTTATATTTAGACAAACTTGATTTCCGAGACTTAGAGCAAGGGAAAAAGTAAGATATGTTAGGAATGTAATTGTCATTAAAATATTAAGTGTCGATAATTAATTGAAATCTCAAATGATTATTTGTAAATAAAAATTCCACGTGTGTTTTGTTGTCAATATTAGAAATAATGAATTAATTTTGTTTTTGATTTGAAAATTGAAAAGAGAAATTATGAAATATTTTATATTTTATGAAAAATAGTATAGTAAGTTAATTAATGACGAGTGGCAAATTAAAATGCCATATGTTATTTGTAAATATTAATACTGCCTTCAAACGAATTCGCATAAAAACGCTGCACATCTTCGTGACGCTGATCGCGCGTTTCATCGGGAAAGATTGTACCCTCGTGCGCCTAAAGAAATTTGACTTCAATAACAATGTTTTATAATTTTGAATTTGACATATACAGACGATAAAACAGATATTTATAGTCGACCTTTACAGCGTTAGGATATGTTTATTCTAGTGACTTTAGGTGTCAAAAGAGCAGCGTTTTATAGCACGCTGGATATCAGCCTTAGTTTTTAAGTTAAATATATTAATTAACATAAATTTAAGCTATCTTCTACTAACAAATAACTATCATAGATTTAAATTGTATACCCTTCATTGTTTTGATTAAATAATGTTATTATTATAAAATAAAAGATCGTCTTATGCAAAACGAAAGTGTTTGTGTATTGGTAACGAATCTAGAGTAGAATCTGAGTGATTTTCACTCATTTCATAGCTACATAATTTAGAATTAATATTTAGCTTCTATTTGTTTTTACATTTAGGCAATAGTTAGCAAATGTAATTTAAGCGTCGAATATGTTTCTACCTACGTATTAGAATATTATCTGTTGCGAAGCGCCCACTGTTACAAAACATGCTTTATGATTTATTGATCCACTGATAGCTTATCGCCTACATTATCCATAGAGGTTTTGTTGGTTGTATAAAATGAAGTTAGTACAATAGCGACACCGTGCCTTATTTTCATATACAGTTTGTTTATCTTTTCTAATGTTATTTATATTTCCTGAACCCCCTATGAATATTTAGTTAATTGGAATTTTAGATGTTTAACATTTATCGGTGTAGGTAGGTAAAGTTTTGAGAAATAACATTACCATTATGAAGAAATTCATCTTTGGAATAAATTTCTGTTAAATCTTAGTGGTAGGAAGCTTTCAAATAATACTCCTATAAATATATAATTGGCAATAAAAATTGAGTTGAACATTAAACGTTTACAATGTTTTCCAGTTACTTTATTTGTATAACGGTTCTCACTCACGCTTCCCTGTGGCTTCAGAAGATTCCTTATATGTTTGGAACATTTAGATGTTATTGCATTTTGTAATTTGTCCGCACTAGTGGATTACTCTATCAGCAAACACGTGACGCCAAGCAAATAAAAATGTACTCTGGTATGATGATGTGTAGAAACCGAAAGAGGTAAATTACCTTTTACCAGGTAGGCGTGGTTCCATTACAGACTGCGTCTTCATTTCTCATCCTAGGTAAAGTTACAGCCAAGTGCTAAGCCATCAGCAATAAAAGATAAGTAAAAGTGTTTTAAAAATCGGTCCATACTTCTAAAGTAAATTAACTCTTGAATTGACACAGGAATACACTCTCTACAAGTGGTAACTGAGACCGGAAATTGCAATGAGACAAAAACACAAAAGTTAACGCGGAAGCCAATTTTTTGAAATGCACGACAGAAACGGATGAAAAGTCAAATAACACCCCGTATAACAACCCGATGCATATCTCCCTCAACAAAAAGTAATATCGCGGGTAAAAAATAATAAAACAGTAATAGTGTGGGAGGCAAATATGGGACATGTTAAGGGGTGAGAGAGAAAGAATATCTGAATCACCTGCCACCCTTCACCTGGCGCAAGACTCGTTCATATTTGATTAGGTTTTGTCGGGACTTGAGTTTTGACTAAGAATGAATAGACTCCACTGCTAATGACGTTGCAAAGTAAATAGACATAGTTCATTAAACTGTCACATTTTTCTTTTTCTTTTTTCAGCTATACATAAAAGTGTTTTTGGAACAAATTAGCTCTAACATTTTCTTATGATTTTGCTGGAGTTATTCATAATGGAGCTATTAATAAACTTCCTCATTGGTCTAGTGGTTAGTATGTTCGACTGAAGACAAAGGTCCTGGGTTTGGTTCCAAATCGATATTGTGTTTTCTATTAAGATTTTCTCAATATTTGCCCGAAGGTGGGTAAACGTTTGGCGGTGTGATCCAACCCCGTGCCTCGGAGAGCACGTCAAGTCAAGACGGTCCTGCCCCTGATTACTCTCCGGTCGTGTCGGACTATGAGAGTGAACGAATAGAGAATACACTTGTGTACTATGCCTGCCAATATACAGTGGAGCAGCGTGGCGGGTATGCTCTAAAACCCCTCAATGGGCTGCTACTTACCTATACCTTTTATTCATAATATGATTACTTTTAAATTGGACACTCCAAACATTACAATAATGGTAAATTGTAGGAAGGAATCAAGAACTATCTTTTACTTTTGAGCGCTAGTTTTTAAATATTTGTTTTTGTGAAGTCTGTTGCTTCTTGTTTTTAAGACAGATATTTTTTATTTATACTTATAGCATATACCGTTACTAATGTTGACAGGTTAACATTTGTTGATCTCTCATATAGTTAAATAACTAAGTAAACTGGTAAGAGGTATGCAATAACTTATCATTTAAATAGCAAAAGTGGTCGCTTTGGTTCAGTATCGTATAATTTATACGCTTGGAATTTTCTATACCAATAGAAATTTTGGCAAAACCATTATTAAGTAGTGATAGTCTTGGTTTCGTCTTATAACATTAGGTATTTACTAGAAAGTCACGTTGAAGTTATTTAAAATAAAGGTTAATAAATTTAAATTAAATGTTTTCTTAGGCTTGCAATACACGAACGAGGGAAGCAAGACACTTAAGTAATAGGAAATCTGTCCATAACTAGTACTAGTTCTCAAATATCCGTTAATCTGTGCCCAGTTGAGGTCAACTGACCGACAACGCGACGTAAGCCTAACCGCAGTCGATCAGGCTCTCACGGTACCATTGCAATCTACTTGAAACATAATAATTATCCTCATTAATTCAAAATCATTATATAAAAGTAAATTAGTAAACATACGAATACGTGAAAACTTTCGATATAGGTATATTCCCACAAAATAGTATAAATGTTTACCATGTAATCAACTCAAATTGTAAATATAGTTTTGATCTGTGGGAGGATGACATCCTCTACACTATCTTCACTTCACTATCACTTGGATAGCTCCGTCGGTTAAAATTATGATGAAAGTTGATATAGCTAGATCTGATCATAATTATTGTCTTATCTACATCTTTAAGTAATGATAGATCGTTGATTAGGCATAGGGAATGACTTATCAATAATTAGATAAGCAACATTGTAGTGTACAGCATCATCAGAAAGGAAAAGGTTCATTTAATTACAGTAATGACGTCATTCTTTTGTATACACACTAGCTGAACCCGCGACTTCGTCTGCGTAGAATGTTGTTTTTTGGGTAGTAATTTCATTAATTTAGGCTAAACAAGAAACGTGAACTGTACTTTGCAAAAGGAATATTTCTATTCAAGTCTCTACATCTCATGGTTCCAGAGTTCGTGAAGAATCAATAGATACCTGGGTATCTCATATATATATATATATATATATGAAAACCATTTCATCATTGATGTTGGTGAGACTTCTATGGCCATATATAAGCAAATTACTAAATAAATTTGTATGGAGACGTGATAAAAAATATAAAATACCATAATGATTTATCAAACATTTCTTTGTGAAACTAATATCCTTCTGTCTCTACATCAAAATAACAGCTTCTCGTCAATGAGAATTTATTTATAATATCTATTTTTCGAACTCGACATCATATCCTATCCTACTTTCACTCTCATTGTCTATAATTAGCTTTTAATTCGAAAAGCTTAGCGAGATATTTATGAGTTCGTTGAGGATTACGAGAAAATATTTAACTTGTGTTTCCGGGATGACTTCCTCTAATCTCTGTTATGCCGTGACGATAACATATTTTTTATACGTATTTATTTGCTAAGCAGAAAGGCTATAATTTATTTTTTAGATTTTCCTTTCCTAAAAACAAGTGCAACTTTAAAGTTTAATTAAAATGTGCGTCAGTCGCAGTTTTCATTGACGTTCCGTCGGCTCACCTGTTTCGTAGATTAGCCCGGATATATAAATAGATATAAATAATTCATAATGCTTGGTTTTGGTACCATGCAAAATCCTTTATGAGTTTACGTCTTGATAATTGATATCTGTTAATGAACATATAAAGGATGTGAGCATGCACACGCACACGTACACGTACACACACATATAGGCATGCACGCAAATGCACACGCACACGCATAAATACGCAGGCCCATCCAAAAAATATAAACATTCGTCTACTTTAAACATTGAACGCAAATATATGAATTTTATTTAATAGTAAATATTGCTCTTTCACTTGGACATGAAATTAAAAAAGGTCTACTTTCCCATAGCAAATTAGATCATCTGAAATTTTAATACGAACATTTTTTTGCATAGCGGCGCTTGAATAGTAAATAGATTGGTCATAGTTTAGCTATTAATCATATAGTAGCTCTCCTTGAAATATATTTTAGTGTCTGTTAGTCGTGTGAATTCGTTCATTAATCTTTTTATGAAATCGTAAACATTTTTTTATAGTTAATTAACTAGGAAGTTCGCAATTTACCGTGCAAAGTTTTATCGACCAAGGCTAAGACCTGTTAATATATAACATTATTAAAACGGATTTCCATTCATCGCATGGGACATTTTTATCTTACGTAACGCTGTATAAGTTTTAATTAATTATATTAAATTGCGTGCAGATTGGCACTTGATTGTGATTTCTCATGCATTGCAAATGTTGATATAGTACAAGATGACGAATTGATGTCAAGATGCAGGCATGAACGTATAAAGAGATAAAAATCTGTACAAATGAAAAAAATGGACTGCCTGTTTGTAATTTCATATTTTTCCTATCCGTGTTGCAGATTATCTCTGAATCAGCTGGATCGATTTTGATAGGACGTTCACTGGCAGATATGTTTAGTCTACTTTTATTTTAGAAAAACCTTACTGTTCTGATAAAACGAAATAAGAAGTAATATAATAAGAACTGCACGCGACCCACGCACTTGTCGCCACTGTCGGGCCCTCGATTGACTTAAAATACGGCATATATCTTCTTTTGCGACGTAGTTTCTCACTAAGGACGGGTTTCCTAACATTTATACAGTACAGGATCAGCTAGTGTGGAATATATTTAAAATGATACAAGCATGACTTTGGTCTTTGATGATTTGATGATCTTTACGGTAATAATATCTTCTTAACGCTACATGCTATGTCGCAGCGGATTAATTATACACGCTTTGCACGTTGAAATCGCGGTCCGAATAGTAGTAGTGTAGATTAAGTCTAGAGGTAGGCCTTCTAGACACGCTTTATTTTTCTCTTTTAGTACTATTAAATAAAGAAAAAAATGAGTAATATCGTAACCACGCCGTTAAAGACCGCAGGGAGCAGCTAGTCACATAATTAGGTTTATTATCGTGTCAAAAATTGCGGGTCTTAGGCAGACACTGTAAAGTTTCTCTGTATAAAAATGAATCTTATGAGGTTGATTATGCATTGGAGTCTGCTAACCCACAGTGAAGCAGCTTGTGGGTCTATGCTCGTGAACCCTTTCTCCTAAAAGTGAGAAAGCCTATGCCGAGTAGTGGGACGCGAATATGCTGCATCATACCTCGCCTTATACACATTTAAATCCAAGTTTAACTTCGACTTTGTATTTTGCACAAAATTACAATAATTATAATTCGCGTATGAAAACATGTCGGACTTTCGACCGGAAGTGCTTGCGGGCGTGCCGCGGGATTCAACCGGAACTTCCTACCCCAGTGTTAAACTTCAGTACCTTAACTAAGTTATTAATTAATGCCCGCTACCATCCGGCTGATATGAAATGCGCGAAGTTTTCGTATGTTTTTTCGGGCGTATTCTTTTTTCGGCGCCGTACTCGTTTTATTAATTCAGTTGATATGAACGTGGCGGATTTCAGCTCTCATATTGTATTTTGAAAGGTTTTATAAACAAAACCCAAATGAGTCTTAGTATTTTTCATCAACTAGCATCGTAACAGATAATTGAAGGTAAAAGCTGTATAAATGGCATTGACATTTAATATTTCTACATTATACCTGGAGTAATAAGTTTCTATGACAAAAGGCATATTAATGTTGAAGATTATTTAAGCGACAATGATGTCTGAAAACACATTGTAACTTACAAAAACTATATTTGAAGGACTAACCGTTGAGTTTCTTTCCGATTTCTTCTCAGCGGAATCAACTTTCCGAACCAATGGTAGATGTATTACCAACGGACAGACTAATGATGAATCAAGAATGCTTTTTGAGCCTACTTGAATAAAGAATATTTTGATTTTGATTAATAATTTATTTTAATAGCGAAACACTTTTATAGTTATGAATTTATTCAATTTGAGAAACCAAATAAAAAGGACACAAGGATCTAAATAACTATTCATACTTTTTATCTTTTATATTACACCTGACTAAGGATTATTAGAGATAAATTTAGGTAAAGGAGTAAATAGCTATGGCATTTTTTGGAGTGCAATTTAGCGAAAGAGGGCTAATATAATTTATTTTACTAGTTAAACACTTTTATAGTTTATAAAAGGATAGATAGAGTAGACAATATTGCAAAGTAGTCGTTCGACGCGGTGTTCCCTGCATATCGATCCTGTGGAAATATGGGGAAAAGATCGCAACGTATGTGACCGTTCTTGGCTTATTTATCTCGATCGAGATATCCCTATAGGGATACCCGTTTTTGGTAAGATTCTAAGTAGCCAGGCCAGTGTATGTTAAATTTCAAGTCAATCGGAAGAATGGTTTTAAAGAATTCTTGATGAGTCCATGAGTAATTCTATTTCCTTATAATACAATATATACATATCGAATGACCTAGAATATGGTAAGGTAAATAGCAGTCCATTAACGTTCCACTGTTGGTCACAGCCCTCCTCATTCATAGGAGAAAGGGATTTTAAAGCATAGACCTCTGAATTTCGAGCAAAAATTGAGAAAATCTTAATAGAAAACTCAATATCGATTTTTGAATTATTCGCCCGACCCGGGACTCAAACCTCGGACTTCATGTCTGTAGCCAAACATGCCCACTAGACCAATAACCTGGAATGATAAAGATTCGTATTTTTTTGTTATGATAGCGATTTATAAAATACAAAATTTTGAGCTTATATTAATTTAGCGTAAAGAAGACAAGGTTTAAGAAAATTAGGTACGTCCTAATCTATTTTGACTCGCGTTACACTACACGCAGACGAGAGTATAAACTATTTGCAAACATTCAAGATTATGCATAACTCAAAACACATATTTAGAATATTTCGTCGCTATGGAGTACATACTGGGCCATAATCACACTACTCGTGTTTGCATGCGACAAGACTTAGCGAGTGTTAATTTGCAGTTAACTGATGAAAAGCAAACACTGTTAACATAATAAACAAACTGGTGCATCTTGGCTAAGTTTATACTTTGCTTGTTACACTGAACGTGTAAATTTAAAGCAAACGTAAATGGTGAATTATTGCCCGTAACCATAAACTATGTATCTGATTCTATAGGTGGGTAATTAAATGTTTATATATCTCCCTTTATATCTGTCTCCTACTTTCTATTTCTCTTTCTAATTAATCTAGATGGAGTTAGAAATCGACTCAAGATTTATGTAATGTAGAATTTTACGGCACTTTTGAATCGTCAAATACAATTTATTTCCATATATTACTTTAATGTACGAGTGATTGTATTATTAAAGAACGACTTAAAGTTCTATTAGCTGTTTTCCAATGTGTCACTCACGTACTACTTTATCACGTGGGAATATGTGGAAACCCATTGGAGTCACTGTTAAATTACAAGTCAATCAGGCGAATGTGCAGAATTTGTCAATGTAGATGTATATAGAAACAGACTTTCTCTCTCTACATATATATGTAGGATAACTAATAAGAAACGAACTTCAAATTATTGCCTTCTAATGTAGCCAATTTGAGGCTTATCATTTGGATGACAGACCCAAGTAAAAATATAGATTGAACTGGTATATCATATTGAAAATTATACTACAATACACAATAACATCCCAGATATTGATATTTTGCTGGCGGAAAAGGGTTTGCATTTACGACCGTTATTTGGCATGCTCCCCTTGTAAGTTTTTTATCTGACCTTTTCAAATACGACATTTGGCAGCGACGACAGGGGGTTAAATATCGGGTTAATTATCTACTGTATATTGCTATTAGTTAATTGCTTTTTCTATTTATACATGACATGCTCGTTTGTTTTGTTGGATTATTTAAAAAATTAAATGCTTATTAATTATAGAACAGATACTGTCATGATTTTTTAAGTAGCACAGAGCTTAACTGTTAAATCTACTGGTGCGATTATAGTTCAACTAACTTTACTAGCAAGTATGCTGTTGTACTTCAAACAGAACAAATTTTGTGCATATTAACATAAACGAAATGAAATTTCGGAACATTGTTTATTATTTAATTTATTGAATAAATGGTATTTTAGAAATTAGCGCCAGTAATGTACAGATTAAAGAGACGGAGCGGTATTTTCTTATGATCCAAAGGAATTTAGCCATGAACACTTTTATAAGATTTATTTTAAATCTATGTTCAAAGTGATATTGGATGCATCATTGCCAGAATATCAATAGAATATGTTTGACGTTCCCGGTGTCCAAGGGTCGTTGGCATTTATAAAGGGCATATGCCGACTCACCTGCCGATCCCCCTTCAGACGATAAACTCCCCCGACACGTGGAAATATTAAATGTTACTTGTTTTGTACCCGGCATGTCGCCTGTCATGAGGGCACTTATATAATAACTGCCGTCGAATAATGAATTTTAAAGACAATACCGAAGAAGGGTTAGGGCGTTACGAAGCTCGGCTTTAGATTTGAGCTATTCACGATTTAAATATAAAATGTTGTTTGTAATATAAGGCTTATTTATCACTAGTAAAAGTCGTTTCTCACTTTTGCCCAGTTTTATGTTACTTATTAATGTATATTTTCAAAATCCATCGGTGACACGTGTACTTTAAACGCACATACTTTTAATTTTTATTACAGTCACCAATTTGTACCCAATAAAATGGAGCTTACTATTTGTATTAGGTCTCCAGTATAGTTTGCTTAGGTCGTAGACAAATCCTATCGCTGCTTTTAAGAAATAATCGTCACAAAATTCAAAACCTTCAATATTATTCTTAGGGATACAATAGAATCCAGTATGACCTTCGTTATATTGTGTTAAAAATCGATAAGAATGATGCTGTTGCATTATTAAATGTCTGTATTTCATTGATTGATCTCAATGTTTTGTTTGATTTTCAAACGGTTCTAAAATTAGCTTTTTTTTATTTGTATCACTATTCTTCCGAAGCAGCGATTTAGATAAACAGGGCAGGACTTCTCATTTATATAGTTAATTTTCATAGTCTTTTGCAATTTTTATTTTTAGCACACGGCATTGTTTAGAAAATGTAAACAGAGTAGTTAATTCGCTCGGTGAACACAGCTGACGCGTCTTGCCATTGTAAAATGAGCAGACTAGTTATCCACGTATATCCTGCCTCGTGATGGCTTAGTCATGGCCCTTGCTGCTCAAAGAATAGTGATTATAATCCGACAAAACTTATATCCCCCCAACCAACGTATTAGGGCTGCTCCATCTTTTTTAACAAAAATGTGTACAATGAAAAAAAACCTGCGCAGTTTTACATAACCCCGGTTGCTATTGTAGACACCTGACTCGTTATTTTGTTCCATTGCATATTTTTATTTGATATTATAAGGATAGTATTGGTAAAGTTTTATAATATTTTTAAATGCCTGCAGATAAGGTTACTTTACATCAAATACAATTAGAAACAAAGAAACCATAAATTCCGATATTTATTTATCTCTTCGTGGTGTAATAAGTTTAGCCTGATATTTTACAGTCTTTTAGTTGGTGAGATTATAAGTAAATCCTCACATGTATACAAGAAAAGATAAACGAACAATAAGATTTTTTATTTCCGAGTTAAATTTAAATGTCAGATGAATTAAAAGTCTTTTATAAAATGTGGGTCTTTTTAAACTGACATAATATCCTATTAGATGTAAGGCTGCACGTTTTGTTCTGAGTGTATCTCTGTTAGAATAATAGAAGGAAATACTGAGTATTTATTTAAGATATCAAAGTTGTCATATTCTGAACTTCAATGATACTCTACAGATTGTTTTTTTTTTTTTGCTTTGATGTGGGTAATAGGTGATATATTAGGCAACTATAATTATTTCTTTAATAACTTACACCCTAATGAATTTCATAGTTTTTTTTAATGTTTACAAAAACGATGTGATTTTTGGCAGCCCTGCCCGCGGCCCATCTTACCTAGGCATTGAGTTAAAGTGTGGGTGATCCCAAGGTCTACAAGTATTAAGCGATATTGATGCACGCTTACAGCGGGATTATTACATTAAGTGGTATGAGGCACCTGATACCGGTTTTATAAGTTACGTGACGAAAGATCATAGTTTAGATGATATATCTGTCGTTATCTGGAGAGCGGCGCGTGCGGATGAAGTGTGGCTTCAAATTTGCTACATAACAAGTAATATAAAAAAAAACTTCTAAAGTCAATTTTTATAGGCTGTATGTTTATTTTATATGACCAGCGTACAAAAAATTTAAGAGCAGTCGCTATTGGTCTCCCAGATGACCAACAAAAACAAAGGGTACCTCTTGAAGTAGTCGACAGCCGTATAAGCTAACAAAGCCGCGGGCTAGTCGCTACTAAATAATACTTTTTAATAATAGTCTTTCAGGCTCAGTTTGACATATTTTTCCATTCATTCCGTGCACCAGTGTTCCATTGTTGTTTGAATCATTGTGCTGGAGACCGATCGTGATGGTAGACCTATTTTTTTGGTAGCAATGACTTGGTTTTTGCTATCGTGATTTTCCGTTTACTGAGATTTCATCGGCTTTTCAGCGACGCGTTTGAGCGAAAAAAAATACAAAAGATGGAGGTTATTTGGATAAAACAAAATTTTATTGCGTCAAACTAAATAATTATTGATTTGTCGTATGAGTCGCACAAATTATTCCTAAATTTTTTCTTAGCTTACGAAGACTTCGTCGTTCAAGTAATGAATTAATTGTAAGCATATATTTTATATCGTAATAACCAATATAATTCCAAATACTTTTCTAGTGGAAATGCCATCAAAAATATCAAATCGTTTCAGAAATAACTAATGGTATATCACTAAAAGTTCCAATTGTAACTCCGTAGGTTTTGCAATGTTACATACATCAGGNGAGACAACACTTGTTGTGTACTATGCCTGCCAATCCGCAGTGGAGCAGCGTGGTAGGTCTATGCTCTAAAAACCCTCGCTCCCTGGAGTGAGGAGGCCTGTGCCCAGCAGTGGGACGTTAATGGTCTGCTACTTATTCCAGCTGACTCCTGCCTAAAGGACCTTATATTGAACCTAAAATTTTCCAAGCAAATTTACTTTCATAAGTATGGACGTAAACTTCACGTTTCACACGGTTTAATTTTGCTGTGATATAAAAATAATCCTCGAAATAAAGGAAATGCTTTAATTGAAGTCGAAGATCTTCTGATATTACAAGTAACATAAAAATATTAAAGCCAACAGTATTTTGCAATACGATTATGAGTTAATTAAATTTTAATAATGAGTTAGTTATATTTAAAAAAACCAGTTGTACTAACGGAGCCATCTACTACAAATTTAAATAAATTTTATCGAACTTGAGTGAATGTATAAAGAAGTATTTAATAATGATATAAAGTTTGAACAAGACATTATATGGTCAGAATGTGAACTAATATAAGAAATATTTAAAAAAACAATATTTTTTAGGGTTTTATTAGTGTCAATACCATTCAACCGATACAATTTTTTTCTCTAAATCGTATTAAATTTGTACGACAAATTGGGCATTTATCCTAGTATTTTTGGGATCCAATCTTAAAGTAGATGCAGACAAAGTATCGACCATAAGCAATTTGCAAAAGTGACGTGTATTGGCCTGTATTGTGTACAGCGACATTAATAATTATGCAATCAGTTTCATAACATTCATTTGCTTTCAGTACGTAGCGGCTTTATTTCACATTCAGATCGCAGTTCCACGTTTTACGGTCAGCCGCGGCGCATGCGCTAGTTTGTTTGTTTGTTCGACCGCGTCTGTTTGTTTTACTAAAAATTTATGACGTACCGAGAAGATTCCGGAACGTTTCTGTCTTTGAACTGCTTCACGTGTCCTCTTTCTTGGTATTTTAGTAAGATACCTCTGGGCATAATGTTATATATGTGCAAATATACTTATGTTTTGAAAGTAGAATGTTTAAGTACGAGACATGATATGATATGTGAATTTTTTGTCTTTAAAGGTTTGTTAAATCAACTTTTTAGATTGTTTTTCATTCCAGTCATTTATTAGAATTATAATTGAAATTGAAAGAAAAGTGATTTATTAACTAGCTGAAATAGGAGACGATTAATTGCGACTCATCCTGATATTTAGAAGTAGTGTGCCCTTTGGAAACTTTAGAATCGTTGAGAAAAAGTCTTATATGTTATATTATAACATCGGCTTTCTGGCAATAAAAACCCCGAGTTTATGTTATTACCCGAGTACGTTTTGGACAAACTTTGATATGAGTTTAATATAAAATGTTATTCGAAAACTATACATACATAAATACACACATACATAGCATCACGCCTCAGTCCCATAGGGGTAGGCAGAGACAACGTCCTTCCACTTGCCACATGCGATATATACAAATGTTTGTTTATAATCACGGTGGTGTGACTTTAGAAAAAATGTTTTCCTTGAAAATGACTTTGATTTAGAAGCTGAGCTAACAATAAATAATAGCTTTGTGACATTGTCTGTAAGTAGCAGCCCATAAACGTCCCACCAATTAATGATAGACAACGAAACTAACATTTTAAATATTGTGATCCCTATACCAATAAAATATGATGTAGTATTAGCCTAATACACCTACCTATTCAATAACTCAAACTAGATTTATAATGATGACCAATTATAACGACAATGAAAAGTAGAATTAAATCATAACAACCAGAGTAAATTAATTATCACAGATAGCATTTTGTTGAATTGCTATAAAAGTTCAAATACGATAAATGATTGGTTCGACGGAGTTAAAACAAAAACTTTGTTTGATATATTCGTTAAAATTGCCGTCAGATGATTTTAAAGCCAACAAGGCAACTCAATTGCGAGCATCGACGTAATACTGACAATCATTAACTGTGCGAAAACAATCAAACTGACTCCGGCGATCAAACATTTTCATTATCCGCTTCGGGCTATAAAAATCACCTCTCAGAGTTACGTTGATTTACGTAGATTTACGCACTATTATGTTTTGTTTGTGGCCACTCCCGCTATTAGGGCAGGTTGAATTATCGTATTAACGAAGTTACGATCACTTTTACGAGTGTTGCGTAACCATTCACTATATTGCTTCTTTTCATTGTTTGTGGTTTTAATAGCTATTTAAATAATTGTGTTATACACTTTCCTCGCGATAATGTGTTTATGTACATATTTTGTACTCGTAGCAAATGTATTTCGTTATAGCTTGTCGCACAAATTTGTTAAATTTTTAAGGTTATAACATACTCTGCTTGTGACAAATACTTTTATGCCCTGGCTCTTTAAAGACCTCATTAAATATTACAGAGTATATAGTAATTCAAAAACAAAATTTAATTAAATAAATAAAAACTCATATCATTTCAGTTTCGTGTTCTTCACTGTCTAATGAGCACTTCATTTAAATTGAGTGGCATTGGGATTACTTATTTATTACGCCTTTATAATATTGTGTAGTAGCAATTAAGGATAAATGATTACTTCTCTTACCAAGTTAGCCCTTTATCATTAAAGACTTTATTACATTTACCGTCAGATCAGGTCACAACCAAATGCGCTATCTGCACGCTATAAAAATGAAAAGTGTTACTTATTATAGTAACTCCAAGTTATAGCAAGATAATTCGAATGAAAATGAAGAACTACCTAGAATAATTGGTCAGAACGAAAACAAATTTCACTTGAAGCAATCCAGTTACGTCCTGAGTAGTATTAACGAGGGCTCAAATACGAAAAACCTCAATTAAGCTGTAAACCCGTAGATACAGGCTCATAAAATTTAAGCACGTATTAAAAAGAGTAGTCTCGGCCAAATGGATTCGATCAAAAGACCAATTGTATTGTAAAATAGAGACAAATAAGAAACTTGGCAAGCGAATTGAGTTTTCTTTAATGATTTTTGTAACTTTGGTAATTTTACAATTTACTATGTATGATTTCTTTGGAAATTAAAAGTTTCGTTTTGGTTACCTTACGGACTAGTGGTTACTGCCTCATTGGTCTAGTGGTTAGCATGTTCGACCACAGATGTGAGGTTCTGAGTTTCCTATTAAGATTTTCTCAATATTTGTCCTAAGTTGGGAAAATTTGGCGGTTTGATCCACCTCCGTGCATCGGAGAGCACGATAAGCCGTCTGTCCTGCGCCTGATCTCTCTCCGGTCATGTCGGATTGCCGTCACGTCGGACTATGAAACTAAAGGAATAGAGAGTAAACTTGTGTACTATGCCTGCCAATCCGCACTGAAGCAGAGTGGTGGGTCTAGATCTAAAACCCATCTCTCATATGAGTGAGGAGGCCTGTGCCCAGCAGTTCGACGTTAATGGGATGCTACTTACCTTAACTTACGGAATGAAGTGCAGTGTTGTATTTTATTTCATTTATTAATTCTAAAAGACAAATTATAATTCGAAGTAATCATGTAATATAAAATTAGGTCAAAAGAAAGAATTAACAAGAAACGTCACCCTTTTTTACAAGTTTAAAAAATATTTTGATCTAAAAAGGAATAAAAAAGTATTTTATTATTTATTAAAAATTTGAAAGAAAATATATTGTATAAAGCAAGAATATCATCTTATAGGGATTGCAAAAGGTTGAAATTATATAGAACCCTAACCGATTAATAAGATCTTGTCGCTCTTAGCTTAATAAGAAATTGGTAAGGAGCCATAATGTATCAATTACTTTCAATTCTAAGTACTGATATACATTAACATATGGCAACAATACACATTGGTTTGAGGTTAAATTGTCCCGAACCACGAATTTATTCAACGCGTAATAAATTCACTTATAATGGTCTCCACCTACCGGGCGTCGATTCATATTATCTTCTAAGGAACGTGATGCAAATTAATTATGTTATTGCGTATCTCCTTTATTGTGATATAGGTGGCTTAGAACAACAAAACACGACGTGAACTCGTGGATTGACATTTTTACGAGCGAAGAAATTCCTCATCAAGTAATGAATACACATGTAACGAGCCTCCCCTCGTCCCCCCTTTTCTCATCAATTGTTTCGCGTGTTTGTGTTTGCTCTCGGTTGCTTGTTTTCATAACACAATGTCTGTCTTTGATGACGGCGTGTTTGCTATGCGGCCGCCTCTGGAAACGAGTCTTGCTCTTACAACCAAAACTTTGACGTTTCAATCGCAAAACGCATACTTTACCGTCGCACACGTAGGTAACATTCCGTATTATTGTTTGTTTGCAGATCGATTTAGGAATTTAGGAATCTTAGGTAAATCTTTGTGTGTAACAAAAACAGCACACAGATAAGTATCCTACGTAAAACAAGGCAGTAATTGCATTTTATATGAAAATATTGACTCTTTTAATAAAAAGAGTGAGTTTACCTCATATAACTTAAGAAATAAAAATAAACTTGTTATAAATTCTAGTAGGTTACATAAAATTAACAGCACATTTAAGGGTAACTGTATATGTTTCTATAATAAACTCCCACAAGACGCACTAAAGATGTCCACTTAATAAATTCAAAGTCTTTGTTAAAAGAAAGTAGATAGAAAAATCATACTGTAAGTGGCAAAGTTACTAAGATGATAGAAACGCGTGGGAGTAAACGAATTGCTCTAATTTGAATTGAAATATATTGAGCTAATATGATATTTTACTGATGATGGTAAAAAAATACAAAATATCCGACTGAGTTTGTTGTGGGCTCTTCTAAGGACAGGGCGCCAAGGAACCCTCGTAACTTTAGATTTTAAGTCGTTCTTTAATACCATCATCAGACGTATAGAATTAGTGCGTGGAAAAAAGTATACTTGTCGATTCAAAAGTGCTGTAAAAGATATTTGATTTCATTTGATGTAGATACAGATCTGTATTAGTATAAATATTTGTGTTATATAAATTTGGTTATAAAATTCCTGTTTTTTTTTCAACTTTCATAACTATAATGGGTAAAGAGTTTTTGTGTTATTATTTCGGAAAATTTTAAAATTACTTTTTTAATAAGTTAGTTTTACGGTTATACTTTAAAAATTTATAAAATGAAGCGAGCTCTACAGATTTCATTATACAGATTTTGATTCATCTCTTCATAAAATTGATTGTATGCTACTCGCCTCAAACAATCTGCCCACCAAATTGTTAATCTCAGGGCGGGCTTGGTTCACATTACGCGCTTCGGTGACTTTTGGCCGTCGTCCACCTCATGCATCTTACAGGCTCGTAGCATTGTTAATCCATTGTTATTTATAATATGCGATGCAAAATTATTATCTCGGTGCCGCTATGATAATTATAGCAGACACAGTTAGATTGCCACGCTATGGTGCACACGAGCGCCAATATGAACCTGGGGTGTAATGTTGGCTACATTAATATGAAGTAATGGCTATGGAGTAAAATTAACTTTGCAACTAATGTTTAGACAAATTCCTAATAATAGAATTCCTTGCCATGCTATGTCACTGTGTGTTGTGGAATCCAATTTAACTGGAGCGATGCAAACTGAATTGAACAGTTCGCGTGATAACCAAAACGACAGCAATCGTGTCGTGGAAAAAAGAATAGAATAGCGGCGATTTGTTTCGGTTGACGAGTAGTAGATCAGTTCGTTCACGTTGCAATTGGCTCTGTGGGTCATCGACTTGAGCGGGAAAGGCGATGATTGGCTGATTTCATCACATGTACGGTATCACGTGGCGTACGTACCATGATAAATGCGTGCCTTTGATGTAACTACTTGGTTTTTGAATTTGAAGTGTTAAAAGTTACATTTGTAAAGATTTTGTGATGAAATTTTATAGAATTATCATAAAAAGTTAAATTTAAAATGCTAAATAACGTTCTGTTACGTAGCTAACTTATAATTAAAATGGCTCTGTATAAATCTAAATTAGTTCAAAGGTTTTTTTGCTGACGGGTTATTCTTTGAATGTAATCTTACAAGTTTGTGACACGTCTTTTATGTTAGAGTAGTAACTAGCTATGGCTGATGTCTTCCTCTAGTCAACACCTAAGTTGACAGGGTATATACAGAAGTATATAAAGACACCTCGAAGTGACATTGAAGGCTGTAATTCTCAATATCAAATTGATGAATGTGTTCTTTCTTTTCATGACAGAGTGCGCTTTTCCGGTATTTGCCGTCTGGAGGTAGAATCCATCAAAGGATTAGAGGGGTGTCTCGAGAACGAGACGAGTTTATCGGTATTTTCCCGATGTGGAATAAATTATCCGCCACTTAAACGACACCGTGCAGATTTCCAAGGCTCTCAATGTTTCTACACGGGTTCGAGTGGAATCCCGATTGTTTTCAGCGATTAAAGTGCGGATATCTTGTTCAATTCGAAAAGTTTCTTGAGTATCCTAAATGCTCGTACAAAAGTGGATAAAAGGTTTATTTCTTATCACAAATACCTCCATTACAATATTTGGATTTCCATTTTATATTATATAACTTAAAATCACATTCAGCAAACTACAGCTTAAAATTATTTCTACTATGACATATATCCCAAAATACAAGGCTATGTATAATTTTGTATAACTACACGGTATTGTACGAGTAAGTGTATTATTGCGTTACTATAATTCACCGCTTTGGACGTGAAGTACTTCATTATTACTGGAAAGAAGCAGTATAGAAAATAATAATTTTAATTAGAAAATCCTCGTGAATACCCGGAAGGCTACGGCAAGTCAATTCATATGCCATCAGGCATGAACTTCTTAATGTCATACACTCATATTTTTTTATTATTTTTTTATTTTATGAAAATTTAAATAAGACATATTGTGTGTGTGCGTCTGCGCCGTCTTTTATATACATATCAAAAAAAGTAAATTGCAGCCGATTAACATCCCATGCTGGGCATGCTTCTTCAATGCGGGTGGGGCGAGCCACTTTACCGCGGAGGTACTTCCAGGATATGCAGGTTTCTTCACGACGTTATCTTATACCGAAGAGCACAATGTCAGATTGAAAATGAACAATCAAGCACCTAAATTTCTTTTAATAAAGAGAAACTTAATGGTGCCTCCCGGGATTCAAAACCACGACTTCTCGGAATGAGAATTCACGCGTCTTATTACTAAGCTGTCCATCTCTGTATTTAAAATATTACAGCGACAAAACCTTATACAATAAGAAAATCGACTAACAAATATTTGGAAAGTCATTGGTACACCTTAGGTACTTTATAACAAACTCCGTGACAAATAGGCAAAGTGCAGAGCAAGCACAAATCTCAACGTTTCAATCAGCTCCGATTGAGGTCCGACCGCTGCACACAGCCAAGGAGATTATAGAATGCATGACGCAGCTACATTAAGCGGTACGTCATTTCATTTCATATAGATGAAAATTGGATGTGACTTTAATAGACCGTGCTCACTTCAAGCAGAGCTCCAAGTCAATGAAAATGTAGCGCACTTTTTTATTACGAAATTATACAGACAGTAATGAAAGGGTTGACATTATTTCATTTATGTTTTAATTATATTGCGCTTTTTTACGCTGAAATTAAATAAAAGCGAGATACCGTTGTAAGTTGAATGAAAGGAATAAATTGATTTAATTATCTCACGAATTTGGGTAACGTTTTCATTTTTTGTTACGCGGTGTGATCAAATAACAAGTATTTAATTTCTTCAGATATTGACATAGTTTATTATTGGTTATGTAATTGTAATTGTTTTGCCGTTTCTATACATATTTTTTAGATTAGGACAAAACTTGTATTTAGCTTGTAACACCGCAACAAGGTAGGGTAAGTAGTTGCCCATTACTTCCTACGGCTGGACATTGACCTCCTCACTTAGAGGGTTGAGGTTACAAGTGCACTCTCTATTCCTTCACTCTCATAGTTCGATGTGACGGCAATCCGACATGACCGGAGAGAGATCAGGCGAGTATTAAAAGAATTAGATCTTACTTAAATAAAATAAATTAATTTTATATTGCAGTGATGATGATAAAATACGATTCCCGAAATAATTTGTTGCGGGTTCTACGTAGAACACCGAGTTCTTTTAACTTTTCATTTCTTCTTTATTTTCATCATTAGTTCTACATTAGAAATTATATGACAAAATGACTGAATTTGACGATGCAAAAGTGCAATTAAATTAAAGGTTTTTGATTTAATTTCGTAATACATAGTTGATAAATTAAATAGTTTTATCCGTTTTTGATAGCATATGGCAGCTATCTTTATTTGATTATTCTGGATATCTGCCTCGTTTCCAATTCCGTTCCGATCAAAGCGTCCTGATCACAAGACTTTTAAAAACGTGTACGTCGCGCGAAGAGTTTCAAATAATTGTTGGTACCTTGATATGTCAATAACACTTTACATTTAAATATTTGTTTTAGGATTCGTCAAAGGCCTTTTACTAAGATGGTCGTAAATTTAACAACAACATTCTCTTTTAACAAAACCCAAAAATTGATTTTTTTTACTTTGACACAATTTTTGGATGGCTTCAAAGTTTGCCCCAAACCGTTTTCATTAAAAAATAAATAATGCTAAGATGGTTATTAATTACGAAGCTCATACATGCAAACCGTCACTAAATACGGACCTCAATATATTCTCAGTACTTGAAACTACGCGGGTAACAACTGCGGGGAATATCTATGATATTATTTATTATCTTTACATAATTTGTGTTTGTATTGACTTTGATTTTGATGTATTTGTATAATGTGGATTACATTTTTATGCTTTCTATTTAATAAAAGCAATAAAACTAATTTTCTTATGCAGTATTATCAAAACACCAATACAATTTAGCACTATTTCTCTTAAAACAACTACTTCACAAAACACTGCTCGTAAAACAATATTCATACAAATCTTCCGCTTGTTAAAATTATCTGCTAATAATTATATATCCGCATTTTAAATAAATAGTACACCAAGGTTTTTGGTATTTATAAGCGTTGCCTCTATATTATTCAATAACTCCCAACATTTCAGAGCTATCAGTGTTATCAACATATCACCCTACTGTCTATAGTCTAGCAGTAGGTAATTAGTATATTACGTGAGCTTTAGCCTAACTTAATTATATGTATGTAGGTTACGTTTCCTTTTACTAGCTAAATCGCTAAAACATGTCAGCACTTGTATGCTAGTAATTAAGTCAATGCAGTTCACTGGTGCGCCGGCTCAAGAAAGTGAGTGGCCCTATGAATATGGTAGTGAGAACGCAACGCGTGGCGTTTTAACAGGGTTGCTAAACGAATTTAATGTATTAATAAACGGAAATTACCAAAACCAACTGTAATTATCGTAAAAAAAAAATTATAATTTATTTTATGCAATACCATTTTGAATGTAACGTAAGGTTACTAATAAAGCGTTTGTTTGATACATATTATTATAACGGCGGCAAATTAGCGACAAGTTAAACATATGCATAATGTGTATTTAAATACACTGATAATATGATAATTTCATATGTGACACGACGGGTAAAAGATCTGATGGTCACGAAGTACACCGCCAAACTCTTAATATTTCGTAAAACAGGAAATATCTCGACATGATAATTCAACACCAACTAAACATTTTGTAATTAATATGCTTTCGGATAGGAACGATTATACTAAAGAGAAGGGTTGGTTATTTAACACAATTATTTTTACGATAATGATTTTCATATATATGAAATATATATGAAACTGCATTTAATTCTAAGCGTCTCTGTGAAATACTACTCAATTGTATAATATCTTTACTTGAAAAGAGAAGTAGTATGTAAAGATTGGTTGTAGTATCTTATTATATATTGACAAGATATACGTATATACTGTCAATATATTTACTAGTTTATATTATTATAACATATACGTAGTTTATGTATCGTTTATAAATATATAGTATACTAGCTGAACCCGCGACTTCGTCAGCGTGGAATTTTGGGTACTATTTTCATTAATTCAGGCAAATTGTTTTACAAATAAGAAACATACGAATTAATTGTTCAATGAGCTATTTTGCTCTATATTACTGCAATGTCGTGATGACTTAGTTAACATCCCCGCAACCCCCGTTGCGGGTGGAATATCGTAAAATACGTTCTTAGCTGACCTCTACTCGACAAACGGAATATTTCTACCAAATTTCAAGTCTCTTCGCCTTATAGTTCCAGAGATATCGTGATGAGTCAATAAATACCTGGAGATCTCTTATATATGTATACAATAAAGTGAATAAATAATAAATGCCTAACTTAAACCTAGCTTTTCATTGGTGTAATCTAATAAAATAGATACTGTACAACGTAAAAATATATAGTCTTGTCAACCCTGAATACTAACGCACGCTAAACACGTCGCACGCGCATTCTCTCTTTGTATGTCCACAACTATTGCGCTGAGAATGCACATTGAGAAACGCTATATTTAGTTTAATAAGTCAAGAATTCAATAAGGTGGGCCCTGTCATTTATAAAAAAATAAAATTTAACTGTCTTTGTACAGTTTTTTGTATGATTCCAATCTCAAAGATCGTAGTTATTTGTCTTAGGTAAAACTAAATAACCAGACCGAATTTTTAAATAATTTTCATAAAATGTTCTACTAGAATTGAACTGTTTTCGTTGGATAGAACTGGGGATTTGACTTGTCTACCATATTTTTTACGATATAATTGGTACACATGATAGACATCGATTTTAGTAATTGAGTGACATTTTGATTTTATATGTTCCTATATAGAAATCATTTCATAATAAAACAAAATAAATAAAACCAAAATAATAAGGTATATTTATGCGGTTTGATGGCATCAATTTATGATTGGACCCAATTTTTTTGTCTAAATATGAAATATACTAACTAACTGTGATTTTGTGTATCTATTTGCGAGTTTTTTAGGAACGATCAAGTAAATTAATCGCCACTGAATATGTCTTGGCATCTCAAGAAATTGAAGTCCCAATAGTTATATTTGAAATATAGTACTTACAATGTTCAAACACCGTTTGACTTTCTTCTCATAAATGTGTTGTTTGATGTATTTCTAATTTTTAATTACATTTAGAATTGATCATGGCTTATAGGTTCTTGATTGTTCAAGTGAAACTTCTTTAATGACGGTAAAATTTTTACTAATGAAACGCGTGATTAGCGTCACGAACTTGTGTTTATGAGTTTAATTCGTTTGAAGTTTCGGTATTTTTAATATTTACAAATAATATGTTGCATTTTAATCTGCCACTTGTCATTTCATTTCATGAATTAATATCCTTTTTTTCATAAAATATAAATAAAAATATTTCATAAAATATTTTTTTCTAAATTTTTAAGTCAAAAATAAAATTTAATTAATTATTTCTAATATTAACAAAACACACGTGGTATTTTTATTAACAATTCATCATTTGACATTTCAATAAATTATTGTATTGATTTTCGACGCTTTTAATATTTTAAAGACTATTAAATTCATAAATTTCCTCACATATCTTCCCTTTTCCCTCCCTCTAAGTTTCGAAAATCTATAGTTTTACATTTGTAGAAATATAAACAAGACTTAAAAATTGGTTTGCCAATGAAGCTTCACTTCTCACATGTGTACTTTGTACGCACGCACTGTTTTTTTCTTTCTTCCAAGTTTTTAACTTTTTTTCATAGTCTACAAGAGTAAAGTAGCAATATTATGTGTGACGTCCGAAGCGTAAGAGGGTTAAAGTCTGACAATGCACTAGTAATTCTTTTCTAATCCAGCAACACGATAGTGGTTCTGCAAATGTACTGGCGAACAGGTGAATTCGTTCGTTGCTGGTTTCTTACTATAAAAAATTAATTATATAATATTATTCACAAGTTCACATTCTACCTGCAGCTGTTCACTGGTTTGTTCAAAGTTATTGCCCTCCTTAGGGACTAGCAAGTTATGTGCACGGAAATTTAGATTCGTAGTTTACGAATAAGCGTGTTCCGTACCTCCGAGAACTTATAGAACTCCTAAATAATGGAGATACTTACCTAATACGATGTTAACGTACTAGGACGTGTATGTGTGTTAGATGAGATAGCTAAGTAATATTAAGAGGGGACTTCTAAAATAGGTCATACTCAAACTATTTAATTGTAATCATCATTAAATCTTGCTCAAATTAGAATGGGTTATTATATATACAATATTACAATATATACAATATTGAGTTTTTGAATGATATATTTTTATAAGCTAGGCCAATCTTTCTATAGTATATATAATATGTTAATTTGGTGTAATATTTTTTTTGCTTGTATGAAAACAGTACACATATATATGTGATACCATAGACACAGTCTTCCAGCTATCTCCTGACACTAATAATGTCGCATCCAATTAGCTTATAATAACACGTACCGTGGTGTGAACCTTGTGTAAAGTAGCTTTATATTGTCGCCATCAGTTTGGCGACAATGTGGTCATATAGTGGTTTATTGATTAATATAGAGGGGACCAAGTTGCGGACTAACAATTCAGCGTAGCCAACGAAATTTGTCGGCAAGCGAAACTCCTGAAGTGTCGTTAACGAAACATATTAGAAATTAGTTTCATTACTTACCCTAATCGACCTGAACGGTAACTTTAACTATCACTTTGATGTCAGAAACAATTTCAAACCCGTGTTCTTGTTATTTCCAACTAAAATTCCAAACAGGATTTGTACATATTGCAAGCTTGTCTACTTTGAAAGTTATTGACAAGAAATAGACCACTTTGAATCGGAAAACCATACATTTTGATATTGTTATACAATCTGTGTGCCTATTGATTTCATGTTATTAATATAAATAAATTAAGTATTTTATTTTGTATTGTATAAATATATATTATGAGCGTTAAGGGACATCAAGGAAATTGCCATTTGATTGTCGGTTAATATAATGAAATTATTTCTGCTAAAGTCCCATGTGTATATTTGTGGTTTTGAATAAATTAGTCCATTCAGTCAGATTCCTGACAGAAAAATAAAATAAAATAAAGCAGTATGAATTCATAACGCCTATTCCTTCTCATTTATAAATTCATTATGAAAGCAAAATATGTTAGAAGTTATTTTCAGAATTTTGCCACAAAGATTTCTGTGTTTAAGTGTTATAAAGTTTACTTTGTGATTCATATAAACTTTTCTCCCCATTTACGATTTGCGGGCAGACATTGTACCTTACGCACTGGTAATTACCCGGAACGTCGCAATGGCGATGCGGTATTTGATTTTATACAAGGAACTGATTATTCTTAACAAAAAAGTTTTAACTAAATATCTTCAGGGACTTTTGCATTATGTTTTTTCAGACAGATACATATAAAATAAATTATATTATAAAAGAAATGAGAAATTAAACTCTTAATACGATTTTGCAAAGCAAAAAACATGTGCAAGCATCAACTGCTACAAAAGGCTATTATTTAAACAGAGATGAAGTAATGGCAAAGGCGAATTGCGTGTGTCTTTTCCACGGCATTTTGTTCTGTAATCCAATAGTGAAAGATAAAAGTGGTGGAGATAAAAGGGGTGCTCTAATGGAATTAAACAACGGTGGAAACGGGGTTGGTCGGTTGCTGTAAGCCGGACTTGCGGAATGTCTGTGTTTGTCTGGATCGCTCAGTGTTATAAGTTAGTGGATTTTTTTGAAGGAACTTAGGAATTTTGCTTTAAAGAAAGCGATGCTGTTGAGAAATATAAAGTCCTTAAAACAGATTTCAACATAAGTTTGTAGTGGGTTTGTAGGTCCACAATTTTCTTTGTTCTATGGCGGATCATAATATCTACGTTTTAAATACTAGTAAAATCATCATGTTATTGAGGTTTTCAGCTAAATTAATTTAATATAAATTAATATGATCTAATTTGAGTAGTAGCCTTGGTTGGTATTGTTATATCGTCGGGCCTGGTATAGCATTCATGGTAATGTACATTTTGAATAGGACTTTTTTTGTAGTAAAGGTTAAAGAGAATAAAGGAATACATAGCTATTTCTGTTGATCTTATCGTGTTTGTCTCCGAGTTAGCAAATATTCTTGTCATTTCTCATGCTTTACATATAATCCCTGTGACTGAACTCTCCCTAAATGGCTGACGGTCCAGATATGAATAAAATCGTGAATGGTTTACATTTACAAAATAAATTTCTTCATATAGCCGGTGGATAGGAAACTACGAGGGTGGCACGGCCAGGAAAACCTCGTAGGAGGGGTTAAATTAAACAATTAACGTAGTGTTAATTTAGGAAGAAAAATAAAAATATACAGAGTAATGTCTGATTTGTAGGTCGATTATTACAGAGCAGCGTCTGATTTGTAGGTCGGCTTGAGCATCGTGCACACTGCCAATAGGTCAATCATTTTGCTAGGGTTGTCATCTTGCCATTTATTTTGTTATAACTATGTTATCATTCATTGAAACTGACGCCAGGGCTGAAGAGATTATAGGGTTGGCAAACGTTGAGCATATCTCAACAGATATTTAATTACTAACTTGCGGACTTTAATTGATAATAAGACGATGTTTCGTTAGCAGTATATTAGATGAGATATATCTTAAGTATGTGAGGGGTGTCTAAACTAAATTCACTATTTAAATAACTTTATTGAGACATATAAAAAATAGCAGCCTATTAATGTTTTATTGCCAGGCAGAGATCTTCTTACTCATAGGAGACAGTGTTTTAAAGTATAGAGGCACAATGTTTGCAGGTTTCACAATGGCGAATTTTATATAACCAAGAGTTATATAACTTTAACAAAAAAAAAAAAACGCAATGCTGCCCTCAAAATAAAAGAAATATATGGATGCAAAGCTCCATGAGCATAATGCTTAAAACAAGTCACACATAGCAGGATATTATATTCCAATAATTTATTAAAAATTCTTCCTTTAATAATAATGACGCTTAAATATAATATGAACATATAGGAATGATAAACCCAGAATTATGGAACTACCGTAGTCTTAATAAATGTATTTTAATGTATCTGGCGGGAGGGGGTTTCTTGTTAGAGAGCATAAGTTGCATGCTCACCGCCGTTACGCACACTAGCTCATTTGCCTCCTTCTGCGAGTCGGTTATTTGGTAGGAGGAGATACTAGGGGTGGAGAAGGAGAACGTCGCCGATGTCTCTTCTCGCCTAAGGAAGAGGTCTGGAAGGATTTTACTCTACTTTTTCATCTGTCCAGAATTAATGGTTGTGTGAAGGCAAATGAATCTGGGGTGCCATGTTCTACAATTACCCTCTAACTCACTTCAGGATCACGCGAGGTTCGTTGGGTTTTAATGGATATTATGGTCTTTTCTCTTGGTTGAGAGTTTGGGACTCACTGGAAACTTTAAAATTTCCCAACGTTAAAAAACTCTTAATGAAGGCCTAAAAACAAAACATTTCTAAACAGAAAATAAAATTTACAACTTATCAAATACAACTAACGAAGACACATTAATAATATAAGAAAGCACAAGTAGTATAATATTTTCAAAGACCAATAATTTCAGATGATAATTGGTTCCAGTATTGTAGACGCGTAGAATTTGCAATGCCGTTTGATAAACACCGGTGATTAGTGTTAATTGCTCTGTTTACCGAATTGTTGGTCCCAAAGACCTCAAAAGGACCGGAATTAGGCAGAGTGATAAAGAGGAGTATATATCATCTGCTAACTATTGTTTTGCAATGAATTTATTAAGCTCGAGCATTAAATTTACAGCAGAGATAATAAATATAACTGATTGAACATAACTGTCATATTAACCAATTAGCTAAATATTATCTGTTCAATTAATTCTATCTAAAACTAAAGTTAATCAATTCATTTTAAATTGATATGTACACTGCAACTGAATTATTTACGAGCTTATCACTGGCAATATTTTGTAAATAGTGTCACATTTTATGTTATGGTATGGTTTTAAATGGTTTAACATTCTTGTAATAATTACGTTTTTGTTGCTATGAATGTAAATCATATTCACGACTAATTAATCTACTCAGTTATTTATGAATCAATACAATTGTAAAATTGACTGTGGTCTTCAATACAATTGTAAAACTGACTGTCGTGAATTTTAGAAAACTTACTGCTTTCTAGCTGTAAAGGCTTACTACTAACAGCTAGTATAGGACTACTAGTTTTACTATGGTGTTACCCGCGTCGTTTCCTATCATTTGGAAATATGGACAAATCCGGATTTAATTGTCAATCTAAACCACGCATGAATCCACTTGTAGACATGTACCGTCACCAAAATCGGGCTTGCCTTATAGGAGGAGTTCAGTCTAAAACATACAGAATAATTATATATCTGCAAGATATATCTGTGAATATTATATACAAAATATCAAAGGATTGACAGAAAAATTAAAATTTTTGTACGTTTTCGAAGATGCCCCGTGCCAACCCTGTGCTCCTGATGCACCTGTCGTCATCGCTCAGCGCCACTGCGCCAACATCTGTCGGGGCATGCACTTTTTATTTTTCCACCTTGTTTTTTAGTCCCTAATTGCGTAGTAACAGACGGTTCACAGAAGAGCCATGTCACATAATTTGACTACGTTACTATAGTTTTAGAATATATTTATATCATTCTATTTTATCGTATGGTAGCGAATAGTAACTACACTTTTAATACACAACATGTTATAATTTACTAGCGGATAACGGAAGATATGAGCGGATGCCTGACGTTAGTAATTACATTAAAAAAGGAATACATACGTTTATTTGGTGGCAGAAAGGAATTGTTATTTATTTATCAATTCGCTAAAATGTCATTTTTTAATTGTTCACAGGTAAGCGCTTATGTGTCATCATATCTGAAGGTAAGTGATTATATAATCTAAGAGGAAAGCACGCTTATCTGGTAAAAGGTAATTTAACGAACACATATCTCTTTGCTTGTGGAGTGATAACTTGCTGCGGTCAAACCTACCACGTGGCCGGGGATCAAACCCTGACCCCTAGCAAAGCGAGTACTCTTACCATTGCACCAGCAAGGCGGCCGTTGAAAGGTCGAAAACCCATTTCAAGAATGGACTGCATAGATATAATCCTTTCGTATTTTACAATACATGTAAGTCCTATATTACCACTGTGTTAGAACTCATAATCCCTTGTGGAAATTTAATGTTTTTGTGCTATGTGATTTTAGTTTTCCCTTTTTAAAGTGCCTGAGACTATCTTTCATACGCTGTCATTTAACACTTTGACGAGACGTGCGATTAATCATATTTAATACCAAGAGTCGGTGCCACTTAGTTAATAGATGCAGTCGCAGAAGTAGATGTATGTTTTCATAAACTTTAGGTTCAATCATGTGTATTCAAATATTATAATAAGCTTTGTTACTAATTAGGAATAAACCTACACTTATCATATAGTGTCTGACCTGTAACAGGATTGAACTAAAGCGTTCAACCGACCTAGACATTGTTTTTTTTCTCTCCGCTTGGGAAATGCATTTGCGTACTCCAGCGACGAAGCAGGAAGTGTGGGACTCACCAGATAGGCCAGAATACCCACTTAAACCCAGCGACACCCTCCTCACCCTGAATTGGAAGTGTCAGAGACTCCTTTGCGCATTCTCTCTGACACTTCCGGAACCGACCTAGACATGTTTTTTCGTATATATATTTTATTGATTTTCGATTATTTATATTATCTAAATAAAGGGAATTTTATATAAAAGAATGAATTTTGTTTTACTAGGATTAAAAAACCGAATTTGACACATACATGTGGAACAAAATGCTGAGGGCAAGAAAATACGTTTCATTAAATGTTACGCTGAACCGATTTTTTTTATTCATATACATAATATGTATTCACAACCATTAATTATAAATCGATCTATGGTCCCTTATAAAATTTATGCGTTAGAATAATAATAGATTTAAAAAAAAATACTTATTGCAACTGGTTCTGGAAGTAACAAACTATTTAAATCAGCATCAGTTGTAATTATACCATATCATGTTCTGAGAGTTATTATAAACTTAATTTTAAATTTTATCGTTAATAACATTGTACTTCATTCGAAGTATCAAGCTATTTTCAAACACATGTCTATTATTTATGCGAAGATATTGTGATTTTTCTTGAAATAAACGAACATTTTCTGTGATATCTTGAACATTATAATGATTTATCGATGAGTGTTCTAAAATTTGAAATGCAAAATTAAACAAAATAGCTTTTATTATTACTGGTAGCTTATTTATATTTCGTGCGTGAAATAGTGACTTTTGGTAGTTTTGTATCTATTCTCATCATCTTCATTACAGTTTTATTTTAATTTTTTTATTAAATTTAGCATAATTTTTTCACTCCCACGCTTTTAATCGTTTCAATAATCCTTATATATCATATTCAATAATATATGTAATATTTTAATGAGCAATTTTTTTTAATAAACATTTTAAATAAATGAAGTGGCATCTGTTAACCTCTTTAGGTAGGTCATTTTAGAATCATTTGTATTTTAGATGTTTTACTAATTTTTTGGGTAATAAATACTACTAATGACTTAAAACACAATACAAACTAAGAACTGTCATTAGGCGAATATTTCTTTCATTCTCCTGTGCTATATTTCTTATACCAAACGCCCCACCCTAAAAATAATAAGTTCACCCTTCACAGTCATCGTGAAAACGACGACTGAACAAGTATTTATTAAATTTGAGAATTTCCGGAATAGCGTTAATCCCGTTGTAGTGCATGTAAACATTTCACCGATATAATTACAAAGACCTCAGCATAATAAACAAATATAGTTATTTAATAGCAATCTACAAATAACATAATAATGATCGCTAACACATGAATTGCTAATTTTATTTAGAAACTTATTTTATACGAGCTAACCCACCAATATAGTGAAAAATAATTTGAAAAGTCTTATTAGTAAGTTAACGGTAAACTATAGACATAATTAGCGAGACTTTTAGTTCTTTTTCGTTATATTATAAATGATTGTTGTGTTAACCGAATTACGTGTAGTTCAACAAGCACACGTAACGAAAGCTCTTAGATGCGTTAAATTTTTCTCGTTTTGCAACATTTTTCTTCTATAGGTCGAAATTTGATGTTATATATCATATAGCCTTCCTCGATAGGTTGAGCTGTTCAATATTTATATTTCAAGCAAATTCAGCCAAATTTAACAAATCTTCAGCTTTATTAGTATAAATGGGCATACTCGTTATTAAGACTGCTATATTGTTTGGACTTGCCTATTATTTGTACTGCATGATTGGTCTAGTGGTTACTCATTATTTACCTAAAGTTGGGAAGTTGACGTTAAGCCCTTGGTCCTGGGCCTGATCTTTCTCCAGTCGTGTTAGATTCGTGTGAAAGGACTAGAGAGTGCACTTGTGTACTATGCCTGCCAATCCACAATGGAGCAGCGTGGTGGGTCTATGCTCTAATAACCCTCCCTCCTATGAGTGAGGAGGTTGTGCCCAGCAATACAGTAATGTTATGATACTACCTTACCTTAGCACGTTATTTTCTTAAATGTAACTATATTGTATGGAAATACAAGCTTTCAAATTTGTATACACGTGAACCATCATTATTGTTAGTGCTCTAACAAAAGTCATAATAATTTGATGTGCTCATGGCTTTTGCTGACAGTGCAAATTTAATATTCGCCTGCGACGGCTGAGGGGCAAGCGGGAATAACGAAGAGGCAATTCGTAAAGGGGAATGGACCGGTAGTCATGGTAACACATTTTTCTTATCACTCCTGAATATCGATAATCTCATTATTAAGTTTTTTTTTGCTTTTTCCCTTTGCGACAGATTTGCCGCTTCGAAATATTAAAATAAATATATATTTTATGTTAGAATTATCTCTTCCTTTTAAAATGAAACTTCTTTAGGCGCATGAGGGCAAAATTTTTACAGAAGACACGCGTGATTAGCGTCACTAAGATGTGCGTTTTTAATGCTAAACAGTTTGAAGGTTAGGTAGTTTTAATACTTACAAATAACATGTAGCATTTTAATTTGAATTTCGTCATTTAAAAATATAAAATTAAAATATTTCGTAAATTCTCATTGCTAAATTTTAAATTCAAAAACAAAATTTAATGAATAATATTGACAAAAAACACGTGGCATTTTGATTTACAAATCGTCATTTGAGATTTCAATAAATTAATTGTATTAATTTTCGGCACTTTTAACATTGTAATGACTTACATTTAATGAGTTTTAGATTTCTATAAGGAACAAGACTTAAAAATTAGTTCGCCAAAGAGGTATCACTTTTGACATGTGTACTTTGTACGTACGCACTTTTAATTTTCCGAAAGTCAAAGTGTAAGCAAAATAACTTCACATCACTTACAATCCCTTGCATTCGCAGTCAAGCCCTTGCCAGCAATAAAAACAATTGTGTCTTACAATAGGCGGTCTTATCTCTTTGAAATTCTTCGAAACCTTAAAGAAGACGATAAATTCAGGGGTGTATATTTTACATATATATTTAAATATATACGAATATAATAGATATGTAAAATAGAATACATACATATAGTTATACACTATATCATCTGTTGAATAAAAACTTATGAGACATAATAATTTTACAGTTAGTGTACTTTTTGTTTGAAATCTCACTTCGTGTTTATATATTCTATTCTATTTTTTTTATTTTATTGGTATTTATATATATTTGAAATGATATTTAACGATATGTTTATTTCTGGCACTGTTCTGCCCCTAAATCTAGTATTGCTTGCAGCAATAAGACCGCCTTTGCATGTATTTCCTGTATGTGTTTGTATGCAATACAACCTATCTATAAAACTAAATAAATTAAAAGCTACATTTATTCCGACTTTATATGAATATCGTACTGATATAATTCAGTTGATTGTTAAAAAGATATGTACACAATGAAATACATTTATAAAATTAAATATATTGCAATTTTTAAATACGTAACATGAAAATAATGTGATAATATCTGAATGAAATTATTTCTTTCATTATAAGTTAAGTCTAATTAAAAAAATACTTGACGTGTGAATTGAAAGGGCCTTTAAAATAAACGAGAAGAAATATTACTCGCTTCTAACGACGAATCGTGATTTGCTCGCAATATATTTGCTTATTTTGAGAATTTTAATTAGATTTGTACAGTTTCGTGTTAATATACACCCCGCTTTTAACGATGGCCGTTAGCAATAAGTTTAACAATCGAAATATTTCAATAAGGCGCACTTAACGCTTAGTATGCCTTTGAGACGCCCGAGTAGAATAGGAATCGAATTCTCGTTCGTAATAAAGCGAATATCGGAAATTGAATAAAGAACAAAGTGGCGTTCGGAAATTAGCTCTAAGAGTTTTGAATTTGGAGCGCACAAGGCGGGATCATGACCGGAATTGCGTCAGACTGTTGGGTTTCTCAGAAGTTTGTAAGCGCACGGCGTGTTGAACTTAAGTTTCACTACCTTCAGGCACAAAGGTGCGAGTAGTCGCTCTGCTAGCTGAGGGTTCCAGGTTAGAGTTCCAGTAGCTGCTCTACTGGGACTCTAACATAGTACCACGGCAAGAAATACATTTTCTGACGCCCGCGTAGAATAGGAATCGGAATAGACAATTTATTATTTCCTTTACCACCTCAATACACAGTAGGATCCTAGGCGTCGACATCTCCAGTGATGTCCAGTTTAGTGCTGACTTGGAAGGCAAAACTAAACTGGCTTCAAAAAACCTTGGGGTGCTCAACAGGGCCAAGCGATACTTTGTGCCCGAGCATAGGATGCTTTTATATAAGGCCTAAATCCGACCGCATCTCGAGTAATGCTCTCATCTGTGGGCTGGATCACCCCAATATCAACTCTTTCCATTTGACCGAATTTAGAGACGAGCCACCCGAATCGTCGACAATTCCCAGTTAACACGTAAGTTAGAAACGCTAGAACACCGTAGAAACATTGGGTCTTTATGTGTATTGTATCGTATCTATCACGGGGAATGTTCTGACGAGCTCTTTAATATGGTACCACCGTCTCACTTCTATGACCGGACAACGCGCAGAAAAAATAAATTTTACCCACATACTCTGGATGCGTGGCCTTCTAGCACAGTTCGATTTCGTCGATCCTTCTTCCAGCGCACGTGCAAGATGTGGATCATGTTTTCCCGTATTTCCACAGGATCCTGATATGTAAGCGAAAAACTATCAGTTTTCAGGAGATCTCCAAAAATATTATGTTCTCGCGACGTACTCTCTTACTAAGAACGTGATTTCCCATATTCACACGAAATACGGATATAGAAGATACTTACTGAGAGATTTCTTTTACTAATTACTCTTTGATTTGACATTCACACAAGTTCCTTTCCTAATCTTAGACTAACAAGGGGTTTACAGTTTATATTTTATTTTGGAATTTAAAAAATCTTTCTTGAGTATAAAACGTTGTAGTATAATTGGAATTTTTTTTATAGCTCATTAGTCCATGATTCTCTGTGACTCTAATATTACTTATAATCTTGAAGTGTCCCCACGCAATATGGCATTAAGCTATCCTATATTATTCTTCTGGTAATAATATGATTATACAACATTGGATACCAAGGTAGATAGTTTCATCAATAATCAGCAAAAGTAGGAACAAACAGATAGACATATAGACGTGCGTAGAATTTTTGTTATTGGAATTATTGAAAACCCTTCGCGTTTTTGATATCATGTCAGGATAAACTTGCATAAAAATTGCATACATACATTATTTGTCTGTCGATATATGTATATGTGTTTTGCATCAACATAGCTAATATAGGAATTTTAATAAAAATAAAAACAAACATGCCTGGATCATGCTGGAATTGCTTGAGACTGTGGAGTTTCGAAGTTTTGCATAGTGCTCGCTTTATAAACACAGAGGTAGGGTTCGATTCCAAAACAAACTTATAAAAATATATTTACTGCTCAAGTAGAATAAGAATCGAATGCTTGTGGTTACAAGTGTCCATGGATAGCGGTATTCACTTACCTACCGGAGCACCGCCATCTACTTTGCCATTTGAGATTATAATACAAATAATTTAAAAATATAGTTAAAATCTACGCCATTACACGGAAAGGAACTTTTATACCTTGTACACGAGCTTTCAATAGACGGCGCTGTAAAATATTCGCAAAATTAATTGATTTATTGAATGAATAATAAAAAAAAACTCTATTAACACTAAATGTTAAATACTTGAGCATAAAAAATATTATTAACGATATAAAATGAAAACCTCTGTAATCCTAAGATTGCCTTTTTTCACTGGGAAATGCTTTAAAGAGTCGCGAGTGTGGGACTCACTGAAAAGACGGAATACCCACTAAAACGCAGCGGTCCCACGTCGTCCTAAAGTGAGACACCAGCGGCTCGCTTACGCAATCCAATATGTTGTCCCGGATGAAGCCGAATCAAGATTCAAGGCTATGGCACGAGGCGCCAAATCCGCGCTTTCTGCCACCCAACCTATGGTGACGGATGGTAGAAATCGGTGTACGAAAAAGTTTATTTCTGTACTACTTGTTTCATGTTTATGATGTTAAAGAATATTCTATCTATTCGATTTATATTACAAATTAACTTTTGAAGAGGCTTATATATTTTGATTAAAATCCCAACCTCGTTATATACAAATCTACATTATTTAGGAAAAAATTACTGTGAGAATTTCGGAATGCCTTATGTTTAATAAACAGCATTATGAATGAAGGGGTGTTATCAAATATGCACAGAGAGGGCTTTAGTAAACGCCTTAATAACATTTTGACATTCGTAAAATGCGTGGGTCTCTCGTAGTTATGAATTTGTTAAAGGTTTTACAGCACTGTTTGTGCCGGCTAAGTAATTGCAAAGATATGAGATGTCAAGCTTTTAAATTTTCTCTCGCCTCCATATCTGCGAGAGTATAATCTAAAAATCTAGTTATCGCAAACATATGTGACATAGTAACATTGTAATTTAATACAATATGTTGCTGTTTTTATAGACCGAGCCTACATTAACTATGTTTCCACAAATAACAGGTTACTTGTAAGGTTTCTTTATATAATATCGATGCCTTATAGTTTTTATAAAAGATATTGGACCACATAGATCAATATTTATAATCAAAAAATTAATTAAAAATAATTATAAACGTGGGTGTACAAAGGACACATGTGAGAAGTGAAACTTCATTGGCAAACCAAATTTTAAGTCTTGTTTATATTTATACAAATGTAAAACTTAAGATTTCCGAGACTTAGAGAGATGGAAAAAGGAAGAAATGATTTTTAATCGTCATTAAAATGTTAATAGTGTCGAAAACGAATTCAAATAATTTATTGAAATCTCAAATGACGAATTGTAAATAAAATTGCCACCTATTTTTTGTCAATGTTAGAAATTACTAATTAAATTTAGTTTTTGAATTTAAAATTTAGCAATGAGAATTTATGAATTTTTTTTATTTTATATTTTTAAATGACGATTAGCAAATTAAAATGCCACTACCTAACCTTCAAACGAATTAGCATAAAAACGCTGCACATCTTCGTGACGTGAAGTTTCACTTCGAAAATATTCAGAATTAATTATTAATTAAATACAATATCTTACAAAAACCTGCTTGACAGTCGTCGATTTATAAAATCAAATATTAAAGAAGTTTATGTCAATTCGTACCGACTGCGAGCCGTAGAGACAAAGCATTGTTATTTCTTACGTCTGACAAATTACTTTCTCTGAAATATTAGATTGGATTTGGATGTTTTACAAAGGAGAACGCGAACATGCACGACCATTCGTCTTTGAATTGTTCGGCTTTGAAGTCATAGGCAATATTTATTCACAGTGGGCGATCGGTAGAGTTGGAAAACGGTAATATTGGCTTTATGACAAAGTGAAAGACCACATGTACACTTTGCTTTTATTACTGACACGCTAACGCTTTACTGTAATCTAACTGTTGATAGGTGATAATACAGTCTAAGATGGCAACGCGCTAAACTGGTAAGAGGTAATTTTGCTGTTATAGTTCTTAAACAACATCGTAGTTGACAGCGACCAAAGCCTCCCATCAGGCCAAACTCAGACCAATTACAAAATCTAATCTCCAAAATTCGCTTTACCGGGAATTGATTTCAAGATCATCACTAGCGAAACGAGTGTTTCCACCATTTTACCAACGATGCCTCCATAATGCTTTCTAAAACTAAAAGTTTTGTGAATTTTGTTGTGTGACTGTAATACTATCCTAATTATCAAGTCTTTGCCAAAAAGTGCCATTATTTCTTTACGTTTTACGAATAATTATTTACAAACTAATTGTTAAGTCTTGTATATATTTATACAAATCTATAACTTTAGATTTCCGAGACTTAGATATGTTAGGAATTTAATGAATTTAATTGTCATTAGAATATTAATAAGAAAATCAATACAAATAATGTATTGAAATCTCAAATAATGATATGTTTTTAAAGATGTCACGTGTTTTTGTCAATATTAGAAATTATTTATTAAATTTTGTATTTCAATTTAAAATTTAGATTTTCATAAATTCTAAATAATATTAAATGAAGAAATTACGAGTGGCAAATTAAAATGTCACATGTTATTTGTAAATTTTAAAACAGGTAGTTTTAGCCTTCAAACCAATTAGCATAAAACGCTGCATATTTTCGTGACGCTAATCACGCGTTTCATCCATCAGAAGTTTCACTACAAAAATTAAGTCGTTTATATGGCCTTAATATTTGCTAGAACATTGCTGTGTTTATTGCCAAATTTCACGAGCGTTTTCCGGCAAGACATCCATTATTTTATCGGATAGTGTTTGAGGAAAATTCACAAAAAAATTCCTTAGAAAATATTATACAGTTTCGTCGTGTATATCGTAGTATCGATACGGATACAACCGATCGTTTTTCGTAAACCATGTGAGCCGGATTACCCTCCGTAACGTCTTGATGTCGGGCATCTGCCACGGATCCGAGCGATTCAGAGCAGATGTTTTTATATTTTTTATGTAATATCGTAGCGTATGATATTATACAAATTGCGGATTTCGGCCGAGTTATTTTTAAGTACGCTAGCAATAAATTAAATATGCTGTAGCGGGATTAGCTTTGTACGACTCTAGTATTTTAAACGATTTTCTAAAATCATTGTGACAATGGAATTGAATTCTTTCGAATTGAGTATCTTAATCAAATTTCTCTTACTGATGATAAAAACTGCGAATTACAAAGGTCAAAACCGAAAGGAAATGTAACGTATAAAATTTTGATTAACCTAGGTCTTAGAAGTAAAACTATTTATAGCATGAAATTGTTGCATTTTGTATCTAGTAAAAACTTTTCAACGACTATAACTACGCATTAAAAGGTATTTGCTTTTCGTTTTTGTTAGGACGAAAATAATTTATTTTTGTTGAATCGTGTTATTGAAATATAACTTTGATATAACTTGCGTTAATTTAACGATGTTTTTTCAAACTCCTCTAGGACTACCCGTCAGAATTAATAGGAAATATACCTTTACGTTATAAATACATTTATCAAAAAGCTTTGTATAAGGAATTTTTCATCGATGCAGAATATAAATGAAAGTAACTTTAACCTGTATTTGATAATCGTTTTCAATCGTAAGCTTTATCATATCGATATGTCTCAACTTTCATATATTTAAACATTTAAATTGTTTGTAAAACAGTCATTATAGCTTGATACTAAGCTAATATTTTACCTGTTAAATCGAATCTTAACCCACTTAAGCATTATATAACAAAACCTCATTGTAATAAATTACTTGGAATGAAGGAATAGAGAGTGCACTTGTGTATTATACCTACGGTGGAGCAGAGTGATGGGTCTAGGCTTTAAAAAGCCTTTTAGCGATAAGTGAGGAGGCTTATCCCAGCCGTGGGACGTCAATAGGCTACTACTTACCTTACCTGGAATGATGAATATTTTGTAAGTACGTTTATTTTTATTACTACTAGTTGTTCCAGGCAGTGCCACTCACGTAGTTCCGATGCAGTGGAAATATGGAAAAATCTGTTATTTATTGGATTAGGAGTAGTCCAGTCACGTAAATATGTACAGAATAATTATATATAAAATAATAAGTAGTAGCCTATTAATGTCCCACTTCTTAACGTGCTCATGTCTGTGGCCGAACATGCTAAACATTAGACCAACGGGGCAGTTAATATAGTTATGTTAAGATAATATTAAACTTTGATGTATAAATATTGCATAACAATATTACATTACTCCCGCCAACGGTGTTCCCGCAAGGCTATGATGCAAATGTGTTTAAGAGGCGAATCAACTCCCACTTATTAGGCCGGCAACACATCAGTAGTACCTATGGTGCTGCAGGTGTCCATGGGCGGCGGTGATCACTTAACATCAGGTGACCCGCCAGCTCGTTTGTCTGCCATAACTATAAAAAAAAAATGTTAATTGATCTTATTAGTTTAAGGCGGGAAGGGAGGATTTCAGAAGTCCACGTTTTGCTGTGTACTTTAAATGATTCACTAATTTCATGAATAATATTTCAGCATAGTTATAATGTTGTGAATCAGGATGTTAAATTTCGCACGCGACATTTTAATTTATTATTGTAGGTCAACGGGAAGATATAAACCGTGAATGACTGTATACACTGGTGTATCCAGTTTGTTGTGCATTTTCTAACGCAATATTTATAAATACAATTTTTGACAATAAAACCTTATAAACTCGTTGGTACTACCAACCGTGTTACTCGCGTAGGTTCCGGGTTGTAACGGTTTTTTTGTTGAATTGCAATATACTGTAGAAGGTAATATATGTGTAAACATATTAAAAGCTGTTTCCATGTTTCCGTTTTTTAAATTGTAATATTTTTTATTTTAGGTACATATTACAAAACAATAAATTTATGCATCCGCTCAATAAATAAAAAAAATACTTGCATCAGATGGTTTAATTTATTTTGCGAAAGCCGTCATCTATTGAAAGCTCATAAAAACGGTTGAAATGTTTAACAAACTCGTGTTAGATGTTGTAGAAATTGGCTTTCCTTTTTTATATTGACTGTTTTATTTACCAACATGTGAATGTATAGTGAAGTATTTTATGATAAATAATAAATTGAACTGAATTTTAAACTGATCACCTTTACCCATAAAGTAAGTAGCAGGCCATTATCGTCCCACTACTGGGCACAGGCCTCCTCACTCATATGAGAGAGGCTTTTTAGAGCATAAAGCCACCGCTTTGTTCTACTGCGGATTGATAGGCATAGTACACAAGTACACTCTTTATGCCTTCAATCTCATAGCCCGATGTGACGGAAATCCGACACAAACGGAGAGAGATCAGGCGCAGGACGACTGCTTAATGTGCTCTACGAGGCACGGGGATAGAGCGCAACGCCAACTTCCCAACTTCGGGTAAATATTAAGAAAATCTTAATAGGAACTCAATATCAATTTTTGAATTGATCTGTCCCGGGACTCGAACCCAAGACTTCATGGCTGTAGTCGAATATGCTAACCACTAGACCAATGAGGTAGTTCCAATACTTTACATGTACCAATTCTTGAATTCGCTAGCTTAAGAGCATATAGGGATGGTTGCAAACCTGCAAATTATGGCCAAGATTAGAGATAATAACTAGTACAATGATGAATTATATCATCTCATCATTTTATGAGGGTATAATGGAAGGTGGGATTCGGTCTTATCGCAGCAAAAGATTCCCCTGATATTATACAACGTCCCTAAGCTACATTCAATCTCACACCAGGTGATATAAGAATAACATTGACCTTTTAGACGTCATAGTGTAGTGGTAATATATGAAGTTATTTAAAAGACACATTATTTACTAGCTGTTCCGACGGTGTCACCCGCGTATTTATTAATATTTTTGGAGGAATTCAGTAGTATAAGAATATTTTATATTTACTAGCTGACCCAGCAAATGTTGTTTTGCCATATAATAACTATTATCGCTATTAAAAAATAGGGCTTGGTGATAGAAAAGTGAAAATTTACTGTTGTATGTATCTTTGTATGCTGTATCACAAAAAAATTTGTTCAAAAATTAAAAAAAAAAAATGTTAAGGGTGTATAACCCTTATCACTTAGGGGTATAAAAAATAGATAGTAGCCGATTCTCAGACCTACTGAATACGCGTATAAAATTTGGTACAAACCGGTAAAGCCGTTTCGGAGGAGTACGGTAACTAACATTGTGATAGGGAAATTTTATATATTAGATAAAGATAATATTATTAATATCTATCGAAATATATAAAATTAAAGATTCTGTTTATAATTTCAAATTGATTAATATTCTAGACAGGAAACTACGTACGGTACTTTAAAAAAAAAAAATTGGTCCTGTCTGTTTTAATTAATCAGTAAAATATCGGGATCGATTTTAACAAGACATTATGACGAGTTTTACTTAAATAAAAATTGCGGGAAAAAGTTTAATTCATCTTTTAAATTTAGGGAAATGGATATTGTGTTAGCATTTCTGGCCAAAGTAGTGTTTACGATTACTACTTACCATATTTCTAATACTATCTTATTAATATTGTGAGTTTTTGACCCATTATGAAATTCCATTGCGCGATTGTAAGAGATAATATTTTGAAATTTGCAAGACTGATATATTTTTAGTTCAGAAAGCATAGTAATGGATTATTTTTATCATAGGTTATCGTTGGCATGAACCATGAGTCACACTCAAGATTTACGAAGTATAACCGGATGTGGTTGAAATCTGAGGTGGCTGCTATATTGGGAATAGTTACACGACCGGAAGTGGCTAAAGTATTGGAAATTTTTGCTGGAGAAAAATATTTTGAAATGTTTTTGTGTCCATTTTGTGTCCACAGGTGATATAAATGACAAAATTGTGAATAAACAAATATTTTACTTAAGTAGGCCTATTAACGTATCACTGTTGGGCACAGTCCGTCTCACTCATAAGAGAGATGAGTAGAGAACAAACCCACCGCGCCGATCCACATCAGGTTAGCAGACATAGTACACAAGTGCGCTAACATAAGTGCGCTTTCTATTTTTTTCGCTCTTATATACTGATGGAATGGCAATCCGATATCACCGGAGAAAGATAAGGTACAGGAGTGATGGCTTAACATGTTCTCCGAGGCACGGGGCACGCCAACTTGCCAACTTTGTGACAAATATTGGGAATTTCTTAACAGAAAACTCAATTAACATTTTTTTATTCAGGGACTGAATCCCAAAACCTCATGTCTTCGGGCGAACAAGTTGACCACTAGACCAATGAGGTGGTCATGTGTATTAGATATCTTTTATTAGGAATATTTTTTATGTAGAAACCATTATAAGTGAACTACCTCTTTCCATTCTACTATCTAAAGGACAGCCACGCCAATAAAAAAACTCCGACTCAGCATTTTACTATATATTTTCCAATATCGCTTTACTTATTATAATTATTTCGCTTTTTGTCCCAACATCCTATCCCTAGGTAGTTTTTCAAAATCGCCCTGACAACCTTCTTTTTCTATTACCTCTTTTTTCACCTTCCAAAATATTCTCACCGGTCAAGGTTTTCTATTCTCACCTTTTCCGCCAGCGCTAACAAATAATATTATAAGTATTGAAACTTAATATTCGACAATATTAATCGACTTATTTTATTGAACCTTACACATCTTAGACTGTCGACGAAAAAAATTTATTTTTCCCCTCTCTATTTAGCCATTCCCAGATATCAAGCTATTTCTAATTACGTTTATAACGTGTCAATAAAAAATATTACGAAGTATGTAACGTAAAAATGTTTCAAATAAAAGTATGTGTTGGTGGATAAACATAAAAATACTCTCATTCCAAAGCAATAGGATGGAATGGTTCAATTAGGAGAAAAAAGGCAAGATGTTAGAGAAAATATGGTTCCACTGTAGTTTAATCCTCAAATAGGCTACCTAAAGTCTCTATACTCGTCCTTACAGCAACATTGAGATAGTATTCATTGCGAACCAGGCACATTTAGACGACGTGATCGCTCGCGTTTTACGATAACAGTCGTAAAATTATGTCGCGCAACAACTATGTCTTTAAAAATAATTTGTTGTCACCGCTATAAAAGTCTACTTATGTTTTATTTTTTAACTATACTTAGAACTTTCTATGTATATTTCATTATTTTATTACACATATGTATAATCAACAGTCCTAATATATATGTCGGAGAATAATAGAGAAAAGGAGAAGCATAAATCACATGGGCGTAGGGTTCTCCGCCGACATCGTTATTTATTGGATCCATTATTTAATTCCTTATTCTGTGGGCGTTCGTAGGTAATGTTGGTGCAATCAAACACTTTGTTAATTATCTCGGATTATAATTGTGATATCAATTTACACAAACTCATTAACAATAATAGCTAGGAACACGGCAGTTTCAATAGTCCACCACTCCGGCCGACCGCCGCTCGAGAACTGCCGAGAGACGGGCCGGACTGCCACTTATTGACTCTGCCCCCACGCCGATACAAAGATGGCGCCAGCGTTCCACAGACTATTACACACGGACCAGCGATCCACAGACTCTTGTACTCCGACATATATATATTAATTTTACAATAACAACGACTAGAACTGGAAGTGATGGACTGCGAAGGAGTGTAAACGTAGAACTAATTATTAATGAATATAAAAGGACTAATCAGTGTAAGAGTAAGTATTACTGTAGTTATTGTAATCCTTAAAATAATGCAGATAGAAATGTTAACAAAATCACGTAAGGTTTGACTTATGAATGTAATTTCGTTTCTAGGAAAAATTTGACTTGTTTTTTGTGAGTTCTTCGCAATTTTCGTGACTCCGTGCTAGTTTGTATAATGATTTCTATGATATAATATAATCTAACGGTATACTTGTGACGACCACAACTAAATAAGTAAAAGAAAATAAAAAAAGATGCAATTCTTAGGCCATTACATTTAATGAAACCTTTAACGTCAGCTTTCAATTGGGTTGTCCAATTTCTTAATAAAATCAATTTCATTGAGAAATATTAAAAAAAAAACATATCAACGGCCATTCTAGTTAAAAAAGAAGTGTATTAGAACTTAATTGAAATCGAACAAGATATAGAGGGAGAGTAGGAATCGCAAACATTTTCGGAACGGTCGTATAGTGTTAATAATAAAAAATATTAACGTAAATTACGTGGTACAAATCGAGATTCAACAATGTGTACGTACATTGTATGCGAAATTGATGTTCTATATGTGTGCAAATTAAACTAGTATGAATTTTCTGTATTAAATAAGTAAAGTTTGTCTATATATATGAACGAGTAGCAGACTTGTTTCAAGAAACTTTCGAGAGTGTTCCTCGTCTCTTTTTATGTGTGCGTTAACAAGCTCCTTTGTCTTCGTCTCTATATGACAGTGATATCTACAACAAGAGGGTGCACTTCATAACGCTCTTTCAGAAAGGCTATAAGGCAAATATTGCTTGGCATTTTTGAAAATGCCACCTTGCCAAATGTTTAAAGTTAGATGGCGATGCTTCCTCTTTTTTGTCGCTGAAAAATGCATTTACGCACGGAGTGTGGGACTCAGCGTCATTGCCAAAATACCTACTAAAACCCAGGGATACGTCGTCATCCTTGCATGGGGAGCCAGAGGTTCGTTGAGGCTTTCGTCTCTGGCTCACCGGATGAAACCGTCTCACAGTTTCTCTATAAGGAGTGAGGTTGTAAACTCCGTCTTCTGGTTCCTACTCCTCTCCGTCGAGAGGAGTAGAACACTCCAGGCTTTCAGCGGCATTCACTCTCTCCCTTTGCCGTGCCTCCTTTAGCGAGATGTTGGTCTCGCAGAAGGAGCTTGCTCACTGACGGAAATATTTTCCGATGCTTCCTTAAGTGACTTCTGGTAAATTACCATTTTCCATAACCTAACGATAAATTACTAATATACCAGTAAAAGTTTTAGCAGGCCTAATTATATCAGTTTTCGTTTGGTTTGCATCGATACCACGAAGTCTTATAGTATCTTAGGAAGACAAAAACAAAGTTCTGCGGTCTTTGAGTTATAATATCATAAAATAGTCTATAAAAGTTTGTTAACTTTTGCCAATAACAAATGGCTATAATTGGTAAAAGTGGTTCCTGTTGTGGTGAATTGTGGGAGAAAATTCGTACTAAATTTTGCAGATCTGTTTATATATCTCTATAGCTTCATTTCATATATATTTCAACACGGTGGCACCTTAACTTGGTAAAAGATAATACGCGTTAAAGGTATTATTAACAACAAATTGGCTACTTGTAATCATACAGATGTAGTGTCACTTGGGATAAATTTTTAACTGATAGGTTAAAAGATGATGTTTCACATATAATAATAAACCTCCTAAGGCAAATATCGATAGACAACTATTATATCAACATCGTGTGATGTATTTAACGAATTAAAATATTTCTGCTCGAATCGTTGGCCACTTTCCAACTAGATTCAGGTGTGAAAAAAAGAGATCATTGATATTTATTATAGTTTCAAAACTCGAAATCGCGACAAGACATGAGATACGCGACAACATCGTTATAATTCGCGATTTCGTCAGCATTATAAATGATTCTTTAATAGATTAAATTTTTTTCCGACTATTATTTTATATCAAAAATAATCAAGTTTTCGCTTTTCATGTTACATGAAAACATGTATTGGAAATATTTAGCATGTAATTTCGATGGATATGTATTGTCGGCCTCACTGGGAAATTGTTGTGATCATTTGCTTTGCTAGCTGAGGTCCTGGGTTTTTACCGCGAGGGACGATTAAAAAAATATTACCATTTCTCATTTGTCTAGATCTGGATTCTTGGAAGACTACGGTTATGGCTAGTTACCACTTTACCAAAAAAGACCTAAAAACCATTCTCCCGTAAAACATTTTTTTACCAGACTAACGTTGTACTATCTTGGAATGCTTCTACATTTACTATCAGATAAAAACAAAGTCAAGCGCTAAACTGTCAGCAGTATTAAAATCCTGCATCATTAAGTTAGAACACAAATCAGAACACATTTCTCATTGTACGGGTATATTGCACAGCTGAAATTTCGTCTCATAACTGCTAAATTTAAGGTGTTCAAATCATTCAAAATGATAAGTGCTATGATATGTGTGTAAATCAATTTTATTATATTACGAAATTAAATTGCAAGCAATAAAAAAGTAATCTAGATGGCGATAGTGGACTAACACAAACACAGGACACATATAATTGTTTTCTTTCTTTTCTGTTGCTAGGAGATGGTTTTACTTGCGCTGGATGGAATATGCAGCTTCATCCAGGAGTGTCGGATTTACTGTTAACTAGAATACCTACAAAAACCCAACGGAACCCTCTTTATTCTGGTGGTGGACGCCAGATGTTCGTTGACGCATTCAGCTCTGGCGCTCCGGATGAATCCAACTCCTCTCCTCCAGTGGGAGGGAGGAGCTACGACCGCTCTCTTCCTTTGCCTCTCGAAAGCCTGCTTCATATATTATAGTATAGCCGTCAGTAATTTGTCTCTGACAAAAACAGCTCTATAATTTATTTGTCTATATAACTTAACATTTGTCCGAGTCGAAAAAACTGTATGTTGCAATAATTACATTATCAAAGTCACGAAAAGCATAGAATCAACTCAAAATTACATTTAGCACAACAATTTTATTATCTGTATGCGTTTCATACGTATGTTGTGCCAGTGTGATTATTTTGATAGTCACAGCTGACTCGCGTAAAGATTAATATGGAATTCAAAATGAAAATTGCATTTTTCGTTTGCGATACATCGCTATAAAGACATCACAGTTGTATAAATAAGTATTATTTTTGTATCTTGTTAACAGATTTTCATTAATAATGTTTTAAAATATTGACGTATAACAGAAGGAAATTAATATAAGCAAATAAAAATACTTAAATGGCACTCATGTATGGATTGCAAATATACCCCTTTTTCTCCATTCATGCCTCATCTTCTATAATATAAAAATTAATCGTAAAATTTGTTGGTAAGTGCATAACTCAATAACGCCTTGGTCAATTTTGCCAATTCTTTTTTTTAATGTTCGTTGAAGTCTAATGATGGTTTTTACGGCGAAGAAAAGTCCGAATAATTGCAGGGGAAAACTCTTTTCTGTTTCCCATACAAACGTTTTATAACTAAAATGTAGAGTCAATTTAACCTTTATAGCTATATAATAAAGTTCTTAATAAATTACAAGTACTCACTGTTGTTTAAGCAATGTAGGTGTCTTCCTAACGTCAAAGAGTCAATTTGCACTTTATTGCCGCTGGTGCAAAAAGTTCAAAATCAATCGAATAGTCACAACCCGACCAAATTGAATAGTCACAAAATGTAAGAGCTATATATATTTAATACTGCTGTAATTTCATTTCTAAAATCATTCGTAAAGCTGATATCTGCCACATTTCAAATCTTTTTGACAGAACGAAGTCTGTCGGCTCTGCTAGCTAATCTTTAAAGTAAATAAATCTCTAATTAATAATAACAATCAATATACTTTTATTATTTTGTGTAAATTTGTTCATACGGAGTAAAATGATATCCCTGGTTATACACAATTTAAATAAGGAACACTTCTTTCTGTTAAACGGATATTTATACCAAAATTGCATTAAAATCTCACAAAATCTCTCATATATGGAATTTTACAACAGTATTCCTTTAGAGGGATCGACAAATGTCACTGTACCTTATAAAATTCAAAATCTGTTCAGATATTTAAAAAAAGTTTTTTGTGGTTTAATGATATCACAATGCAGTAGAAACAGCTGATGCGAGCCACGGGCGCCGCCTTATTGGTCTTAGTTGCTCCGTGGAACACCTTTCATTTTACCCGAACCCCGCGGGTAGCTGTAATGCGACATGCGATACATGGAATTAAATTCGAATGAAATAAATAGAAAGATGTAAAAAACGTCACTTTAAAAATATAACACTTCTTTTTTCTATAGTTGTGTATAGATTTTTTAGACTGAAGACTTTAGACTGACTTTTAAACAAATTGAAGTGTATGTCTGTGTGAAATGGCTGTCCTGCTCGTGTGTTGCAACTAAGAGTATTCATATGTATTCCTATGTATTCACTCGCAGGCGTTTTTGTTTGTAAACGCGGCCCCGCAATCCGGTAGTGATGTTCTAGTGTTAGAAAAGTATTGAGATCGATAATTTTCGGTATATGTCTGCTTTGACAATGTAAAACATATTGACATGTTTTGATTTGTTGTTTTAATATTGATCAATAAACAGTTTTTAATAGGGATAGGGATTTTTATAGGCATAGGGATTTATAGGGATAAATCAGAAGAGAAAATTAGACATAAATTGACACTTTTTAATGAATAAATTTTTGATATTGAATATTTAACTTCATTTGAAATATGACAACTTAAATATGGTTCACTTTTTCATAATGCATATTATGATTAATAGTCACTCCTATCACCTGCTAACGGGAAGACTTCGAATTACCAATAACTTTGTATATAAGACACAAAAATGTCTCTAACTATCTGTAATTGACTTTAAAACGTGGTTATTATAAAGGACAAACAGCGATTGGGGTTTTAGAATACTTATTCATTCATCACAAGAACTTAAAAACTTAATGCTTTAAATTTTACATTTTGATTTATAACGCGCGTAAAACCATAAAGGATAGTTATTTACTTCTAGATCATCGAGTAATTTGCTAAGATTGCAAAATCAATTACTTATTGTTTTACACCACAAACATTACAGGAAATATATATAATAACTTAAGAATCCTTATAACTTGATTAATTATGTGTTCAACAAATACGATACATGTAAAAGTAGTAGAGTTATGAAACAGGGATTATTTATTTATGTGGTGGTTGAAAGCTAGAAAAATTATGTTATTAGAAATAAATGACATTAATAAAAAGTTTTAGTAAAGAAATATCAATATTATTGCAAAATCCTTTTTAATCATTGTGTTTAAGCGTGAGAATCTTCTTTTATATTAAACAAATATCTTAGGAATTATCGTGAATATAATCGTAGTCTGCCTAGAATTGGACTCAAGGACTAGAAAATAGTTTTTATAACGTTACTAAATGTTTAATATTTTAACGCATTATTCAGTAATGTAAAGTTTAATAGAATACAAACTATTGTATTCCACAATTGTTAACATACTAATGTTATTTCTATATGTATGAGTTTCAATATTAACTATATAAGGATATCTTTGATGTTGGTGAGAGATTAATGAACTGCATGAAAAACTAAGAACACATTTAAAGTAATTTGTTTTCACAAATATTAGGATCTTAAATATCGTAAATTTACGTCCCTACTTGGATACTGTTTATCACAATCCGTTACTAATGAGCTATGTAAGCTATTTTACGTTTTGTATACTATAAAACACACGGAACAATTTCACTACGAGAGCATATAAATTCGTAGAGTTTTATATAGTTTTATTTATCGGGTGTTATGTTAGGATATGTATATAAGGTTTTTAATATCCGTCTTCAAAAGTGATGAGGAAAAGTAATGTTTACACTTGAACCCAAGATTTTATCTCGCAGAAGTTTATTTCATATTATTCCCACCATAAGTCTGTCACGAAGGGTAAACAAACAAATATATCACGGTCGACTCGTGGGTGAAAATATACTTTGAGTTTAACACTGAATTTGCTTTTGGTTTCTTGAATGGGAACCGGAAATGCGTCTGCCGCAAATATTCATATTGCGAAATAAAGCAAATTCTCTTACGTTTGTTCGTTGCTTTGTTTGTTCGGCGCATGTTTATTGTTCTTTATCTACTACGGTCTGAACTTGCGGTGCAACGACCTGTTCACACGCTAGATTTTGTAATACCATTGTCACTGTAGAATATATGATGCGTCTTAATAGCTATATCATGTACGTGGTAAGCGATAATGTCAGTAATAAGAGGTGGTTTAAAAATAAATTGAATGCAATAAGAGCTTTATGATTCATACTTATGATACTATAATTTTTTTATTAGTAATTGAAAAATCACATTAAAATTTATAATGAAAGACAAAGAATGTTGTGTCTAACCAAATTAATAACATCAGCGTCAACAACATTAAAGTTATTGCAAAGAAATATACCTTAAAGTGCGTGTACTAATAGTAGAAAGTTAATCATAATATATAAAATGTATTTACAATAATATATTATCTACTTTTCTTTATTTTATATCAATTTAGTAAAACGAATTTTAAGGTTCATAAAAGAAACAACACATCAGAAGCAGCAGTAGAGTGACCGCCTTTATTCGCCTGTATCTTATAATGATTGAATCAATCCAACTACTATTAGTTATTAATTTTTTAGTGTTCACCTAGATAGCTTTTCTTTCCATCAACTATTTTTTAAGTAATACGTCAGTTTTTGTATCAATTCGTATTTAAGTTCGCGTGGTCGCTATAAATAACAGAACTTTAGAAAGTGCTTCAATATTTCATATGTCGTCGTTTTTTGAAGCACGACTACAAACTAGTTACTGTTGTTTTGTTATGTTCGTTATTTGAGATGATCACCGTACCCTCTAGGGCATGACATTGTACCGACGACCATAAAAACGACTACGTGAGAATATAATAAATCACTGCTTTGAATCAATGACACACAAATCAAAATTCACAAAATTTTTATTAAAGACAAAGAAAATACAGAATGGTCTATATTTTTTTATGTCAAAAACTCATAATCAAATTGGCAAATTACGCAGTGGAGTACAAAATGTCATTATATTATTGATCGATTTAAAAATCTTTAATTTTCAAAGAGAATTCTATGAAATAAGGTTTTTTGGTTGTGTAACTTGTTATACTAACTATTACCAGAGATTGAGTTAAATTAAATCATTATTTGCATCTTTAAAGAAATATGCAAGGATCGTGGCAAGTGGAAGGATGTTGTCTCTGCCTACCCCTATGGGAATGAGGCGTGATGCTATGTATGTATGTATGTTAAAGAAATATTTCTTAGCTGGTGAGTACTATTTGCCATGATACTTCATGGATGCTATTTCTCTATATTATATTTATAATTCCATTGCAACATCTTTTAAAGGATTAATAAATCACACAAAAAAGAGTTTTAGATAAAGAAAATGGAGTCCATAACCGTCTCCAGGGTTTTATCTGTGTTTATACCTAAATGCAACACAATCAAATCGGCCGTTGAGACGTGTAAATATAACAAACAAACTCACTTTTGCATTTATAATATTAGTTACGATGTACGAATATATATAGTTGAAGTCGTTCACACATAATTTTTGTGCCCGTCCTAATAAACATATTGCGCTGAATGCGTGTTTATTTTTTCAGTTTTCCAAATATATACAAACTTTTTCTTCTTATTTGATTGCTTGTTCTAAATAAGGGATACGTATTTTGTTAATATAAATTTTTAACACATGGCCGATATTATATCACGTTCGCACGCTTTGTGTGAACGTTGATAGGAAGTCATTATTCTTTTATATTGGAATACAGTGTATTCGATCTGGTATTTTTTGCTTTGTAGTTATATTTTTAATAAGAGCATTCATATCGTTCTGCGCTATATTGTATACCGAAATTCGATCACATTTGAGATATCCAGATTGTATTTTTTAAGAATATATTACCTCTATTGTGGTTGTATACTTTTACAAAGATACTGTTTAATTTATCGATAAGTAATAATGAGAATTTGAATACGGCTTATGGAAATTTAAAGAGTACTGTAAAACGGTTTTTGATCGCTGTGTAATGTTGATTAAATTGGATTTTTTTATACTGCCGGCCGGAACGGTAGCTAGAGCACAAGCCTAGCAATTACTTGAAGCGACGACGATCTCGTCACGAAATCTCTTAGAATATAACGGTCCACACGGGTCTTGGGCAGTGTCAGCATGGCTCGTAGTAAAGTCATTTGCTCTAATGGTCTCTTCGCCGCAACCACTCTCTTTACGTCCTCATCATTGAAATCTGACGCTTATCATTCAAAACATAGCGAACATTATTGCGTAAGGTCGTTCCTCGTTTGGTTTAAGTAATGCCGGTACGCGTCGTTGCTATTAAATAACGAACACGGAAAAAAATAATTTGTCTAAAATCACTTAAAACATTTAAAACGAGTTGCTTTATTCTTTTTAGAAAAGACTGTAGGTAAAACAAAAAAATCTTGAATCCCGTTAAATAAATAGCTTGTGGAGATATGAGCTTGACATAGTTCTTACGTACAAAGAGTCTATTTATACAGGATCAATTATTTATTATTAGATGCTTTCGATAGGGGAATAATTTACAAGAATTTCATTGCATCACTACACGTTTACGTCACACTACATCCCTATATAAAGTCTTGTTAATTCAGTACATAGGAGGTATTGTTTTCAACACTTTATTGGCATAAGAATGTTTTATTTCGTACGAAACTAGTTTTACATACATTTGTAAATTATTAAATTTGTTATCATTTTAGTAATTCGCTTATTAATTTAGCAATTTAGTAAGCAGTTTGGTGCAAATGGTGAATACTTACTGGTGTCTTATGTGACGCAAAGATGCTGATAAGAACACAAGGCAAGATGTATAAGACAGCAGTGAGATTAGCTATATTGTATGGTAGCGACACCTGGTCAACAAAAAGATATCATGTACAGAATCTGTATACTACTGAGATGCGAATGTTTAGGTTATCTGCGGGAGTTAGACAAAATACTCGACGTGTACGTTTGAGGAAGTTTTTAAATGTGATATCAAACTATATGGTAAATCAACAAATATATAAAGTAAATTGCTTTTTAAATCTTAAATTCGTGACTTAATGTATTAATTCACTTAGCTGTCAATTTACTTCTCTTTTATTTTTGACCACCTTCAATTTTGAATAGCGACGCGGAATTTAGCTTTTTTCCCGCGATATGCTAAGCTGACATGAAGTAAAAGTATCAACTCCTTGCAATAATATTATATTTTCAATAGCGTATTGAAAGTAAAATATCTGAGATAGAGTAATCATATAATGCGCAGCTCTGAAGACACCACATTGTAAAAAAAATGTCTTTCTATGGATATAAAGTAGAGGATGCGCGGTAGACCGTTTAAGACATGGTTGACGAGTGTCAATAACGACATGAAATATTTAGGTTTAAATAAAGAAAACGCTCTGAATAGAAATGCCTGGAAAGCGAATATAAGTAAAGCCGGCCCCATATAGTGGGAAAATCCGAGGAGGAGTAGTTATCATTTTAGTAAGACTGTGATTTTTTTTTTCGAAGTGTGTAGTTGCTGTTTGCCCTACTGGCTTTTACAGCGTAACAGAGAAGGGTGGCAAGCGCAGAAGCTCCGCCGAGTGTGGGCCCGTAGAAGGGCCCTGCTGCGTCGTGGGGGAAACGTAGGTCTAAGGGCGCCTCCTGCGAGGTTTGAACATAAGCTTAGAGCCACATTTGCTGTTGCTGAAAAGGGTAAATGACAGATGCTTAGTCTTGATGCCTATGGTTCCGTGACTGAGGACCGCAGCCGGGGCGTGTCAGATAGTGGGGACCTCGTCTTCGCTGGCGAAGAGGCTGTGTATGTGTGATAGTGTAAGGACCATTGTCAATAGTAATCTGGTCGTCTGGGTCATCAAAGACGTGTTTGGGCTGCCTCTTCCTATGCGGGATGTTGAGTCTGATCCCATAAGAGGCGGCATATCTAATAAGAGGGTGACTAATGGCTCCCTTGCGGTAGTCCACGGAGAGTGTTTTGAAATGACTGTAGACATTTGCGATGTAGAGATCTCTGTTGAGATCGACGTTGCGCATGAAGCCGTGACTTATTTGATACGCGCATAATATACTACCTTTCCCACTTTCTAGTAAATTTTGATTGACAGCCGTATACTAAGTTGTAAATAAATAGTGCAACTAAAATAAATTAATACACCATGGGCCCTTTACAAAATTTCTATTCTCCAGTTTCCATAGCAGATCCGCCAACCTCACTTTAGTCAATGGGCGTTTCATTATTTATTTTATAGAAACTTCACAAACAGCTACAGGCCATGATTACATTTTCGCGTCACTGTCAACCCCGAACAAAGACAACGAGAGAAAATCATCAGTCATTATCAAACAGGAGAACAATAAAACAACCAGTCACCGTCGTTAGCTGAATTAAACTAGGGGACTTATCCTGGGACACCCGGTATTTTATATGACAGTTCCTTGTAATCATATATAGATCAATGTGAACTAATTTGATGGCCTCGCTAGCGCTATGGTAGGTCTACTGGTTACTTTAGTAAAGGTTATAGGTTTGGTTCCCGGCAGGGCATATATAGCAATTTTAGTTTGTCCGAATCTAAAATGGTGTGTGGATTTGGCCGATACTTCTCAACTCTTACATGCAAAGACTTGCCGCCAAGTAACGAAATTGCGTTCCAGTACAATGCTGTATAGAAACAATATCAGGTAAATTACTTCTTAGCAGTTTAGCGTGCCTTATCCTATATCATCACTTGCCATTAGATGAGATCCTAATCAAGCGATAACCCCGTCAGCAATTAAATTAAAAGTGCGTGCGTACAAAGTACACATGTCAGAAGTAAAACTTCTTTGGCCAATAAATTTTTAAGTCTTGTTTATATTTATACAAACCTAAAACTTTATATTTCTGAAACTTGGAGTGTAAAAGGAGATATGGTAGGAATTTAACGAATTTAATTGTCATTAAAAGATTAAAAATGTCAAAAATTACTACAAATAATTTATTGACATCTCAAATGACAATTGTAAATAAAATGCCGTGTGTTTTTTTGTCAATATTAGAAATTATTAATAAAATTAACTAACGAATTAGCGTACAAAACGCTGCAAATCGTTCGTGACCCTACTCACGCGTTTCATCCATAAAAAAATTACCATCATGCGCCTAAAGAAGTTTCACTTCAAAAACCTTATATTTTGTAAGTATGACGTGCAAGTAGTGAAAGGAACTATTCCAAGCGTTTTAGCAATTGTATTCAGAACTATTCATTCGCCACTTGATTTTTTGCTCACTGAGTTTCATTTAGTTCCTTTCACATTGGAATGAAAAAGTTATAGCTTATCAGCTATTATGCAGCTACAATGATGAAACTCCTGCAGGTATGGTTAAATATTGATTATATTATTATGCCCACGAACTAATAATTCTCAAATTCTCAAAACTATGTCAAATATTTTACTCTTATCGTCACTTACCTACAGAAGCCAATAGATATTTGATTTTATCAACTTGGTATTTATCATGTAAATATAAAGTAATTTAGAAAATCCTCGTATTATTACATTACTTGTCGATAAAAAAAATTCAGCCTTAAACCATTAAGTTGCAAGTTTGAGAAGAATGTACTATAGAGGCAAATGATTTTATGATTAAGGTTTGATACGTTTTTAATAGTGTTGTGTCTTTCGTAAAAAATATAATTTGCTCTCAGACGATGTAAAATCGAATCTAGTTTATCAACTGCTAAGATGATATGAGAATGAAAAGCATATGAACAAAATAAATGTTTAACCATTTACCCATACTAAATTATGAACTTTTTATCATAATAGACAATTGCCCATTTCTACCAACCTTACATAGGACTTATGTGTCCCTTAAGTACATTTAGGGGCCAGTTAAAGGGATTGTTTCTATAGCTAAGAAATTCGGGAATTTTGGTGAAATCGGACTATAATCTTCTCCGAGTAAAAATGAAATTTGTCCCGCTATGTTTATAAGAAGAATTAGCAAAAATGGCCTAGAATTTTCTAATTTATGGACATGAAAAATTGGTACAAATATTGATTAATGTATCATATGTATTTCATTTTATACGGACCTTGTTAATCGAATTGAAACAAAGGCATTTACGAGTGGCAAGGCAAGGCGGTATTAGCGACCATGCGTTGCGCGTCTACGCTCGCGCGGGCCGTCATGGTGTACGTCACTTGGTTACGCTATGTGCTTTCGACTCGATTGCAACTGTTCTTTTGCCAAGGAATGTTATGTGAAGGATCAACGCTTATTAATAGTACGTAGGGAATTCAGAGGTCGTTTACATTTTACAATATTTGACTCCATAAGAGCTAGCAGCGTTGACTTTTTGAAGTAAAATTCTTTACGCGCGTATGGCTTTTTTTTTCACGCTGGGAAATGCTTTTACGCACGCCTACCACGAGGGCAGCGAGTGTGGTACTCGCTAGCTTAGCTAGAATGCCCACTAAAACCCAGCGACACCCTCATCAACCTGAATAGGAAGTGTCAGAGGCTCCCTTACGCATTCGCTCTGACACTTCCGGTTGCAACCGGCAAAGAGTGGTTTAAGGAGAAGGTAAAAGGCGCTCTAAAAGACGCTCCCTTCCACCCGGCCTCCGCCTTCGCAGGGGCGGGGCGTCAGCAGCACTTTCCCTTTCTCTCTCCATTGCCTCCTTCAACGAGATGACATCCTCGCAAAAGGAGGCAACTGCATTCCATCCTGCCTCACTGCCAAGCCATGTCGATGTCGAGTCGATTACATTTGGCAATGAGAGATCCTCTCCAATCTGATACACCAGGTATCAGATTGATCGTTGCGGTTCTCATGCCGGACATTCTGCCACAGTGTGATCTGCCGTATCGACGGATGCACCACACTGATGGCAGACACGTGATTCTTCACGCTGCGCTATCTGATGCAAGTACTTACCGAAACATCCGTGTCCAGTCTGCACCAGTCTGAAAGAAAGCGATCCGTGCTGCCTAGATAGCCATTGTTCTAGGCGAGGGCGAATCGCCTTCACCGTGTTAACACCCGCAATTAGGGATTCGAGATCCTCCTTCCACACTTGGATTAGAATCCTGTCCGCATAGGCGCCAACCCTCCGGATCTCGTCAAAATCAAGAAACTCATCGCCTCCAGCCCTTCTAGCAACCCTGCACTGGTAAGGACTTCCGCCTGTAACTCCCACGGGGGATCGCCCGCTACGCACGTATGACTTTGGAAGGAAGCTAGTGTTTACAAGACGAGAGCTTTACGAAAAGTATAATCGAGGGAGTAGAAATTTACTAACTCTGACCTGATGGTACATTTCTAAGAAGGAACTGAGCTAATCTGGTAAGAGTTAATTTACCTCTTATGGTGTCTACAGAGCATCGCATCGGAACGTAATTTTTTGTTTGGCGCCAAGTCTTTGCTCCTAGGATAATAATTAACCACGGCCATTAGTCTATATTCAGACGAATTAGAAAACGTTATTTCTAACATTTGCCCTGCTGCATATCAATCCAGGACAAATCCAGGACCACCGCTAATGGAGCAACTTCTTGCTCAATTGGGCCAGCAACACAGTCAAATATATCGTTACCTGTATCTGTATGTCAGTGTTAGAGAATCTAGGAACGGAGTTTTCAACGACAACGATGCCCAATTAATTTGAACTTCCTCGACTTCCTAATAATTAGAATATAAGATTATTAAATAGAATTAATTAAAATTGAGAGAATAGAATAAAAAAGTAGTTGTTTTTTTATTGTTAACTTAGTCCTTGAGTTAGTCCTCACTTCTATAGTGTGATCTTAAAGAAGCACCAATATTTTTGTATTATGTTGACATTACAAGGTTCGTTTGAATAGTCAAATACATATATTTTCTAACTACGCAATTTCTATTCGATATTTGAAGAATATATAAACCTTCTGCGTCTTGATACTCGTTTGATATTAATATTTAATAGACAGAAAATGAAATATCTCGTATAACGTATCGGACAATTTCTTTTTATTACAGTTACTCATACATATTGAATATTTTTATATCGGTTATACAAGTAAATGTTGAATATTTTGTTTCAGGTTAGTTATTGCTGACTTACGGTTAATCATTTATTTTCTGCACAAAAATCTTTGAGTTCTTTATGAGAAATTTATTAACAAATACATAAAATAAATTCAATTCCAGAGCCGTCTCGCACAAACATCTTTAACTCATAACTATATGAGCTTTGTTCTTCTTTGTTGAGCATTAAATTGGTGGTGATTAATTATTATATATTTAAAAATCGGTGTCTACAAAAACTTATTTAAACCTCAGTGTATAATAAAAAAGTATTATATTAACGATTTAACATTTTAACAAGACGTAGAAGAGAGTGAAGGCAAATTACTCTGTGTTACTTACTTCTTTGAACGAGATGGCTACGTCACGCTGTTATGTATAATATAATTGCATTAATTAGTAAGAATTTCATGAACAAAAAGCCTATAAAAGATGGAGCTTTTTCGAACGTATTTCAGCAATAAACTGAAAGTCACAGAATTATTACTTCGGTATGTTTTATTCTAAGAGCTTGAATTAGTGATACGGTGTGGAAATTTTCGCCTTACTAACCTAACAGACCAATTTCATGGACGTTATTAATTGTTACCACACCCTTTGATCCTTGCGGGTTAGAATGTGACTGAAGTCTACTTGGCGTATATTTGCATTTTTAGTCTCGCTTTGATTTATTCCTAACTATATTATGTAATAATTTTTTTTTCGCAACATTGCCACACTTTTGTTGGAAGATCCTTATGGTTATGTTAGTAAAAAAAAAAACAATATGTAATGTTAACCTTATTCTAACAATCTCTTATATATTTTTTCGAACTTTTCCAAAAAAGCGACATATATATAAGTATAGTTTAATAGGTAAAAAGAGTTTTAGTATAACTTGTAACTATTGCTTGGAAAATGTGACCGACATTTATTTATTCAAAACCAAAATTTGTTTATTATAGATTTATCATTTTCAATTATAGCGCTATTCCATTGTTATAGATTTTTCAAATGAATTTGTGAAATTCCCCAATTTACAACTGGTTTTATTTTCACTACCCGTATGATGTTTTAAGATAATAATAAACTAAACGACAATCTCGTAAACGCGCATTGGTTACCACAGATAATGATAAAACACAATTTTACACTTATCTTTTATTTACAACAGCGTTTTAAAAAGTGTTAAGTGAAATCTTTGAAGATCCCTTTGATATCTATGTAGACGAGCGTCTTTTGATTTATAATTCAACGGCGAAACATTCAATTTCTATTCTCTGACGCTTTGTTTTTACGACTCTAGTAGCGATCCTTTCATCCAACTGTCGCCATGACATTTCCACTTAAATATATCTGCAATTCTGAAAAACCTTGCATTTAATGCAGACTTTCGTATTTCTTTGAATTGCGCTCTAATTTTTTTTGGTCAACTTTCTTTATTATATGAAGAAACGAGCAAAACTAAACGTCTCAATCTAGACTCGGTTCAATTGAAAGATTATTCTTTGCATCGGGATATTGCAGTGACAAAAAGATATCAATTAACTTTTTTAGTCCAAAGTTCAAGAGAGTATTTCCAATCGTTCGGTGCCGAGCATTCCACTTTCGAGAACGTCTTTAGCCGAGCGATTTGCTCCCGTTACGATAGAGATCGATTTGTTTTTCTCGTTTTATTCCGATTTAAATTGTATCGACGCTGGAGGCGATTAAGGCTCGTAGTTGGGGGCAGCGAGAGAAACGAATTTATCTTGCGACAAATCAACAATTAGTGTTGTAGCAAACTGTTGTTATTTACTTTAGATATTTTTTCTTAATTAATCCTTTGATTGTTATATAATATAGCCTTAAAGACTAATTAATAATAATACTTTGATCTAATCTACTTAATAAGTACTTGTATTATTTAAGTCTCGAGTCCGACGACTACGCTTAGTTTACTGTGTTTAATCACTCACACTGTTCTTGAGTTCTTGCTTAAAATCAACTCACTACACTATACCCTGTCATTGCACTTTCACTAACATAAAACGTTTTGTTTCTATAAAGTCTTTCTTCTCTTTGTCCGTGCGATATCCAGAAGTTTATCAGCTTCGGGATTCACCTGAGGGTGAAGTCTTATATTTTAATAAAGAACATTACTCTTTTGTTACTTTAAATTAGATTAGCTTTGTATCATTATATAACATACTTGATTTTAGAGCCCACTGGAGCGCGTGAGATGAGGAGAAATTAGAATTTTATTGGAAATATACGTAGTTTTCTATCTTATATCGCAACAAAACTGTTATTCATATAGTTACAATTATTTTTGCAGTCGTTTTATTGCTGGTAGGTTAGTAGTTTACGGTGTTCTCATTCTGTGGTAACTGATGATACAGTTTAAGGATAAAGCGCTTTGATTTGGTCAGTATAAGAAGTAATTTACTACCCATACTTTACTACAGAGCATCGTATTAGAACATAAGTCTTTTGCTGTTTGATGTTTTGATTTGTAGGGCTGTAACTAGACTCAGTCGTATTTTCCTATCAGTCCAAATTCAGACATATTCAAAAATGCAATTTCCTAAATTTGGTATCGAACACATTCTCTCTGTTAGCAAAGCAATAATTAGCAACATAGAGCCAAAGTGGCCGTGAAGTTTAAAGGAAACTAAATATAATTACTTTTGGTAGGATTTACCTACAGAGATTATTATAACATGTACACGTTAAGACTCCGTTTATAAAGTAGATATCTCTTAGAGTATTGGCTTAAAGTTATACATTTCTATGCCGAAGTGTTTCGAAACAGAACTACACAAGTGTCGTTTTAGCGCTTAAACCGCGAACAATGTAGTTTACAGTTTGTAACGCAGATGTTTAAAAAGAATCAACAGTTAACAGGCTCGTAAAAAGGTCGGACGTAAACAGCCACCGTTGAAATTTTACAGTCACTCGTGTTTCCTTCGTTTTTGTTTCGTGATAAAAATGAGCTCGCATTGTACATCGATAGCGCCTTTGTTGATTTTGAATTGGTGATGAAAAGAATAGTGTGTGAGAAATTAGAATAGCAGAATGATTACCAGTAGGGTTGCCGACACTTGTTTTAACAGCAACGTTTTTCATGTAATAACTTGAGTAGAAAGAAATAAAATAATTGGAAGGAAAATAAAGTATAATATCATATCACCCTAAGCATCATATAAAAAGTCTATGTTAACGATCTGAAATGGGAAGAGGGCATGGTTAATCGTCAAACTCTTAGCAAAGACCAAGATAGCAAGAATGACATATTGTTGAAGTGAAACTTCTTTAAGAGCATGAGGGTAAAATTTTTACGGATGAAGCGCGTGTTTAGTCGCGCGTCACGCAGATGTGCAGCGTTTTATATGCTAATTCGTTTGAAGGTTAGGTAGTTTTAATATTTACAAATAACATGTGGCATTTTCATTTGCCACTCGTTGTTTAATTATTTAATTTACTATTTTCATCAAATATAAAATAAAAATGCTTTATAAATTCTCTTTTATAGATTTCAAATTGAAAAATAAAATTTAATTATTAATTTCTAATATTGGCAAAAACATGTGGCACTTTATCCCTCTCGGTATCTCTCTCTCTAAAGTGTTAGATTTGTATAAACATATAATTAGTTTGCCAAAGAAGTTTCACTTCTGACATGTCTACTTTGTACGCGCGCGCTTTAAGTTTTTTTTATAGAACTAAACCGACAACCGATACCACTGTAAAATGTATGCGCATGCTTTGCAAAAATATCGATCAATTTAGGTTGCAAAATATTATCTGTAATGATTTCGTAATACATTCATTATTCTCTCATTATCGCAAGTCTTTGTATATACCTAAGAACTTCCAGAATGTTCTTATACTAAATTATATGTTATCAACGTCAATAGTTACTTATTTACCATATTTATCTCTATTGTCTGTTACACGCGGTGTCATTCGCGTTGTTTCCAATATTGTGGAGATATGGGGAAATATGGATCAATTCATTCTTAAATCCACCTGACCGCAAACAATAAAATCCATTAAAATCTGTCCAGCCAGTTATGTATTCACTCTCATAGACACGTATATAAGAAGTTTATATATATGTCGAAGTGCGGTAGTCTGTGGAGCGCTGGCGCCGTCTGTCTATCGGCATGGGACAAAGTCAATAGTGGCAGTCCGGCGCACGTCTCTCGGTAGTTCTCGGGTGACGGTCCGTCAGAGCGGTCGACTATTGAAGCTGTCGCGTTCCTAGCTATTATTGTTAATGAGTTTGTGTAAATTGATATCGGGAACATTAAGTGACTGAACATTTTGATCTGAGTTAATTAATAAAGTGTTTGATTGCACCAACATTACCCACCAACGCCCACAGTATGGAAAATTGAATTATGAATGCCATTAATGACGATGTCGGCGGAGAACCCTACGCCTCTATGCTTTATGCTTCCTTTCTCTCTTATTCTCCGACATATATAAATATAAGTGTATTTGTTATCTATGTTATAACTTTGAACATGTGTATCTTATTAATATTTTATACATGTCTAAAGCCGGTACGTGGAGCAAATATGACCGATAATGAATATTAAATGTGAACCGTGTATTGACTCATACATTATTACGTATTTATCTATGATATATTGTATGTGATCTGTTTGACCCGAGAGGATAGAAGGCCTTGTAATATTCATGTAAAGAAAATTAGAGCGATGGTTATTCAAGGACAGGGCTATTGACGACCTCGCTAGTGTTATAGTGCGAGTACTGGCTTTACTAGTAGATGCTCTTAGTTCGATTCTCGCCAGGCTAAATTTAGGAAACTAATCTTTACGAACTAAGGAAACTTATGACGTCCTTGCTGGCGTTGTGGTGTGAGTACTCGCTTTGGTAGCAGAGGTCCCGGTTTCGATCTCCAGTAGGACGAATTTAGGAAATTGTATTTTCTAATTTGTCTGAGAGTAGCTTTGTAGGAGGCTTCGGGTTTGTACTAAAAGCTAAAGAAATTTGCATTTAGGTACGACGCTGCTTAGAAACCATAAGAAGTAAATTACCTCTTACCAGATTTGCGCGATTCAGTCTTAGACTGTATCATCATTGACCATCAGATGTGATTATCTGCGTAAATGATACATTAATCTGTCAGCAATAAAAAAAATTCTAACTTAACTATGTTTGGTCTGCCTCATTGGTCTATTGGTTAGCATGTTCCACTACTGATCCCGGGTCGGTCAATTCAAAATCAATATTGAGTTTTTTATTAAGATTTTCTAAATATTTGCCTGAACTGCGCCTAATCTCTCTCCAGTCGAGTTCGATTCCCGCCACATCGGACAATAAGAGTGAAGGCATGGAGAGTGTACTCTTGTACTATGCCTGACATACCGTACTGGAGCAGCTTGGTGGGTCTATGCTCTAAAAACCCTCTCTTATATAGTGAGGCGGCCTGTGCTAAGTAGTGGGACTTTAATGGGCTGCTACTTACCTGACTTACCTTTTTATGTTTGGTGTTATGGAAAATTTCAGCTGTACCTATTTAACAACCAATACGATGTTATATAAATTAGAGGTACATTAGAATCGGAAGTTGGCACTGTGGGGAATAACTAGTGAATATTTTATTTACAAAATGGATTTGCAAATAAAGACGTCTATATATGATATATTCACAATGTTCAGAAAACTTCTAAAAGCATTCAATAGTACGAATGGATAATGACTGCAAAACGGGCGAAGCTACGGATGAAACAAGTATTTTATTACTATTATAATTTTCTTGCGAGCTTTAAGTGTTATTGCAGTGATCCGTGACCATACTTAAATATTATGTTTCATTTCAAAACCATTACAGTTATTTTATGATGTTAAATGTTTCTCTACAAGTCTCTAGAAATGGTTAAAAGAACTATTTTATATTATTACAATTATAAAAAAAGTTATATTTCAATAAAATCTTATTTACTGCTACTATATGAATTAATCGATGAATTACTTTACTGTCATGGTTTTAAGAAAGATATTATTGTATATGATAAATGGTGATTTTATTTTACGTTTACATAACGTTACTTTAGATGAATAATGCCACAATTAAAAAAAGCTACAGGTTTGAAGAATAAACAGCCCGGTGATTTCTTTCAACGATAAAATGATCTTTTATGGTGCTATAACATCATTTTCGGACATTTTAATGTGAGTTATAGTTATATCCTTAACTAAAACTTATAATAACGTAAAAAATTATATATTTAATTCAATAATCAGGATAAAAAAAATAGTAAAGCGTGATAAAACAAAGACGAGAGCGAAGAAAACAGTTAGGAACTAGAAAGTGCGCACTATAGTGTTAAACTCAATCGTATCTTTAACAAAATATATCTAATAAAGATCCAATACTAATGAACTGACGTACTACAAATGGATCGAGTATTTGAGTTGTAATTTCTAGTTGCAGTGCATACAATTTGTTGATATTAGCGGGAATGCAGCCAATTGGTTCTTATCAAAAGGTGTTTTAAATGAACGTGTGTTAGCGTCACATTGTATAAATCTTAACCTATTAAATTAGTAACGCATCTCGCAACAGCCAAGACAAACAGACACCAAGGTTGTTCGCAGCTTTTGGAGTGAGCTTTGATCCGGTTTATTTGTTATTGCTTTGTGCGATTCAAAGTAACGAAAGCAATTTATTTTTTTCAATTGAACTACAAGCATTTTAAAACGCGATATATTAAAGTTAAAAAAAATTGGGTAATTACTTATGCGGATTAAATTTTTTTTGGAAAATTAAAATAGACGTCTATTTTTCACCTGCTTAGTGTCTGATCGAAAGGAAATATTGGTAAATTTTGTAGATATCCTGTGGGAGTGGCAATCTAAATCTTTATTGAATTCACGAATAAAATTCATTACAATCGGCCCAGCCATTTAGGATTTGTTAAGTACATACATACCGAAGACATATATTCTATTATTTATGTTAATTTATTTGTGAATGTTTTCATTTCATTTACGAGTACGTAATTATTTATGAATTTCATTTTCTTTTCAGGTAAGACTCGTACCCGATCTTCATTATGATTTTCCCTGTTTGGTGAGTTTTTAATTTCACTTATAGTTTTTACGACATTTCAACGACAGCTGAGCTACAGTGCTAAACAAAACAAGGAATACCATAATAAGCCAATTAGATCGATATATTTATTTCTTTGCATAGAAAGAAGCTTTTAAAACCTTCACCCGAACTTTCATTACATGGCGTTGTAAATTATTCATAACTAATAAATTAATACAAGATTTAAAATAACTGTATTAACATTATGTCCCATACACTACATATGAAAAAAAAAATATTAAAACATGAGTGGATAATAAAACATTAAAAATTATTGTCAATTTAAATAATATAAACAATATCAGCAATAAGGAAACTGAGGGTTAAAAAGTATATGTCATACCAAGTCCAGAGTCCAGATTATTACAGCGTAAAATACAAATCAAACAACAATGACTACGAGTAACTTACCAAGAATTTAACGTGTTTAAATCTATCAAGGAATGAATTACTGTAGAATTATGGAATCAAATTATGAAATTAAACACGCATAAATACAAACATAGCATCACGCTTCATTCCCATAGGGGTAGGCAGAGTCCAAATCCTTCCACTTGTTACGATTCTTGCATATCTCTTTCGCCTCTTTCAATCTGATTAAACCTTTCATACAAGTTCGTCGGTTGAGAGTACACTTGACCAGGCCCTTATTTAAAATTTCCTGGATTTGGTACGCGAACGTTTACCTCAGTTTTTCCCTTCCAACTTTCCCATTCACTCTTGACTCATAAATCCTTTTTATCGGTCTCCTTTCATTAATTCTCTCTAAACCACCTACCTTTCTCAATTTTAGTCACTACATCTTCTCTTATATCACAACGTCCTTATATATTATGATATTAAATAGGAATAATTATTATATAATTGACTAGCTGAATTTGACGGCCTCGCTGGCGCAGTGGTGCAAGTATTCGCTTTGCTAGCGGAGGTCCCGGGTTCGATCCCCGGTAGGACGAATTTAGGAAATTGTATTTTCTAATTTGTCTGAGTCTGGACTGGTGGGAGGCTTCGGCCGTGGCTAGTTACCACCCTACCAGCAAAAACGTACCGCCAAACAAAGAGATTTGTGTTCCGGTGCGATGCTGTGTGGAAACCGGTAAGGGGTTTATCGCCTCTTAACAGATTAGCGCGCTTCCATCTTAGACTGTATCATCACTTACCTGTATCATTACTTCCTACCAAATTTCAAGTCTCTACGCCTTATGGATCCAGAGAAATCGTGAATAGTCAATAGATACCTGGATATCTCTTATATATATCACCCTTGCAACCCCCCATGCCGGTAGAATTTCATAAAACTCGTTCTTAGTTGTTCTCTACTCAGCAAAAGGTTATAAATTTCTGAAATCGTGAAATAAAGCGCAAACATACTCTTAATACAAATTGCAATGATTGAAAATTTAATTTAAAGTTCGTATATAATATTGTAATTTGTTATGTAAAGATAAATTTAGCTTTACAGGCACAATATAGGCATCAGTGACCAACCATCTTATATGTATCGTTATATTAAGAAATATTGTATTGATCCATAAATGTTTCAAATAAGTTGTTTACCAATAAAGATTTATTATATTAATATACTTCGGAAAATTCATTAAAGGAATTCTTTATACGTTAGTTATATTACACTGTACAGGGAGTGAGGTAATAGTAGTAACTGATGAAATAAAGTAACCATGTACATATAAATCCTATGATTACACGTATTGACGTAAGTGAGCAAATATTATTAATATGATATTATGTTTTTGACATTTTCTTCTATCGATTTTCCTTCTTCGACATCGTTGCCAACGTTGTATCATTCTTATATTGTTCCCCCGAGACTTTGTGAAGGCAAACGTTTCTGTGTTAGCTTGCCGCCGGCGCTCCGTTATGTATTTTTTATTAGGCTTTCGTAACTCTCTTAGAAGTTATCTAGGTATGGCCGTATAATCGCATTTTTTTCTGTTCCATCACTGGAGACCTTATTAAGACCGGAATTGGGAGTTTTATGAACACCGTGTTATTATAACGGAGGGCGTAAAGAGTAAAGTGTGCCATGACGTTTTATGAATGCGAAAATTTCCTCAAATAAGAAGGTACGATTGTCTTCGTAAACGACTGTGTTAACGTTCTTTAGAACTTGCTATAGTAAAATATTTGAGATAAAGTTGTCTCAGTGTATATCTACTGTAGTATGTTTAAAGATAAAAATAGTGAAAATGGTGTTTTTGAAATCCTCTCCCAAAATGCTGTGTTACCGTCATCTTGCATTGTTTAAATATGTCTAAACTGTCAATATAAAATAATCTTCCTCTTTCCCTATAACCCCAGTCAGATTACCAGAGTGACTTTATTAAGTTATCAGTTATTGAATTGTCATTGAGCCATCATTGTCATTCTCGGACCATCTCCCTATACGTTGGGTTGTCTGAAAGAGATCGCTAAATAGCATTAAGGCCGCAAATTGTCCACTAATGAGTTAAGGTATTGTACCATTCTTTCTTTTGCCTGCCTCATTGGTCTAGTGGCTAACAGACATAAAGTCCTGGGTTCGAGTCCCGAGGTGAGCCATTTCAAAATCGATATTGAGTTTTCTATCAAGATTTTCTCCATATTTTCCCGAAGTTGGCGTTGTGGTCCAACCTCTTGTCTCAGAGAGCACTTTAAGCCGTCGGTCCTGCGCCTGATCTCTCTCCAGTCGCGTCGGATTGCAGTTACATCGGCCTATAAGAGTGAAGAAGTAACGAGTGTAAGTACACTCGTTACTTCTTCACTCTTATACACAAGTGTGTACAATGCCTGCCAACCCGCAGTGCAGTAGCGTGGTGAGTGTATGCTCTAAAAACCCTCTCTCCCACGAGTGAGGAGCCTGACTCCATCAGTGGGACATTAATGAGCTGCTAGTTACCTTACTATTTTTAATCGAACGAGTATAACAGGAAAATAAAGTCATATTCTACGTTCATTACATGCAAAAAATATTTGTAAGCTTTCAGTAGATAGTGCTTTACAATAATTCGTTTATTAATTAATTAAAATTAAAGAATGATTTATTATGTGGCGATCAAATAATTCACATGGTGTCGTGTGATAACATGTTTGTTGTCATCAGTGGTCATCTTTGCTTATATTTTTATCTTTTTAACGTGACCAGTTTTTTTTTACTTACTATTCGTTATTTTTATGGTGTTCAATAAAACATACTATCTATCTACATAGCTTGTGCTCGAAACAGATTTTGAATATAATATTGTTAAATCACGAATAGCTAAGTTCAAGAGATTTAACTTAATAGTTAGTTAGGAATCCCTTTACAATCGAAATATTAACTTTTGTTGGCAAACAAGGGATAGGATGTGGAAATAAGTTTAGCTGTAAGCTAGATGGACGTGTCCAACCGCAACGCCAAGGGGCCGTGCCTTACCGGCCGGTCATCGGATATCTAACATATTGTGGACGGAAGTTGCATAGTATACGGTTTCACTTACAGTAACTATCGAAGCGGTCTCGATTTCAACGGGGATAGGATTGCACCGTGTCGGTTTTGTAAGCCGACTGATTGAGTTTCTGATTGGAACTCGTCAATGTAGTTTTGCATCCATGACCAAGTACAGTGCACTGTTTTGCACAATGATACATTCTGAATTATATAAACCTGTGAGTTAGATAACACGGGTCAATACAGAATTTGACTTGAACATTAAAGTATACAATTTTGATAATTAAGATCAGACGAAAACTACATCCAACACTGTAACTGTCACAAAAGTAATCTTTATATCAAAAACGTCTATGTACTTTTATTTTTACTAACCATTCGTAACTCAACATATTTAAAATCTATAATATTTTGGAAATTATTAGCTTTACGTAAATAGATATACGTATTTTTATTTATTAATAACATAAGAAAATAGGAACATAGATTTCAAATAAACAGAACTGTCACGTGATGCTAATTTGATCAACCAATTAAACACATAATAAAATTCGGGATAAATAACCAATTTTTTTGTTAGGTCGTGTAATTTGAAAAAAATGTGGATTTTATAATCATATATATTAATTTAAACGATATAAGTCTTGATGGCCTGGTGATGAGAATCGTAACTTCTTATTCAGAGAAATCGCGGATTAGAGTCCGGGAAAGCACCACTAATTTTCTCTTTGTTAATAATTATTCAATTTGAATACAGTAATTAAAAGCAACCCCATCACGCCATATTTTAAAGTAAAAAAGGTTAGAAATTTGTCGGGTTGCGCTATACGAATTTTTAACAAGATACACTCATCACTTTGGGATTTGAATCAGATTTAACACTACATAATTTTAAGAAATATGTCAAACACATTCTTATAACAGAGGAATATCATAGTGCAGAAGATTTTGTAGGGGTAAAATTGTTTGCATTTGATTCTCGTTGTATGTAGAATGCAAGCCTACAAAATCTATGCTCAAAAGACTAACTTCTAGATTTCTTGACGGTTTCTCTTCTGTACAATCAACTATCCGAGCTGATGGCACATTTAGTAGCAACGGACATACTAATGACGACTTAAAAGACCTTTTGAACCTACTTGAATAAGAAATTTATTTAATAAAAGGCAGAACACAACAAAGAAATAACATAAAATCAGAATTAAAGTTTACAATGTCGATGTGAAAATACTGTAAGATACATCTTATATATTGACTGGGGGTTTTTTCTCTCCTATAAGTGAATGAGGTTCGAAGAGATTTACATTCAATCGGTATTGACATGGAATATTCAAAAATTTTAAAATGCCATTTGAACACTTCCAATACAGCTTAGGTAATTAAAATAGCGGCTAAAGGCAATCTCGTAGGAATTTATATTTTTATTCAATACATTAAATATGGTCGTGTTTTACCGAGAAGCGTTAATGATTGTTATTAAGTTTGACTGGGAACTAGATCGGTGGTTTACTCAACCGACGTTCTCACGACATTGAATAAAATTACTGTTATTTGAGGCCCTGCGTTAGCACAGACAAACGTAATGACAGTTTGTACGTTTCTAAATGAATTCGTTGCGATAAGAATACTTGCCACTTGTATAAACTTTTATCTTTTCCTTGATGTTTCGACTTTTGTTACTGTTTCAAGTTTTTGAGTTCAACTGTGACCTCAACTTTTAGTAAGTGATGTGTTTTTAATAGTTAACTTGGGAGTAATATGTTTGTTCCCACTTATCGGATTCTAAATGACAATTGATCGCGATACGTTATTTTTAAGATAAAATAGAAATATTTTTTTTATTTCATAAGCAATGAAGGAAGTAAATTACCTCTTACCTGGTTAGCTTGTTGCTATCTTATGTTTTAACATCACTTACTTAGCAATGAGGTAAAGTTACAGTGTTAATTAGCAGCAATAGAAGTAGTTATTGTTTGTTCTATATAAGATTTAGATCACGAAAGTGGATCATTGTTTTTAGTTTTTTTATTGAAGATATGATTCTCCCTCACTTTTATATGCATTTTATTTGATTCATAAATAATAAAAAAACATTTGGGAAGTCTTTTTTATGAAAGCTAATGTGCCTCCTTCCGAAGCAACGCCGCTCCAAATCGTTTCAGATAGTCTAATTAAATATCTCTTCCTTATTTTAGGTTATTTTAGTTTAGGTTATTGAAAATTGAAATGTTATGACAAGGAAGCTCAATTGGGGCCACTATGTGTTATTTAATATAGGTAATAATGAGAAAGTAAAGCATTTGAAAAGTCAAAAGAAACCTTTTTTTAGATAAAAATGAATGTGCCTTCGTTGAAAGCAACGCTGCTACCAAATTGTTTTCGTACAATTTCATTCTGTTCCGTTCCGACGTCCGACCGCGTTGCAGACCATCGGCATTGTTCGGCCTGCGATGATTACAACTCTTCGCCCAAGGCCGACTATTGTTCTATCTTGGATTCTTATGCACGCAATTCCATGTCTCTATAGAGTATGAGAGCCATACGTTTCAGTATACACGGGACAAGTGCAACCTTTCATCAATTCCTACTCTCAGTTCGATGCGAGAATAATGTAAAGAAGCCATGATGATCTAATACGTGTAGATTTATATTCAGAAAATCGCTGATTCAAAACCTGAACAGGAATGTTATAGATTGTTCTATCAAGCCATTGTTGTTGTAAACACAGTTCCCGGGTGCAATTCTGCTTACTTATACCAATGGACAAGACGAAGAGGCAGCTGCCTTATAACGCCCCACTGCTGGGACTGCAAAGGTGCTAACTGGGAATCTTCTAATTTGTATAAGTCTGTACTGGTGGGGTTTTCCGCCCTGGTCAGTTACCACACCATTAAGAAATATGTACCGTAAAGCCAATAAAAAATACGATACGGTAAATTGAGGATGCATGAAACCATTTAGAGCTAAATTACCTTATAAGTTTAGTACACTACCATCTTAAACTGTACCATTACTGAGGATCACATGAGATCACAGCAAGCACTAAACAATAAAAAAAAACAAATATGCTCTAATAGGGATTAACATTAATTTATTAAGTCTATAAGGTCCTCTTTATCTTGTGGATACTTAATTAAAAAATCTATGGAACATTAAAAATTCATCCCTTAAGCTGGTTAAATAGAAGATCAAAGTTTCCACGGAATTTCGTAATCCTAAAGTTAGCCGTGAGATCGGATTTCCCATCGGGAGTGCTGCAACTTTTTTTCATAATGTTATAATATTTTTTTACTTCAAAGTAAATTCTACGTTAACTTTTACCAGAATAAACAAAATCTAGCAAATAATGTATTTAAATATTACTACATTTGAAAATGAAATATAATAAATCTTCATTAGGCTGTGGCATTATATAACTTTATTCCATGATGGTCAATGGATGAGATGTACGGATTTTCGTTAAGTCACAGGTTTGAATCCTGGACATGCTTCTTCTCGGTCGTGTTCTTCATACTTGAGGGTCGTGTCTGTACTTTGGTGTCTGCGTAATTATTTTCAACAACGTCTTCCATCCTCTATGATCCTCAGGTTTTCTTATAGCGGCAACGAATGTAAGACCTGTGATTTCTTTTCGGAGTAGCCGTGTGATCCCCATGGTCTTTCTGCATGGTCAATGAGTTACTGACCTGGCATTGAGTAATGTGACCAAAGAAGCTGAGGAATAAAGGTTATGCAATATCAACATTGCACTTTTCGGTGGCTGTGTCATTGGTCAAGTGGTGAGCATTTTCGACCACAAACGTGAGATCCTGGGTTCGAGTACTGGTTCAGGCTAATTGAAAAATGGATATTGAGTTTTTTATTATTATTAAGATTTTTTCAATATTTGCCTGAGGGTGGGAAGTCGACGGTTTGATCAACCTCGTACCTCGGAGAGCACGTTAAGGGTCGGTCCGGCGCCTGATCTCTCTCCGGTCGTGTCCGATTCTCGTGACATCGGATTATGAAAGTGAATGAAAAGAAAGTACACTTGTCCACTATGCTTGCCAATCCGCTATAGAACAGCGTAATGGGTCCATTTTCTAAAAACCCTCCCGCCTATGAGTGAGGAGGCCCCAGCAGTGGGACGTTAATGGGCTGCTACTTACCTTATCTTTACCTTTCAGTGAAAGCCTACATATCTCGGGAGTATTTCTAGGATATTTGAAGCATTTCAACTGGCAGTTACATCAGCGTGGTGGGTCTTGTTTTCAAAAACGCTCTCCCCTATGAATTAGGAGACTTTTGCCTATCAATGTGATGTTACAAAGCGATTGCTTATCTCTTTCTCTGTAATTTTATATTTAATTTTAATCAAATCAAATACATATAATGAATAGCATGATCGTGTCCTTATAATGCATGGTCAACCTAACAGAAGCTATTTTTGCAGGTTAAGATTATCTCGCCTAGCCATTTGTCATGTACTTATACTTACGTCGTAAAGCAGATATCATCTAGATTTAACAAGATAAGATTAGTACAAAATGCTTTGTCAAACTTGTAGCATTATTCTGTGCGTTTATTAAATTGCATAACCTTTAAGTACCTTTAAGTTTTAAACGAAATATATTGAATTTAAAACCTTACACGATTGAGTAAGCTTATATTAAATATATTTGTTTATGTAGAAGATAAAGGAGTCCAAGGGAGAATCGATATAAAATCAATCACTGACACTAAGCTCAGCTTCTTAATTAAGAAACGCTTTATTAGTGACGATATTCTTTGTATAGAGTAATATTTTATCAATTCTTAACCTTATATATAGATATGGAGTTATGACGAACATTATAATTTTAATGTTATTGTTTTTAATTCCCTCATATCTTAAAGTTAGGTAACGTATGTTTTAATTATGTACCTTCAAGCCTTACGTGCTTCAGGGTTATTTAAGATATCATTTTTCTTAATTGACAACTGAATTTCCTTCGTTATTTCTGTCTTTTTCCTCTACTATCCTCAATTCTTTTTAAAACCACATTTTTTTAAATCAGTATATATTATTGACGGTAATAATACATACTTATACAGAAGGAACTTCACTGATTGACTCACCACAAACTTTATAACATCACACGATACTATACTATTATTATTTTAAGAAATGTTAACGAAATCCAAAATGAAACGAAACGCACACGAACAAAATCGCAGTATTATGACAGTTGTATTACAGTGTTGCAAACATCTATCAGTAATATTAATTTTGTACCTTATTTTTTATCGTGTATAAATATAGACTTCATTGAACATCAGTCCATAAATTCCTCGGTAATATAAACAATCTGTGAGCTTGCTCACGTCTTAGAAGTCCAATTATGAAATTAAATCGAACGGACGAAGAAACGAATGAGGCAATAATGGGGAATAAAAAATTCATTGCGCCGTTAACGAACGGTACATCGCAGTACGGATTTCCGATTGTGACCAACGTGGTTCAATTCCGTTTCATAGAATTCAAAACTAACAATATCTTTTTCAGTGTCAATAAAAACCGTAATAAATAAACGTTTTGTCACATATCGTGAACTGGAAAATATCATCTAACAGGTCAGAAATCTCCGAGTGCGAAATTCGAAAGCTGTTTGAAAAAATTTGGATACCCGTTTATATCATCTATTGGAAAACTGAGGCGTGCTTTGGATTTTGAATGAAGCTGAGCTTCCACGCTTAATTAAATTACTCACTCGAGTAAAATCAGTTCTTATCGACTATAGAAGTGAGAGAGTTATAGTTAATTTGTCTAAAAAAAGAAATTAAAAGTTGATGGTAAATGGAAAACGGTGTAAAATAAAGCGTTTGTCAAAGCATAGCCGCAAGATTATTATTATTTTTTTGTATTTTTACCAATATTTATTCCAAAAACATTTTTTCTACGTTCAAAATAATCTTCATTTTTAGTTTTTATTAAATAAAAGCCTTTGTTTGCTTTTATGACACCACGATACAGGTGAAACCGCTGATGCGTGTTATAGACACAGCCGTATTAGCCTTGATTGCTCTGACGAGGGCCTATCTCTATTCCACTGGCTGTTAAGCTACATGCGATAGAAGGACGAAAAAAATGATTCGATGGAGAAAAGTTGCTCTTAATAAGTAGTTGATAATATTCAATACGTTGAACGCCCATTTAAAAGCTCTTTTGTTTAACACCAAGAATTAGAACTTCCAAATTAATAGTCTTGCGCATTGATATTGCATTTACCCACAATATATATTACAATATTTCTTGTATGAGTTATGTGTCGATGACCCCCCCGTATAAAGAGTCAAGTATAAAATCCTAATTCTAGAAGAGTCTTTCCAAGATAGTTTATATATTACAGTGCAACCTTTTGAAAAAAAATGATAGCCTGGGTTGTTTAATGAGGTGATATCGAGTTTACTGTTAAAAAATTCTCAGTATTTGTCTGAAGTTGGGGAGATGGCGGTGTGCTCCACCATCGTGCCTGGTAGAGCACGTTTAGCCGTAAGTGCTGTCCTGATCTCTGTCCGGTCCTTACAGATTGCCGTCACATGGTAATATAAGTAATGTGCTAGTGCATGCACTTGTTTACTACGTCTGCCAACCCGCAGTGGAGTAGCGTGGTAGGTATATGCTGTAAAACCCTCTTTCCTATGAGTGAAGAAGCCTGTGCATTGCAGTGAGGAGTTAATAGGTCTATTCCTACTTTTTGGAGCAAGATTAAAGATTGTTGCAACTAATTTTACAGCAAATTAATAACAAAGGGGCCATCGTTATGTTGTCACAAGTAGGCGCATGCGCCCGCGCCTTGCCGGTCAATCATTTATTTGCATTCAGCGGCGCGCGACCACAGGAAGCAGGGCCTGGCCTAAACTGCTCACTTCCGCCGCGTCCCGCTTTATATTGTCAAGGTGTGGCTGTAGGTGAATGATTTGAAAAGCCTGTCAAAGTTGTAACAAGTAATAACAAAAACTAAGTCAACTCCTGTGCCATCTAACACGAACTTCCTAAACTCATTTCATAGAAAACAGCCATGACACCTTTTACCTGGTCTAGTAATACCTGATTATATTTTCGCAAAAAAATATGTTTTTACTAGTGTTAGATTAGTGGTCGCAATTCGACCATAATTAATTAAAATGATAAGATTTACACCAAATTTAAAATAAATTTTACTTGAGTGGATTAATAAAAAACTTCTTTTGACGATTAAAAACTTTAACAGTATTATATTACAGAGAAATTAACAATAGCAATAATGTTTTAACTATCGAATATTAAAAGAAAGACATTCTTCTAATTGTTTTCAACGCCTAGTCTTAGAAGTAATATTTTTGTAAGACTTACAATAATTTTCATCTGATAAGCCTACAGCGTGAAAGATTACTATCAGACCTTAGACTGTCAATCAGCTTAATCATTGTAATTTACATGTACAAATTTACAATTTACAAATTACAATGATTATGTATAAATATTAACGTTCAGTAAATGAGATAAACATTTTATGTTACTTGCGTAAAATATAAATACAAAATCCAAACGCTTAAACAAAGTGAACGTTAACTTTTGCAATGTGATGGCAGCTTTCCTTACTGGCTACTTGTGGATCACTTTGTTGCAATAATTAATATTAATTGTTAAAGAATGTACTTAGAAAAACATAACATGCTGTACTAATTAAATTCAATGCTTATTCTAGTAGGGCTGAAGGTGTAGACAGAGTGACATGAAAACAGAGTGGATTACAAGGCCTTGAATTGGCATGCACGTGCTTTGTGTGACGAAACTTTTCCGTTCATATTATATAACTTGGAAAAGATAATCCGAGGGGTACGTATAAATATACAGGAAATTTATCGACGGCCCCTAAGTATAAAATGTCCAATATAGAATCCTAATTTGATGAGAGACTGATTTCAAGGGTAATCATTTATTACTGTATTTACTACCTTTTGTAGTAATTATACGTTTTCAAGCGTTAAGTTTTAATAGCTATATGATAGAAAAATGACGATCTAGGTTGATTAACCGGGTGATATAATCAGCAAAATTAGAAAAAAATTGTAAAATGTCTAAAATGCAATTTGACTCTCAACTGCCGAGGCCATCAATATATTGCGCGTCATGTTGGATTCACCACAAAGTAAATATAATGTATCATAGGCTTCTATAATAAGGGATTTTGTGCGGCTTGTGTCGTATAAAGTATATTTAATTTAAGTACGTATACAAAGTATAAGTGTACTAGCGTATAAATAGTTCTCCAGTTGACATCATAAAAACCATTACTTTGCAGATAATGTGTCATCTATAATGCAAAAAGCTAAAATGTTTCACATGATCGCGCTACAACATTGCGTTAATGTAAGAAAATACATTATACATTTTGCGCACAATGTTTTACAGACAATAAATACATTGAGTTCCAACAATTTGCTCGCATTCGCTAAGAGCAACATCAAAAACATATTTCTGTATGCAAATTAATTTCATACGAAAAATAAACATTACCAAGGAGATTACGACGGTATGCGTAACTTGGAACAACGAATAGATTTCAATTTGATTTCAGTGTCTTTGCTTGATGTTTTTTTAAATTGTGATAGTTTTCTTTACCAGTAATATTGTTGTAAAAGCTCAAAGAAATTGAAATTAGTATAAAATCAACAAAACTGAACAAACTAATGTGTGTAAAGTTAACCTGAACGACGATTTATTCTATGACAGTTCCGCTGTTACTTTACTGTTGTTTTGTGACTTTCATTTCTTATGTTATATTTTAATTTAACTTACTTATCACTCTCCACTGAATAGGATTATGAGGTTATACAGCGAATTCGTCAAAAAAAATAAAGAAATAGATGTTTTTCGTGATTCCAAAGCTGCATTTAAAAAAAAAATCGTTGTTATCTAGTATATAAGACCAATTTTCTTTTTCTTCTTTAGTTTTTTGTTTATCTTCTTTTTAACTTTTAGTTTATAATTTATATATATAAGTAAATTACGTTTTTGTTAAAGTTTTGTCCATGTAGTTTTCACCTTTAATTAGATACCATTAAACAAAAAGCTGTAAATGAAGTTTGATAATGTGTATTTTGTTGGTGTTCAATAAATGAAAAAAAAAAAAATTGTAATATTCGCTTTCGTTAAAATTTAATTTGGAAATAAATAAATCTTGCAATTTATAATACGATTTTTATATCAACTTTCTTTTAACAAAGACTTTTAATTTATTAATTGACATCTTTAGAACGTATGACGTTCTATTTATTGAACTTTGTTACCACTGAATCAAGCGAAGGTACTATCTGTATTTTTCTGATCTAGGTTTTTAACATATGGATCTTGGCAATATATACTTTTGTTTATATGATTATTGAGATAACCGGTGTGTGTTTTTAATGAGAGAGATCGTTAAGTATAAGTCCTGTTACCAACAAAGTTGCTTAAGCATCATATACGAGTAGTTTGGTAGCGCTTTAATATTTAAGTGTATGCAGAATCAGCTATGCGGGACAATAGTTCAATACGAAACGAAAATTTTCTATGTTAATTTATGTTTCAATATTTGTTTTACTCTCTTTTATTTCACAAGGATCAAAAATGCTCGTTGAAAACCAAAACACGAAATGCATGGGCGAAAATTTAATTTCCATTCATACCCGTCGATTCATTTAAATTGAAAAACAAAAATAGTTGTTTTAAAAACTTTGAAAAGTGGATTTTATTTATAAAAATGTTGTTTTAATCGAATAGGTTTATTTTCATAGAGTATATTGACAAATGTAGAGTTATATTATTTTTTCTTTTAGAGTAAGCACTGAATTAATAGGGAACGTAGATATTTGAAATTTATAATACACATTCTTTGCTTCTACTTTACTTACGAATCGTTAATACTAAGTATTTGATCTAATTAAAGTGTCTAAAATCCTATTTAGGTATGAAGCAAATAGACAGACAATTTTTTTATTGTAAAAATCAAATAATGAGACATATGAGCAAATTTTTCAGGTGAAATATATTTTGTCTTGCTATAATCACAAGCAGTTCTTGGAGGTGTTACTGTCGTATTTCCCGATCTCGTGGAACAGTGGAAAAACTTGTATTTAAACGTAAATTTCAAGCCAATTGCGAAGTTTTGAGGATCTCATGTTTAATCAGTAAGTTAGGTGGTTTCAAGCCATCATTCAGTTTGCCTTTCTAATAACGAACATTGGTGCATTTTAAATAAGTACTAACTGTCACGCGCAGCTTCGTCTGCGTTCACAAATATATAGGTCTTACTTAACAACATCTCGATTTAAGAAAAATTTGCTTTATTCTTTATAGTAAATTAAAATAAAAGGCATCAAAATCCTTTGGCTAGTTTCCGACTCCATCGCGGTCAAACACTGTGACAAGGAATCCGTATATCTACACTAATATTATAATAATGAGTTTGTTGGATTGCACGCGCTAATCTTAGAAACCACTACTTCCAGTTGAAAAATTATTTCTATTTTATATAGTAGCAGCCTATTAACGTCCCACTGCTGGGCACAGGCCTCCTCACTTCGAGGAGCGAGGTTTATTAGAGCATAGATCCACCACGCTGTTCCACTGCGGATTGGCAGGCATAGTACACAAGTGCACTCTATATTCCTTCTCTCTCATAGTCCGATCTGACGGGAATCCGACACGACCGGAGAGAGAACAGGCGCAGGACCGACGGCTTAACGTGCTTTCCGAGGCACGGGGGTGGATCACACCGCCAATTTCCCAACTTTGGGCAAATATTGAAAAAATCTTAATAGAAAACTCAATATTGATTTTTGAATTGGCCCGACCCGGGACTCGAACCCAGGACCTCATGTCTGTAATTGAACATGCTAAAGTCGACCAATGAGCCAGTTCAATGTTATATAGCATCGCGCTAAGAGCATTGGACATAAGGAAGCATATTTCAAAATTGGGGTTTTTCTTTTAGGGTTTTGAGAGCTTCCGCTGCGCTGCGTGAATAGACAAAGTTTCACAAATATCATGTATGACAAAATTAAAAGTCCGAAAAAACACTACTATAATACTATAACCATTTTTATACTAAAAAAAATGTTCCAAAATAATTTGCGAAAGTGTTTTTAGAGACATGATATTGCTTCTTAAAATTTCACTTCACAGTGAGGGACAAGTAGTTGTGTATATAGATTTTAGATTAAGCTACATAAATCTTGAGAAAATAATCCCGTCAAACAAAGGTATTCGTTTGTCACGAGCGACATATCTAAAAATTATGCCAGTCTCGTATTTTCACATCTACGGATGACAGTGGTTAAAACTCGAAGTGGGGCATTAACTAGTGCCGAGTTAAGCCGCGTACATACTCGCTGCGGTCGCCTGTTGCGTAAGATGACATCCGAGCCACAGATTAGCATAACACTAGTGATGTGCCTTTTCCTAAGGAATATATTTTACTCTACCGTTAGTTGAAGTTGTGCCTATAATTTTATAAGTAACTAGCAGGCTTTTAACGTCACACTATTTGTAATAGCCCTCCATCCTCATAGGAGAAAGAGTTTTCAATGATATATAGGTTTTCTCACAATACTTGGATTTTCATATTTATAAAGAGAACTTCGTGGTACTATCCAGGATCAAATTCGTGACGTAAGAAGAATTCACGTGCTCTATCCATTTGGTCATCAGGGTTTTCCTGTAAGGGCTTTGACGGCCTTGCTGGCACAGTGGTGCCAGTACTCCCTTTACTATTACAGGTCCCGGGACTGGCGAACTTAGGAAATTGTATTTTCTATTTTGTCTGAGTCTTGACTGGTGGCAGGCATCATGACTAGCTACCAAACTACCAGCAAAGACGTAGCACCAAGCAAAAGAGGTTTACAGTATGAACTGTAAGAGGTAAATAGCTTATTACCAGATAAGCGTTATTCCATCTTAGACTATCCACATCCACCATCAGGAGTGATCACAGTCAAGCGCTAAACTGTCAGCAATAAAAGACAAAATATCTATTGTATCACGCACTGTTATTTGTGTTAAATAAATGAGTTAGTTGAATTAAATATTCAACTAACTCATTTATTGAAAAAAACTACAAAAAGATGTATTATATTTATTGATAATAAAAAATTGTCATCTTTAAGCCAGACTGCTTAATTTCGCCAATGATTGTATTTAATATTTGTGAAATAAATTTATCACGTTTCCGCAACGAAATAAATAGTGAAAAAGCCGTAAATTTATATTCAAAAGCGTAAACACATTAATGTCGTGTTTAGAATAATACTGTACAGTATTAAATGCTGTGACGATGCCGCCGTTGACGTTTAATAACCGTCTCACGGAAATCGTGCAAATGCACCAATGTATTTAAACGGTGCTACTGTTGCCGGTGACTGCGTTTATTGATATCTTCTACATTTTATTGAACTGGCAGCATTTATTGAGCAATTAACTTTGCATTTTCGCTATTTTACCTTTGCAGTTTCGCTACATTATCCTTCAGATATCTATTAATATTAGCATATAAACGACCTTGGACTTTTTGAGGAGAAGAGGAGATTTAAATTATTTGGGTACACATTGATACGTTTTCCTCTTCGCACTTTAAAGTTTCTGTAAGAAAACGAAAACAAACCGGCATTAAAATAAGTACAATTAAAATTTTCTAATCTCGCCCACTATAGCAGCCAATCTATATTGTACCAAAAAGGGTTTGACGTGTATTAATTTTTGATATTTCTTTATTTTAGCATACCAATACGTCTTGAGTATCGCTCAGAATGTATTGGGGTAGAAATAAATTGAAGTACTAACGCTAATTAAGCAGGATTATTACGTATATTAGCGATTTAGACACATTTTTATTAATAAGTTAAAGTTGATCTTTAGACATAGATTAGTAACTAGAATAAGAAATTTCGGATAATTTACTCATTGATTTTTAAAACTAATAATGGTGTATTTTAACAACAATTTTTACGAAGTGTTATTTGACTTATAATAATTATTTCACGGTATAAAATCATAAATCTTGTAGAAAATACCAATTTCCCCAGGTAAATTGTGGAAATTAAGCTCTTTTGTACACAGCCTCAATTCAAGCCGCTTAGATATAAGTAATACAATTCTTAATTAGTACCTTCGCTCAAAATGGAACCCTAGCTTATGCGTGACTAAAATAGTCAATAAGAATTTAGTTTATACGTGTTTTTTACACGGGTGCTTCTTCCACACCTGTGCCTCAGAGAGTCGGCCAAAACGGATTTGCCGCCCTATTGGGCTATGAAAGCGAGAGAATAAATTATTAAATTTTACTTATTTAAGCATAAAACATAAATATCCTGGGCCTCTAAAGATAGATAAAGCTGTGACTTCAGGGTCAATGTCTTCCCAGTTTTACATTATAATATTAAGTGGGAAATAACAATTAGAATATTAAAAAATAATACAAATATAATGTGTGTGTGCGTTGTTATGAGAGTGCGTGTGTAAATAAATTTATGTATGCGTGTGCGTGAGTAGTGAGATAAAAATATTTGCCGTTGCATCAATATCAAGAGTATAAATATAGATTTTTAAATTTTTTTCCTGTCTATTGCTGTTCTATTTTATATTAGTTTTGTTTATTTTATTCTACAGCAATTGAGACATGTAGGGGAATTGTTGTATTGCAAAGGCGCTTTTCGTTGAGCGTAATTGAAGTGATGGTCCATGTGCATGTATAATAGGAGAACGTAAAATTACTTGTCTTTTATGGTCGCGGATTACACAACTTTCTATGTACAATTGTGGTACAATAGATAGTGTATTTGTTATTGTACATTATATTCATTATAAACAACGATATTTCTTATCGATATCGCTGTTTTTGCCGTGGCCATCCCTAGTATTCGAGGTCGCAACGTGACATGATGGCGTGCATGATTCACTGTCGCGTCTCTATGCGTGTACCGTCATATATACGCTATGTGTAAACGCAATGCTGCACTAGATTACGTTGATGTTTTCTAATTCCTACTATTAGTTTACGCTACCCCTATATATGTTAGAATTGCCTCATTGGTCCAGTCGTTAGCATGGTTGACTACAGTAAGTTTCGGGCCAATTCAAAATCGATATTGAGTTTTCTATGAATATTTTCTCAATATTTGACCGAAGTTGGGAAATTGGTAGTGTGATGCACCCCCGTGCCTTATAGAGCACGTTAAGCCGCCGATCCTACGCCTGATTTGTCTACGTCGTGTCGGATTACCGTCACATTACAATATAAGGGTGAAAGAATAGAGAGCACACTTATGTACTATGTCTGTCAATCCGCAGTGGAGCAGCGTTATGGGTGTACACTCTAAAAACTTACTTAATACTTGTTATATATGTTTGTGTTTATTTTAATCGTTAATAACATAATTTTAATTCATAAACTCAAATTATAATAAGTTTTTTTAACTTGTAGTTGATGACATGCACCTACGTAATGTTAATACAGTATTTTTGAAATATTAATTTAAATATAAATTTGTATTTATCTATTTAAAGCTCATGTACATATGTAAAATTTCACATATATATGTAAAATATATAGAATATATTTAAGTATAGGTTAAAGGATGCCGCAAAATTAATAGCGACGGTTCATATTTTTTTTTGTGAAAGTTGGTATTTATTTACGAGTTTTGTTTCATGTAAAAAATACGTCATTTTATATTATACAAAACAATTTTTTTTCCGCGAAAGTCCTTTTCAGTCATAGATATGAGAACAAAGGAACAAACTTGATATAAATGGTTATAGTTAGTAAACCTGAAAAGATCAGTATGCTATTAAGAAATGTTTTCATAAATTTTCTAAATGTACAATTTCTTTATTTAATAACCTTAAAAAAAAGTAATTTGTCCAGTTTTTGCAATATTTGTTATTAATGATCCGCTCCTATTGGTTGTAACGTGATGTTTAATAGTTTTTCATTTCCAATCAGTAGTTCATGAGATACGGATTCTTAACCAAACAAAACAAATAAGTAGATGAGATAACTAAAATGATTATTTTATGTTAAGACAGAAATGGAAATGTATGTTTATCATTCAAAAAAACAGTGTTGACACAAACAAGACATTATCCTGTTGAATATCATGTATTTTTATGAGATTTTTGTAAAGCATGACTTTCATTGATGTGCTAATATCACCAACTCTCCAAATATATTCCCGAAAATCTTTCTATTTCAAAACAGATATTATTCCTTCTTATTACTTACAGGTTAATGCTTGACTAAGAGGAAATTAACATTTTATGGTAACACAGTACCGTACTGGAACATCTACTATCATCATCTTCTATGTTCACTAGTCCATACTCAGATAAATTAGAAGATGCAGTTTACTAAATGTGCCCTGTCCGTAATAAAATTCAGGAACTCTACTATTGAATTGCGTTCTTACGCCAGTTATGCTGCGATCAATTGTTTATCGAGATCAACACAACGTTGGACTTAAACGTGTAAAAGTCAGATAGTACTTTTTTATAAAGCCCAAATTCAACCACATATGGAATACTGCTCCCACCTTTGAGCTGGTGCACCCCAATATCAACTTCTACCACTTGACCGGATACAAGGTCGGGCTATTCGACTAGTCGACAACCGCCCACCTGACCAATAAACTGGAGACTCTATATCACAAAATAACCATTAATTCCACATGCATAATGTGGAACCATCCTCCAGCAGCGGTGTTCTCTAAAAACAATATCTTGCAACTGTTTAAGGGGCATTTAAATTCCCACCTTCTCGGCCGGCAACGCGTCGGCAGTTCCCCTGGTGCTGCAGGTGTCCATGGGCGGTGGTGATCATTTTCCATCAGGTGACCCGTCAGCTCGTTTGCCTGTCATAATTGTAAAGAAATAAAGTTAGACGAAAAAAACGTACGCCATGAAAATTTTAGCTTATGTACCTAGAAGAATTTTAATATAATTGCTATGCGACGTTTTATTATAATTATCACGTTAGCAAAACATATATCAGAAAATATAGATACTTTTCTTTTTTGTACACAATTACACGAAAAATCTTAAAATAAAGTAAGTATATAATTAAAGTTTATAGCTTATTATATTTAGCTTAAGTTACATTGTATCTATAATGCATATGTCACAAGCTACTCTCCTATGCTAAAGAACCTTCAGAAGAGATCTTTTTTTAGAGATTAGGAGTTTTATACACATCCAATGTCTTTGTACCATGTTATACTTTGATACATAAATAAATAAAGTAAACTTTAGAACAAGTAACAATTTTTTTGATGAATATATCAATGTGTTAAAAAATAACTACAAAGTATTGAAGGATTTCGTAAGTAACTCTCGCATTAGTTTGGACGGTTTTTATTAATGTACACCAATTTGCTGCCAAAGTAACGTCTACAATTGTACCTGACGTTTAATAGCCACTATATTACAAATTAGATATCAGCAGTTGTCACATCGTACATCAATGCATAGGAGATTCCATTATGTACCAATTTTAATGAGTATTTAGCGCTTCGCAACCGATATTCGTCACATGTATTTTTAGAGTTTATTCCAGTTAGTGTTTTGATGGTTTTCGGTACATTTCGGTCACGCCTGGCGACGACGACACAGGAAGTCATAAATACATTATTTTATTGTTTACAGTGTACAGAGTAATGTTTTGGTACTATTGATCTTATTATCAGTACATTATTTGTGAAATATCATTTAGTTGCATCGTTTTTTCATAGCTAAATTTACCACTATTGATTGCTTAGCGTCACTTCATCTCGTTCATCAGCGTTTTATTAATGGAAACATTTTTTCTCAAATATGCACACAAAAATGTAAATTACAGAAAATATTACTTCATTATTATCGAATTCAATAGAACTCACTTTATCATATCACTTGATATAAGTTATTTAAAATAAGACCCGGGTGTTGTCGTTTTATTTTTCTAGTACAAAATAATTTTATAAAATTAATTATATTAACCCTGAACGTTATTATTATTACCCTCGTTATCAGAAAGGTATATTTCATTAATATACTTCTTAATGAAGTTAAATTTGGTACCGATATGATGTGTAAAAATGTTGCTATCGCTACAATAATTCGTTACATTTATCACGTCTCACATCAAACAGAACATGCTGTATTCTTAATGAAAAAAAGGATATTTTCAGATGTATATTCTCGATTTTATAGTCTCGTATCTTGTCCGCTAGTTTTCTGTATATTTTTAATCGTTTAAATCAATATTTTTAAACACCACCAGTCGGTTACAGAGTCATATCACAGATTTATTCTAGATCGTAAAGTGTGACTTATTCAGCGACGAAATTCTCTGGAGTTTGGCCTCATCTAATTGTGTTCCCGTTGACAGAAATACGTCGATGGCGATCATATATTAGCGAGATATCTGTTCAAGATCTCAATTTATTTTAGCGTCATTTACGTAATCTTATTGATATTCTGGCAGACGCCCGTTCGTGTATCGGCGTCTGGATCTCTTACTGAAAAGAAAATCACTATATTTTCAATAAGGTGTGAAACATAATTTAATACTCTACAACCAGGATCAATGTTTAAACTCGCATTAATTATGTTGCAAGTGCTTCGTTGACTGAGGTCTCAGGTTCAACACCCAACAGGGCTAATTTAGGAAATTGTATTTTCTAACTTGTCTAGGTTTAGACTCATGGGAGGCTTCCGTCGTGGCTAGTTTCTGGTTTATCAGTAAAAACGTTTCCTCCTAGCAGAAAAGTTGGGTTGATACAATACTGTGCAGAAATTAAGAGGGTAAACTGACTATTGCCGTCTTAGTTGTATCATTATTTATCATTAGGTAATAAAAAAATACGTAATGGACGGATTTCGCATGAAATACGCCAAAGTTTAAATAATGTTGTGTAATTATGTTTTTACAGCCTATGCGTGAAATAGATAATTAATTTTCAATCATAAGCCCGCACTATTTCTGTAACGACTAAATCAAACAAAGCCTCAATTTCAAATCACCAGTAATTTGCTTACGCTGTTACGGACCGTCACTAAAGCTTTGGTTTCATTGGAAAATTTTCGCCACGCCCCTGTCTGCCGTAAATTCCTCTTTCCATTGGACAGAGTACCACAAATATCCCCGAAATCGACTTCCAGCTCCCGTTGCCATTATTTTAATGTATTTGAATTTGATTTGCGGGTAGATCAAATTCAAGCTACCTCCGCGCAAGTTGGAGCAATTTTCTCAAGTTGTTCCATTAAGTAATGAAGTTGGCGAATGTTCGTATCGCGAATACTTAACGATGGTACAAGTAGTGTTCTAGTTTAGCTAATTTCTTTATCAGCTAACTTATGTCTTAGTGAGAAATTTATTCGATAAAGGTCGTCCATTATAGGTACCCCGTTAAATAAGTTCTGTTACATAATAATTTCAAAGCTTATTCAGTTCTTACAATATTGTGTACGAATTGGTATAAAACAAAGAAATAATATTATTTTATATACATTTGTGAGAATATTTTCGTGGGAACGTTTATGAAATGATGAATAGGTAAAGTAGAAGTACAAAGGTTTTGATTCGTAAATGTAATAATATAAGTAAAATCTTTGTTTCAAGTATTTTTTATAAATATATTTAACAAAATGTTAGCAGTTATTGTTTTTTGAATTTTAAAAGGCCTGGTGTTTTGTAAAATAATTAAATTTTCCAAATCGGAATCGAACTTTAGATCACTGATGGCATGGCAAATCTCATTGAACCATCGAAATTATCAATCTCATTGTGGAAAATTGTTTCATGTTTAAAAATATTAAAGTTTAAATAAAAAGAAAACATGGTTTTATGAAACAACGATGCAAGTGAAGTTTTTTAACTTTGTATGAGTTAAAGAGAATATAGATATAACACAATCAGCTGATGCGCGCCATATTGGACTTGGCTGATCTGTCGACCGCTTTTCACTTTAATATTTTCCTTTTAAAAAGTTTCATTTTAATATTTGATTAAATATATGCTTCAATAAAACCGCCTCTCAACACTTAGACAATGAATTACAGTCATGTATAAATGTATTGTACTTCTGTATTGTTTAAATACCGATGTGTCAAGCGGAAAGACGAATGTCTTATCTGAGGAATGACAAACGTCTAGATGTATGTGTTTTAGTTTAATTGTTTTTATCGTATGTGATACTATAAGATGCAGTGTTGCAGTATGTTTAAGGATATTTGATTTAGATGCAAATAATCGATACATAAGTTAATGATGTATTTACCAATGTACATAATTGACTTTGAAACCATGTAGCCGATCTGCTTGAAATCCATTGGAATTGCAATAACTGTATTATAAGTAATTATTTATAGACGGTTTTTTTATATCATTGTACATATTTAACTCATATACGTAAATGTGCGAAGTAAATAATTGACTAATTATGAAAGAATTATTAAAAAAAAAAAAATTAATCTTGTTAATATTTATACAAATCTAAAATTTTAGATTTCCGAGACTTAGAGGGAGGGAAAAAGTAAGATATGTTAGGAATTTAATGACTTTAATTGTCATTAAAATATTAAGTGTCTAAAATTAATATAAATAATTTATTGATATCTCAACTGATGAGTTGTAAATCAAAATGCCACGTGGTATTTGTCAATATTAGAAGTTATTAATTAAATTTTGTTTTTTTTTTTAGTTTAAAATTTTGAAAAGAGAATTCATGAAATATGGTGTATTAAATGACGAGTGGCAAATAAAAATACCACATGTTATTTGTGAATATTAAAATTACCTAACCTTCAAATGAATTAGCATAAAAAACGCTGCACATCCACGTGATGCTAATCACGCGTTTCATCCGTAAACATCTTAACCTCATGTACCTAAAAAGTTGTATTTCAGAAATATTTAATTATACCTATTGCACGCCATTGTCACAGGTTTTGAGGGATCATGACCGAATATTCAATCTTGCAATAAATATTATTTGATTTGGGATTGCTTTTGGTAGAAAGCCGCCGTTGTATGATGTAGTTTCTTAAGTATTATAATTTGCTGTAATTTTGTTTCTTTTTAAGTTTTTGGTATCTAAAAATATTGTTGAATAGTGTCGAGAAGATACATTTCTAAACGCTATATCGTAACATTTTCTATCGTACAAAGATTGCTATGCAAATGTGAAAATTCGAAGGTATATTTTACAGTGAGACATGCGAGCGCCTATAAGAATGAATGTAGTGCATTGAACTGTTGGCACGCGTCGCCTTGTATGCGAGACTCGCTAATATGCTGCTGTGTAATCCGATGCGCTTGTATTACGCGTATATGTACGCAGGGTGACCATCTCCTTTGAAGAAATCGGTTTTATTATATAATATATATTTATTTAACAAGGTCCGCCAACAGGTTGTCACTTAGACAATTACATTTAAACATCATATTAGCAGCAGTCACAGTACACACTCAGTTCAAATGTACAAAAACAAATAATGCACATAATTTCTTAAGAAATATAAATATTAAGTATGAAGGAGCAGGAGAGCCTTCATCGACAATAACGCTTCGCTAGGTCGACTTTTGACAGCTAAAAGTCAACCTGATGTCTGACTTTGACGAATGTGCCGTCAAGTAAATACCGTAATTAAATACATAGAGAAATAAAATTAAAATCAACACTTTCATACGAGAAATGAAAGTAGAAATAAGGAATAGGAGGTAAATCGACAGTTTACATAAATGTAAAAATGTTTAATATTGTTGTAAAGATACTAATTATATAAACTAGCTGTACTCGGCGATGTCTTACGCGTATTTCCCGATCCTGAGGAAAAAAGCGGTCCAAATTTCGTAGATAAACCAGTCTCGAATCCACCTGAACACACACACAATTTTATCAAAATTAGTCTAGCCATTTAGAAGGAGTTATACACATAATTTACATATAAATGTGAATCCTTATCATTAGTGTGGTGTTATTCAGTATGTACTTCAGTTGTTTTTACACTTTCATTTTAGTTCCTTTCTATATACAAGATTAATTTAAAGATGAATGAATGCTTAAGACATTTACAGTTAAACTTTTTTAACAAACAACACTCTTTTAAAGTCTTGTATGTAAAAATTATGTGACATTTCGGCGTTCGTTTTCCAATTTACTTGTGTAAATTAATGGTTTAAATAAAATAGCAAACAAAAACTATATCCTGATTTAAGTTTGTAAAATTTGGAAACTCTACACGCATTTGTGCAAGGGTTGATGAAAAACGTTCCATCATCTTGTTCTGCAAGCCTATACAATATTTATTATAGAGAAATGCAATGTATTAAAGCATTATTTATACTAGTATGTTCCCTGATAGCCAAATGGGTTTCTACAAAGTAGATTCTTGTTAAAAGTCACGTTTTGAATCCAAGGCAGACACCACTATGTTCTCTTTAAAAAAATTACGGTCCTTATTGTTGTCTAAAATTCATTATTCGGTGTAGGAAAACAACGTAAAGAAACCTATACGAGTATATTTTGGAAGCAATTCTGGAATATGCCTACGCTCTAACACTGACTCTGTTTTGTAAGTGGGCACAGCCGTGCCCAGCTGTGGGGCGTTAATATGCTATTACATACTTTGTTAATGTTTGTGTTTATTTCATATAAGTAGTTTTTACCACTTTTACTTATCTTATTAGACAAACAGGTTAAAGTTATATAACCTCTTTGCTGGGGGGGTGGTAATTTGCCACAGCGAAAGCTTACCACCAGTACAAACCTGGGCAAATTACATAATACAATTTGCTTAATTTATCCTGACGGGAATCGCATCCGGGACCTCTACAAGCACAATTGCTAACACCATTATGCTAGTGAGGCCATCAAACTGTTACATATAGCAGAATATCCAAAAAGAAAATTAATATAATATTGTGACGCTTACTTACAACGATAGAATTTATATATAACTGCTACGTATATTGACAGTATAGTAAAATATTTCAGGCTTACGCATTTGTCATGATTTTGCTGTCAGGCATGTATTCGGGGCTTACCGCTTGCGACGAGGACGTGTAGCTGACGTGCTCTCGATGGCTTTAAGGCATGTCAACGTTTGGGCATCATGGTGTCAGTGCTATTACATAATTATAGGTCATTCCACTGAATCCTTTAGTATCCTATTTTACTACATATTAAATGTAGACTATTATCTGTACTAAAAATTAATGGTTGACTTTAATAGATTATATAAAAATCTATTAATTACTAAACATATTCCTGTAAGAAAAACTTGATATTATTAATTTTGTAGTAACTATGATTATTTTTGTAGTAAGCACTTTTCTTTTTGTGACAATGAGTAGAAATGGCTTATGCTACATATTAATTTATTGTAATAAAGCTATGTAATATGATTACCATAATAATTAATGTTATTCGGACAAAAGTAGATGTATTAATTTTATGTCGAAATATAGAGTCAAGTTATTTTTAATGTACAATGCGGTGCATGCGGTTGGCTACAATCACAGCTGATATTAAGTGTCGATATAGCCTAAGGTGGATTGCGCTTCCCTAAGTGGTGCCTATTCACCCTGACTTTGAATATACCCGGGTAGAAGGAGTTAAGAAATACTGAAGCTGGTAAGTATTCCAGTCCTTTGCGGTTCGTATTAGTCAAATCGTTTGATGCGGACTCGTGGGATGTCCACTATGTAAGTATGCCAATCGTTTCTATGTCTGGACGTTCTGAAATAAAAGGGCGACGGAGGAACAAGGTCATATAGTTGCTGTGCATACTCTCCGAAATATATTCTGTAGAATACCGATAAACAGACAACGTTACGTCGATGCTGCAAACTTGCCATTCTCTGATCAGGTTTTCAACGAATCAAACTGATACTTGGCGGAGCCGTCTCAAAGGTGGTTACAGTACTCCATGCACGATCGGACTTGATCTTTATAGAGACTTGTAAGCTGTTTCGGCGTGAAGTAATGCTTGACCTTATTAAGGACACCAAGCTTTTTAGCCACAGTTTGGATTCGATGCACTGCCGCAAGTTAAGTGTGTAAGATATCTTTACACCGCAAGTTAAGTGTGTAAGATATCTTTACACCTCAATGTTATCGGCAATAGGTACAGAAATACTTCGGAAACTAAGAGTAAAGGGGAAAGTACTCTTTTTGGCGGTGAATATGTACGCTTGTGTGTGCTTTTGACAGGATTGAATTCGACTAAGTTAGCGTCACCCCAATCGGACACCCCTTTTTATATAGAGTTTATGCGTTCTATCACAGCTTCTAGTTATTACAAACAGGTAATATAAAAAAAACTAGAGTGTTACCTACTTACTGAAGAGAGTTACCTACTTAACAATGTATTACGATCAAATTTGAATACAAATCTACCGCAATGAGGGAATGAAAAAATGTGTTTATTAACGATTGGAAATTTTAGTCAGGCATTGGACTGGTATATAAACCGTGATCTGTTCCGGTTAATCATAGGAAAGGAAAAGTTTTAAAAACTGACTGTTGAGTTACAGTAACGGAGAGACACATGAAAAAGAAGATATGAGAGACGGCAGAGTCTACTACTAGTAGAAATTTAAAAATAGAAATCTCTTCTTTTTATAATATAAGAACAGATATAAGAATATATATTTATTTCACATGAGCAAACAATTCGTTGCATTATCATGCATCTCGGAAGCTATAAAGGTCGTGCATTCGACATGGAGTTGACATGTTTTCGATGGGGCTCGCTCCGAACGCAGTTTTGTGCATCCCTGATTTATTTTCGCTGACATATCTGCACGCTACCGTTATTTGACTGTGGATTTCGAAACGGCGGTATTTACGAGAGAACGTGTGATGCTTGAAATGCGACAAAAACTACAAACAATAATTCATAGTTTAAAAAAACGAATAACTTCAATAACAAACCGAATTGAAAATTTCAAAAGTTAAAAGCGGTTTAAAGAGAAATATTGTAAATACTATTGGCGTTTACTTTATAAACTCAAGACGAGAGAGGGCCTAAAGTGATTTTCACTTTAAAACGCATGTTGAAAATTATCACTGCAATATCTGTACCATTTTTGAAGTGAAACTTCTTTAGGCGCATGAGGGGAAAATTTTTACGGATGAAATGAGTGATTACCGTCACCAAGATGTGCAGCGTTTTTTATACTAATTCGTTTGAAAGTTAGGTAGTTTTAATATTTACAAATCACATATGACATTTTATTTGACACTGGTCATTTAACAATTTAATATACTATTTTTCATAAAATAAAAATATTTCATAAATACTTTTTTCTGAATTTCAATTCAAAAACAAAATTTAATTAATTATTTCTAATATTGCCAAAAGCACGTGGAATTTTTATTTAAATTTCGTCACTTGAGATTTCAATTAATTATTTGTATTCATTTACGACACTTAATACTTTACTGTCAATTAAAATCATTGAATTCCTAACATATCTTCCTTTTAACCTCCCTCAAAAACTAAAATTTTAGATTTATATAAATATAAACAAGGCTTAAAAAGTTGTTTGCTAAAGAAGTTTCATTTCTGACCTGTGTAGGCATGCACTTTTTTTATATACACTCTACAAGGGTGAAAACATTGTTGACTATTTTAAGGTCGTTCTGTATTATTAAACTTATTGATAGGTTGCTGATGTCAATAAGGTGATTGAATGATTTTTTCTTGATTGTTTTAATAGATCTTGATGTTCGGTACGTAGGAAAATCTAAGTATAGGTTCTCTTTCTGTTATATCTCGCTCAGTGGAAACAGCAAACCTTTCAGAAATGACGTAGCTCAAAACCCCCCACATAAATGCCACAGAGTCAGGCGACAATGCCTCAATAGGCATCCGTCTACGAACGGGGACAGCCCTCCCCTGATTAATATATCATCCGTTCCTACTCCCGGTCCCTTTTAACCCGTTTTTGCGTATCACCGTGGAAGTAAAAAGGGCTCGATTTCAATGGGAAAGCGGCGTTGAACATTTATCATGGCGGTAATGAATTATCGGAAAATTTTCCAATAAGTTCGCCGAACTACCTATCCATCTGAGTCTGCCACAGAAATGTCAATGTTGTTTATTATTCTAAAGATTTCTATTTAAGTAGGGTAAGTAACAATTTGGAATTAACAGTGTTTTTTCCGGATTTGATACTGATTGTGTTTGAGCATCATGATAAAACTGGTTGTTCCCCGCGGCGTTACCTGTTTAATCCTCGATCCCAAGGCATTATGAGTAATTCCATACTTAGTGATAGAGTACATTGCAAAATTCACTTGAATAAGTTTCAATTCAATCGCGCATAATTTAGAATTTCTTGTCATTGAGTTTAATAATCGAAAATTGTCTTTCTAATGAAACGGATTGGGACACATCGATTCAAAATCTATAACTGACATAGCTAAAAACATTTTTGTGTATCATATATAAGTGTAATTCAATTTATAAAAATCAACGATCGTTTGAAATAGCGCCCATTGTTTTTTTTTATTGCCTCGGTATTTATTGCTTTATAAACATTTTAAAAGTGCTTTATTGAAAGTGCCAGTTGTTCAGGTAGTAAATACGCGTGAAATGGACGTAAATTACTACAAATCGTTATAAATGCCCGCGCTGTTTACCAAGTGGCAAGTCAGCAATACCTCTTGACATGTCGACGTGAGTTTCACAGAGCCCGTGTTGCTTGTATCGTAAAATATATATGATTTATTTATATGATTCATATTAACGAAAATACTACTGACGGTCTACGATTTTAGGATGTCCAATTGAATAGTTTTTCAACATTACATATACAAAAGAAGTTGTTAACTGCCTCTAAAAGTCAAGAGTATACTAGAAAGTTGAATATCAAATTTTATGTCACGGTGTATCACTAAAAAGTGGTAATCACCATAGTTGTTATAAACTAAACTATTTAAGCGACAAATTAATCTTATGTCATAAATTCATTTTCTAAGACAGCAGCTCAATCCCTAACAAGTATATTAGAAACTTAAAACCTCTATACAATCTTAATAGGACATCTTTTGGAAGAAAAAGATTTTGATGTAAAAATCCATTATTACATTAAAATTGCAAACATTTTTAAAATGTGTTATTCTAATTGCTTAATATCATATATTATAGTTTACAAATGGATATATCTGTCTTTGAAAATGAAGAAATATTTACCACCTTATGAGGTTTGTAACATTGAGGGTATTTACATTTGGTTTTATGTTTATATCTTATTCAGTTGTCCTTATTTATAGGTATAGGTACATACAATACATAGGAGACGACGTCAAAGCATAATACTCAAAGTAATATTGCTTTTTCAAAGTTCCGAGAGCTTAACGAGGAAAACACGAAACTTTGACCTTTTCCTTAGGATTATTAAGCCGACTTTGTACTTGAGATTTGTTAAGTGCCGTTGCAAACGTAATGAGATTTCTATCATTAATTTCATCTTATTATATTGCAGACACAATTAGATTGAGGCAAATAAGGTAACAAAATATTGAGTTCTTTACTCTAATATTGATTAGGTATTTTTATAACTTAATTGTAATTTCATGGTAAGTACGTTGATTTATTATAGTTGCATACAATATGCATACGTTTGCAGAAAAATATTTATCTTGTTGAATTTTACTACATTATTCGTTTAAAATAACAAAATAAATACGTTGTTTTTAGTTCTAAATATAAACCAAACTAATATTTTGACGAAGCATAAAAACAACTGGAAAAGTCAATAAACAGTGGCATCCGTACTTTTAGATTCACAAAGCATATATTTTTATTAAAAGCTTCAACTCTCTTAATTTTGCTGCAACGAAATAATAAAGATAAACAACTATTATAAAAGGTATTCAAATAATTAACAAGCTGAATTAAATTAATGAATTAATATTATTAAAAACTGTAACATCGAGTTTCATCCACAACAAGTTTTAAACAAGGATTTGAACCAAAGTGGATAAATAAAAAGTTGTTAACCATTAAAATTTTGAAGAGGATGTGCAATATATTTGAAGAATGTCATTTTAATAGAAATAATTAAAAAATGTGTTTTCTTTCAGAATGTTAATGTTTTATTTTAATCACCAGCTTAGGAAGCTCTGGGCGAAAATTGCTAATTTTAAGTGAATCAGAAACTAATTTCGTTTACATATCAGTTTCAGAGACAAGTTATTACCTAATTGACATCATTATTATTTATAGATTAGTTCCTGGTAACAGATATACGAATGGACATATCCTTTGGAAAAGTGTGACATTTTTACTGACATGTACAAAATTCCCCAAGGAACTCGGCTCTAAAGGCGTGCTTTCTTAGCTTACCATTAACATGCGCCAATTATTTCTTGAGTTCGCGTTCTCTGTAAGATTCTTATAAGACCCTTTTCACATTGTTGTCAAAAAAAATCAGCAAAGGCAATTATCCCTGTTATCAATGCACTATTTTAACATTGATGATAGACACCGCTATCTTTGTAAAACGTATGAGGCCAATTGTTGTTGGAAATTCACCATTGTGCTTACTGGTGAAGAAACTGTGAGAATATGTCAAAATTTCTTTAGTGGAACAGCGTGGTGACTCTGTTCTCAAAAACTCTTTCTATCCTATAAGGGAGCAGTCTTGTTCTTTACAGTTAATACCTTGCTACTTATCACAAGGACAACAGATTGTCTTGCCTTGATATTACGATATGAAGAAGTGATAGCCCTAGTATATAAAGCTTATAACGCACGTGCAACAGCATGCTTATAATAAATGCCACGATGCTTTTTCTCTATATAAAAATCAATTGCTGTTCATTAGTCTCGAGAACAGCTAGAATGATTTGGCTAATTTAGGTCTTGAATTATTTGTGGAAATCCAAGGAAGTTTTCAAAGGTGAGTAAATATTTAAAAAAATGCTTGGAATATAATAAAAACAACAATTTCGCTTTCCCATAGAGACTAGTTTAGAAATCAATTACATTTAGAAGTCGTTTAAAATTGTAATTAAGTTATTTTTTTGGTTTTTAATGTCAAAGGTTTAATATTGACCCGTCGTTCAGAAATTAAAATAAATTTTTAACCACAATTGGTTTTGACATTTGACATTGACAAGTAACCAATTCTGATCGCAACTATATTTATTTTAGTGACTTTGGCGGGAATCTGGGCGTAAAGTTCGCGTTTTTTCATTACGAATTCTTTTTGTTTCGGTTAAGTTTTGAGACATTTTTTGCTAAGGCGGTAATAAGTTTCCCGTGTCAGCTACTTAATAATATGAAAATGTTGTGTATACGGAAGTTCTGAGACAATATAACATAACAAATAAATCTCTTCTCTATTATTATAGAAGAAAGTTTTGCATTATGAGTTTTTGTTTTTATTTTTAACGATTTCTTATAATTAAGCTAAAATTTACTGGACCGATTTAAAAACATTTACTAATGTCAGACACTTTACGTAAATGATATTGCGAATTTTAAAATGTATTAGTTAGATATTATATACTCGTATATGCATTGTAAAGTAAAATCTGTACTTTGATTAGATTATGAATGTAAATGTGTATCTAATAAGCTGAAAGGATAAATTAAAAACTAAGAGAAGTAAAACTTTTCGGAACTTGTAACAAAAATAAATCTATAGACCGACTTATTAGATTTTTCACTGCTCGATATCTACGCGGGGCATTGCTAGTTAATAATAAAATTATGTCGAAGTTTACAAGCTTTTTACTCAAATACAGCAAATGACTTGTTGGATAATATAGTCAATGTGAAAACAGCCTTTATGACATGTATACACGGTTATAGTGTGATGTCATCTCATCTGCCCTCACGACAAAGAAGGCAGGTCAAAGGGTGAGGGGCGGGCACATTGTTAACACGCGACCCCGCTCAAGTGCTTTTGATGACGAGTCTACCTCCGCGTCACTAAAGATTTTTTTCTCAACAGGTGGAGGAAGTTTTTTGAGAGGCGCTTTCTTACACTCAAATGAATATTGCGTAATTTTTTACGACATAAATTCTAATGTTACATTAAAAAACCTTTTACATCCCTTTCGTTAGGACACATATTGGTAAACAAGCCCCCATTACACGTCTGTGTGCAAAATATAAGGAATTATCAAGAACAGACATGGCATCGACATATTCTCTATCTCATTTGATGTTTTTAAAAAGAAATCCACCGACCATCTGTTGGCGAGTGGTAAATAATATTATAATTTGTAATACAATATAGGCTCCTTTTCATCTATATTAGAATTTGGCTACTGTACACTTATTTGATATGTGTATCAGTATATGGAATAGTATAAAACAGTTAATACAACGTTAAATTGTATCAGTAAAGAACTGTTATTCCCATTCAAATTTATTTCGCAATTGTTAGTTGTCCTACAAAAGTAATTATCGCGGTAATAATGGTTAAGGTTTTTCTGACGTTCATTGATTGCACTATTGTGGCATCATTTGGTGTGGTTAATGGAAAATTGATATTATCTATCTAATAAGTTCTCTTCCAGAAAGTTTTTAAACTATTATTGAGTTCTCCAAACAATTATCAATCATACATGTGATCGGTAGATATATAACTATGAAATGTCAATATCGATAATTGGTTCTAGAAAAAGACATGATAAATCAAAAATAGACAATATTTTTATAAAATAATCATATATTCACGGACTTGAGCGTGCCTAAAAATAAAGTATTTTTTACTAATACTTAAACACATGAAGTATATCAAGTACTTAAAAACTATTGGCTATTAAATCTCTACTATTAGCTTACAATCTTCCTGAATATCCTACTCAAATTTCCAGTCGTTAATAAAATTAGTTTTATTCGTCAACTCAAATTCAAATACATTTTTTAAAACTCCTAGTGGATAACAATGTTAAGATAACTAGTGGATAACAATCATCTATTAAAATCCCATGTCAAACGTTTCTTTTTCTAAGTGAAACTTCTTTAGGGTAAAATTTTTACGGATACGTTTAGCATCACGAAGATGTGCAGCGTTATGCCACTCGTCACTTTATAATTTAATATACTATTTTTCATAAATTATAAAACAAAAATATTTTATAAATTCTCTTTTTAAAACACACGTGGCATTTTTATTTACAATTCGTCATTTGAGATTTGAATAAATTTTTGACTCATTTAATATTATATTGACAATTAAATTCCTAACATATCGTCCTTTTTCTAAGTCTCGGAAAACTACAGTTTAAGATTTGTATAAATATAAACAAGACATAGTTTAACAAAGAAGTTTCACCTATGACATGTGTTCTTTGTACGCACGCACTTTTAATTTTTTTTTGTAATCAGTTTGTCTTAAATGTCATATGAATCAAATTTAATATTTTTTCATAGATTTATATTGTAAAAAAAATATGGTAATTTATATGATTTATAAGTAACGATAGTTTGAAGGAACATTATACCCTGGTTGTGACCCCTGAAGGGTAAACAGGTTACGCATTTCTAAGATGCTATTTTTCAATTTATCAAAGAAAAGCGCCCTTCCTTCCGGTCCCGAATGAAAGAGCTCCGAGGAAACATGCCATAAAACACTTTTTTTATATAAAAGAATCAATAAAAAGAAGCTTGGGTTATTTTTACAGAGATTTTGCGAGGGTTTGGTCATATAAACAAATAGTGAGCTATATTCCCAGATTGGTAAGACTTCCAACAGATGAATTAAGAAAATACCTTTTTCGTAGGCGTTTTCTTAGAGTGAATAAAGTAATTATAACGGAATTAGATATTCTGAACTCGCTGTTTGAAGATTTGTTTGCTGAGTTTAAAAGTTAACATTTGTACGTGTAAACCAAATCAAAGAAAAAAGGAAGAATATGTTACTTTGTTAATAAATACAGTGAAGTATGTTCGAGATTTATATTAAGAATTTAAGTCTCTTTGTCATGTCCAAATATAATTTTTTTCATATTATAAAGGAATATATAAAAGTTGTTTGAGTGGTTACACCATAATAATAATAATAAAAAATCTATAATTAAATCCTTTTCTTTATATGGTTTAGTTATTATGGATTAGTCTCTTAATCGGCTGAAATGATTTTAATGAGACTTTAGCTCATCGATATTATCAATCAAGTTATAAATTATTAACCAGTCACAATTATATTTAATCTACCATTGTAAGTACAATTTGAATTTGTAGAGAAATCTGCCTTCTACGTGTATATGGATTGTGGTAAAAAGTTTCATTTTTTAGATTCAGGAGGAGGTTATCATTATGTCAACCGATCTAGGTGATTCTTTTTTATATAAAAGGTGGTAGCTACATGTAACTTCAGCTGCGAGCGATGCGGGAGCTGCCAAGTGGACACGCGGGACACACCTACCTTGGCTGACGCCGACTCCGAATATAAGAATAATTGTAACTACATTATATTATCGTAATTATTTCATTGACTTTTTACGAGTGCAATAGTTTTCATATAATTTTATTTAGGAGAACTCTAAAAAATAATACGCAGTTATATTTTACTTTTTAGAGCATATACATTTGAAGAATAGTTTGTTTATAGTTTTAATTTTTTATTAAAATATTTATTTATAAACAATATAATATTTGTGTAACAATAAATCATTGTATGAATATACTCAATAAATTATTGAAATTATGATTGTAACACATTAAATTAAGTAATAGTGCGAAATTGCTCGATTTTCTCGAATGGATATAATTTAACCGCAAATGTCTCGTCAAACTATACCCCATCTCGAGGTAAGTTTTCGAAACTTAGTCTTGAACATAATAGTATACTTGCAATCCGTTGTTTGATACCATGAATACGACTGCGAGAGACATTTCTCGAGTTACTAAAATTAATCCATCCTGTACTCAATAGAAATGAAAATTTAATTAGATTGGTTCGCATCACGTTGTCTGATTCGTTGACTTAACGTTCTTTTACCTTAACTTATTACTTTACTTGTTTCCTAAAAGCCGTAAACTATACCAAAATACGTATCTATAACAAATCAGATATAAGCTATATATATTACATGTACAGCTAATGCCAAATTGTTTCAAACATTACCAGCGGATTGTAGTGCAATTTTTACGTTTGCAGTCATATTAAGAAATAAAGATTTGTAGTAGAAGATTAAGTTATCTTCCCTGTAACGGATAAAAATGGTCTGAGTAATAAATTGAAAAAGCAATAGTCGCATCAGTTTCGTTAGTAATTTGATAAAAAATATTGATAATCGATGTTTAAAACTTAAGTAAGTTTTAAAATAACTAATATATCTGTTTCTATTATATGATATTATCAACTGTTATTGCTATTTACATGCTGTTGTTGCTTTAAATATATTTTAAATCGTTAATATAAGGTTCGATGTAGTTTATACGCGTTTGTTTCAAATCCATCCTTAATTTATACGATAAAATAGATTTGTCAAGCTTTGTCAGGTACTGCTTGAATTATGTATGTTTCAATTAAACTTAATCGGTGGCTGACAAAACATATTTGCTCGCTTTATCAAATTACAATTGATATGTTTAATGAATGGCAAATGGAATGTTTCGGAATGGTTTTATTATCATTTAAAAACTTGTAACTTCATGTTAAGCTTTATAAGGTTAGCTAACAATCTGCTAGTCATATTCGTCTGAAATCACTTTATTTATTTCAGAGATTATCAGCAGATACTTAAGTAATATTTCAATTAATATTATCGTTTTTTTTTTGTAAATAGTTAATGTTTCAAGGCCTTATCTTGTTCTATAATAAATTGCAAGTGATTTTTATGCAACTATTGAAGTAGAAATTTGCAAATATTTCTTCAGAATGTACTTAAAATTAATTATTATGAATATAAAGTGTTTTTAATTTTTATTTTTTAGCGTAAGTATACATAATACCCGACAGAAGACATAACAGAAGACAAAATTTTTAGTTTATTAGTCATTTTGAACTATGTACAATATATATATTTTAGGAATGATTTCTAATTATTAATACATGTAGATTTAAACTTTTTGGGCTAAGAAAGAACATATCGTAACAGTGGTTTCTAACTTTTTTAGGTCCTTTACCCTTATCACCTAACTAGGGTCATTGGTTTTACCCCTCCTCCCAAAGATGAACTCAAACAATACGTGTCAATAGAAATACGTAGACTTTATTAAACATAAAAACAATTGTACATGAAAAATTCAGATATCTCTTTTCTAAACTACATTTATAAGCCAGGTTCATCTCAGTAAATTTGTAATTGTTAGTAAAAGTTGAACTTAGGCATACATTCAGCTCATTGTTACCTCTGTTTGCTAAGCTTCACCCCCGCGAAGGTAATTACCTCCAGGTTAGGAACCCAGGATTTGTAACGTTGAAACTGATATAAAATATGTTATGTTATATGTTAGGTAACAGAAAATATGGCGTTACATTAGTATCTTTCACTTCAAATCCATTAGTCGAATAATTTCTTTTTGTATGCAATATTGTCTAACAAATATTTATGAAACATCTTTAAAACTGCTTACTACGTTGTTGGAAGTTATTTGAAAACATTTCACCTGCGTTTCTCGCAATATATAATGGCAGTTCAATTTTAAATCTTATAAATGATTTTGAATAATAAACATTTATGATTTTCTTTAAATTTTATTATAAGTGTTACCTTAACATTAGTTCTTATATCATCATAGCATATTTTTTATATTTCTTTGCGTTTTTCTTACTACCTTTTTGATTGTATATTGTGTTTTTCTCTCTGTTTTTGATGTAACTAACTTTTGTTAAAACTTGTTATAATGCACTTCTTAATTGAACTTTATGTGTTCCCTATTTAAAAAAAAATGTCTTTAAACCAAAGTGCTAAGAGGACTGGTGCTGCAAAAGTTTTATATTATTAATGGAATGTCATTATTGAACCTATATTTCAATATATATACATGGTTTTTTTAAAAAATTATAAGATGTCGTGACCAACTCATTCGCGGGAATCGCCTAGTATTTTCCAATTACTATCGAAATAAATCGCAGTAATACATTTTTGCTATTACATTTGCATCAGGCGTTAGAAACTATAAAATATTTCGCGGCAATAACTTACGCTTCGTTTAATAGACAACATTTTAAATGCAACAGTTTGTCTGAATGACTATAAAATGCTTTTAGTATAACATGTGTTTACTCTCAGGTTGTTAATTCAAACTTTGTACGCCAACAAACTTCGGTTTATGGCTTGAACGTTGTAGGTAAATATTTATAGGGTTGGCTGTAACGTAACAGTGTTATCAAGTATTTAAGTAATTTTCCGCATTTCCCGACATGTAATCTAAGAGCTAAGAGACCGGGTGCTTTCACTAATTTTGGCGACATCCTATTAACCAGGCGCGAGTTATTGCTCACTCTCAAGGGATCGTCGCAGTTGCCATGTCAACTAGTGTAAGTGTGGGTGTACACCCGATGTTGGTATTCGTATTACTACACTTGTGACATGCGATTATAGGAAGTTTGCGGATTCTTTTATTAGCCAACTACCGCATTGCGCGTTTGAAAGAATTTTGATAGTTTTTCAATTCATGTTCACTAAATAACAATTTATTTAGCTTTGTTTTAATCGGAGTTGTATATAGTTTTGTTACGTTTAATATATACGGGAGCAAGGGCAGTGCCCAAAACTTTTAAGTTTTATGTACTTACATTTTGGCACTTAATTTCTGATTACAAAAATACTTTAAATATAAAAAAAAACTTTATCAAAAAATTATTAGTTCTGTATATGACGAAGGAATAACTGCCGGGTGGTATAAGACTGTGTCTTCCGCTATCTTTTAAAATGAAATCTAAGTAAAGAGGCTTATTTACTTTTGTGAAACGGAGTAACAATGACTTTGTCTTAATCGTAAGCTCTATTTATAACAGCCGCATAATTAGTCATAGGAGGGAGACAATACTATTACACATATATATATAAATATATATAGGTACTACTACTCAGGGAAGGAGAGCATAAAGCATAGCGGCGTAGGGCTCTCCGCCGACATCGTCATTAGTGGCATCCATAATTTCCATATTATGGGCGTTGATGGGTAATGTTGGTGCAATCAAACAATTTATTTTCTACACTATTGGACAATGTTCAACATGTCTGAGAATCATGTAAACAATTTTGTACTATCATTTTAAGAGGCTTAAGGAAGATAATACAAATTAAAAAATACAAAACTATTGTACACACAATTCATACAAAAAACAATACATTTAAGACATAAACATGTACGTTATGAAGTTCAATTGGCGGCCTTATTACTGAAATAGCGATCTCTTCCAGGCAACCAAGAAGGCTTACTTAAAAGTATACATAAAAAAAATAAGAACTATTTAAAAATAACAATAACATCACTCATAATAATGAATAACAACAGTACACTGTATACAGGATAATGTCGCACTGACAGATATCAAACAGTAAGGAGTTTAATAAACTAGGCGATTATTTATTATGTTACATTTCTTTTTACATAACTGAAGTCGCTTTCCAACCTTCTGAGACTATGTATTCGAAAGAACACTGAGTAAGTATATATAAAGACGTCGCCCCTTAATATCAAGACCGGCTTAAGTCGATACAGAGTATCGAGTAGGCGCTTTGGGAATTGGATGTGTGTATCGTAAGTGTCGTGCCGACTGTTTGTCTTTGGCTTGTATTACTGATATTTGTTGCCGACTTGTTATTTATTTTTGCTTATAGACCTTCTAAGGATCCTTTTCAAAGCTTGCTTCTCCTGTTACATATCAGATTTATTATTAAAAAGGTTCGCGCTGATCTCAAAGAAAATATTAATTTTCCATTACATTAACGAGTCCTAACAGCCGTTTTATGAAAATAAAAGAGGACGTTCAGTAGCTTGCCATTATAAAATCTAGTAATACGTTTAGTGCAAACATTTACCGCTTCAATAAGTTTTGCTATTAGAGCGTACCTAATGAAGTATCGAAATCTATCAAGTTGCTTGATCAACTTCGTAGATATACCAGGAGCGAAGTCTGATAGGAAAATTTACGCTTTAAAGCGAAACGTGGAATGACATATTAAGTTTATATTGGAATGATGTTTGTCGAAAGACATTTCGTTTCATCGTAGTTCTTATTAAATTCCTATTATTTAGTTCGCACACTCCATATATATCTCGGTATCTAATATACTCTTTTGGACCCATCTATTGGCCCACCTTAGAGTTTAGGTTTCGATGGCCTCTACTGAAAAATTATTGCAAGATTGAACAAAAACAGTGATGCAGTTTTAAACCTAGTACTTTTTGCCATCTTTTTGGATCGGAATGTTTTAAATTTGAATTCAGAATACCACACGACATGGAGCTACGCCTAACAAGTCGGGTATGCGCCTTGATGAAGGCACTTGATTATTGAATAAAAAACATGTTCAATTTAATAAAGGTTTAATTTAATAACGCGTGTTGCCTCCATAGGCTTCTACCACAGCTCTCATACGATTAGGCATAGAGTTTATCAACCGCTCTATGAAATTTTGGGGGATCATCTCCCATTCCTCTTCTATGGCAGTTTTCAACTCCTGCATCGTCTGGGCAACTGGCTGACGAGCCCTAACAAGTCTTTTTAGCTCGTCCCACATGTGCTCAATGGGGTTCATGTCTGGGCTTCTGGCTGGCCAGTCCATAACTGTGATGTTCACACCCCGAAGATATTCCCTGACGATGCCGGCCGTATGGGCTCTTGCATTATCATGCATAAAAAGGAAATTTGGGCCCACATAGTCCGCGTATGGCATCACGTGAGGTTCTAAGCACTCACGAATGTACCTTTCAGCATTTAATGTTGGCAGCCGTGGTCCCGTAACAATCTCAAGTTGAGTTTTACCGCTCGCGGATATACCGCCCCAGACAGTCCATGAGCCACCGCCATAAGCAACCCTCTCTTCAAAGCAGCATTGTGCAAAACGCTCCCCCTTACGTCGGTAGACCTTCTTCCTTCCATCATTGCCATGTAACACAATTTTAGACTCATCAGAAAAGAGTACACGGCTCCAATGCTGCTGAGTCCAATTTAAATGAGTGCGCGCGAAATGAAGGCGCGCTGTTCGATGGGCTCGCGTTAGTTTGGGGCCATTAGCTGGCTTGTGTGGTACCATATCGCGTTCTTTTAACCTTCTCCGAACTGTTCGAGCGCTCACAGATACTCCGTGGAAGTCGCGAAGTTGGTTTTGTATCTCAATGGAGGTAAGGTGACGATTTCTCAAGCTGGTCGTCACGATGAATCGATCCTGCCTTTCAGTTGTGACCCGAGATCGTGGCCTTCCTTGGCGACGAACAAAGCCGCCAGTCTCTAGGTACCGCGAATAAACATTTCGGACCGCAGATCGACTTAAATTAAGTTGAACACTCACATTTCGTTGGCTGTGTCCCGCCTGGATAAGTGCCACAGCTTGGGCGGCGACTTCAGGCGAAGTATCCATTGATTATTGATAGAACCTTACCTTAATGGTAAGAATAAGTAATGTTTGTTGCAAAACCAATGAGAAAAATCACACTTTCAAGAATTAAATCCGAGTAAACCAATAAAATCAAGTTTTTTTTAGTATTCGATTATTTGTTAACAACGAACAGGCTCCAAATTGACTTTTGTTTCTTTAAATTCTATGTTCGAAATTCATAAAAAGACTATTGAATGAAATTATGAATGTGCCAGGTTCAAAACTGCATAAAAACTTTTTGCTCGATCTAATATAAAATTTTAGCTAGGACCAAACGAAGCTGAAAATGCAAGGTGGGCCAATAGATGTGTCCAGAAGTATAATATATTTAATTGGATTTGGATTAATACAGAGGTATGAATAATGATTATTGTCGACACGTTTATTAACTTTTAAAATGTAAAATATTAATACGTTCTATAATATTGTAGAAAATTTTTTGTTCTATCATCAATATAGTTATAATAGAAAGTGTATGGTTTTTAGTGTTAGACGGCTTTGTTGGGGCAGTGGTGCTAGTACTCGCCTTGCAAGCAGAGGCCCCGGGTTTGACCTCCGGTAGGGCGAATTTAGAAAATTTTATTTTCTAATTTGTCTGAGTCCTGTCTGGTGGGAGGCTTCGGCCGTGGCTAGTTACCACCCTACCAGCAAAGACCGCCAAAACAAAGAGATTTGTTTTCCGGTATGCTGTGTAAGCGTTAGGGGTATATCACCTCTTACCCAGATTAGCGCGCTTCCATCTTGACTGTATCATCACTTACCATCAGGTGAGTTCACACTCAAGCGCTACACTATCAGCAATAAAAAATTTAAGTGTTTCTTAGAATACTTAACAGTATGAAGAATATTTAGTTATTAATAGGTAATTTGTTTAAATGGCTCCTTGCTCGTTGCTACAATGAAGTACAGATCAGTTACCACGCCGTCGATTTATTAATGTTAAGAATTCATAAATGACTGATATATTAAAGTTTCTAGAGTAATCAATATGTAAATTCGGCGTTCCTCTCTCACCTGTAGAAAGTGAGGAAGTTTATAGAACTATATGAAGTGTGCAGATGTTTACGAAACATTACGTTCTGACATTGAAAAGTCCAGTAATTTGAGGTCATGGCGAAAAGTGAGATATTAACAGAAAAACAGCATTCTGGCTTTTATTCCAATAAACAAATTAACCGACTCAGCGTCACGGTTGACAATTTGCGAAGGAAATTCAGCGGGAAAACATTCTCATGTCCATTAGGACAACAGTCCTAAACAAACACAGCGGGAGTGTGGTCACTCTGATAAGTGTTGCCAGGGCGACCATATTTTCTAATTAGGAAGTCGCGTGCACGGAATAAATAGGTCCGCTCGGGGAAGACACAAATATGTGCACCGGTTTACATTCCTAGTAATTACGTAATTGTCTCTTTAGTAAATTACATTTTTTTATACACGTTAAAGAGTTGTTAAAAAGATAACAGCTATATATCTAAGGTTTTAGTGTTTTAGCAAGAGTTTATCAATAACATATAAAATTATAAACTCCCAGATAAAGTTCTCGTAATGTCGCTTAATGAACTGATTGAAAAATCTTACTATAAGTTGTAGAAACGCGTGGGAGTATACGAATTGGTCTAATTTTAAGTAAAATATAATAAACTAATATAATATTGTAATGATGATGGTAAAAAACTACAAAATACCCGACTAAGTTTGTTGTGGGCTCTTCTCAGAACTGGACGCGAAGTTACCCTCGTTACTTTTGATCTTAAGTAGTTTTTTGATACCATCCCCCTCGTCTGCAACCCAGATGTCCCATTAATGCGGGATTTAACATTTTTTTCTTTAGTCTTCTGGTAAGTCTACGCCCCTTTATTACCTCTAGTTCCGGGTAGAATTGCCGATTCTTTGCCGTTCTTGTTCAGCGGTCTCCTTTTTAACCTTGAAGGTTTCGCTATAATAGGCCTACTTGAATTAAGATAATTTGTCCACTCGCGCGGACATTCGTACGCTTGTTTTATAACAGTATAAAATTTTCGCTTTTGTTTCCTTATATTTCTATATTTTTAATCAGTTAACATTATATTGTAAATCTATGTCATTTATTTAAGATCAGATGTTCAATTTAAACACACTTTTTTATTTCATTGTAATGTTGGAAAGATTAACTGTTTCATTTATTTGCCTATATCCTTTCGAATGAGAAAACCTTTGAGATATGATCACAATAAAGTTATTTTTAGTATTCAGCATTATAATATTCTGTGTACAGTAATGTAATAAATAAATAAATAACAATAGCCTTCATTCTCTACTTTTTAAAATTGCTTTAACATATCTATATATTTATTAGTATAATATAATGTTTCTTTTTTTTCAGTGTTGGCTCAGGCTGTCATTGATATAGGCCTCCTCTAGACCTGTCTATCTGTTTCGTTCTGTTGCCAATTTTCGCCAACCTTTAGGCAGATCGTCCTCCCATCTCTTCATTAGGCTGCCTCTGCATCTTTTCCCGGTTCTTGGGTACCACTGCGATACCTTGTTGGTCGCGTTCGCATCATGTTACCCGTCCATTTCCATTTCAGGGTTCCTTTTTTTATTCGGACATCGGCTACTTTGATAGCATTTCTAATGTCTGATTTATTCCATCTGTTTCGTAAGCGTAATTACAGCACACTTCTTTTCATACCTCTCTGGCATACACACAATTCGTGTTCGGTATTTTGAGCTTATGGCCAGGTCTGACAACCATAGGTTATGCATGGGAGGATGCAAGTGTTGTATATTTTTTTCTCTGAAATCGGTATGCATTTATTCTTTATAATTTCTTTGAGAGACCAATAATGTACTTAGAATTAAATTATGTGTATTTTAAGCCGAAAGTCGCTCCCGAAAATTGTAGTTAAAAAATGGCAATTGGCAAGATATAAGAAACGAAATAAAACTCATATTACGATACTAAAGAAGCAATATAGGGAGGAAATTGTGACCTCTCCAATAAAATTCTACGACGTATGAAATTCAATAAAGTCGTTTATAAAGTAAGCATCATTACTTCCGTGGAGAGTGGAGCGGCGGTTTGAATATTCCTTGAGAAAAATAAAAGCGGGTGGATCATGCATACCTCGTACGAGTTATAGGTTGGCGATATGACGCTGTATGACTTCGTTTATAGGAGATTTGATAGCTTTATTGATAATTCTATAATATCTCTAAGTTTAAAGTGAAAACTGATGACCGGTAAGTGATTTTTTGGACGTTGAACATGTAATGAAAACTTTTATTTTATTGCTGACAGTTTACCGCTTGACTTTGATCTCGCCTGATAGTAAGTGATGATAAAGTCTAAGATGGAAGCGCGCTAATCTGGTAAAAGGCGATATACTCCTTATGGTTTCTACACAGCATCGTACCGGAACATAAATCTCTTTGTTAAGCGGTAGGTCTTTGCTGGTAGGGTGGTAACTAGCTACGGCCGAAGCCTCCCACCGGTTCAGACTCAGACAAATTAGAAAATACAATTTCCTAAATTCGTTCTACCGGGGATCGAACGCTAGACCTCTGCTAGCAAAGCGAGTACTCGCACCACTGCGCCAGCCAGGCCGTCAAAAAATTAAGTGTCCCCAATTATTAAGCCACTTTAATTTTAACATTCCGCGTAAATATCCGAGAAATCGCATTAAATTTATTGTCGTTTTACTGTTTTTGGTGCAAATTCTCCGGTACCTAGACTGTGTTATTTATATAATAAATATAAAGATTTAGGTGTATGTAATATATGTACTCAGCCTACTTTTTAAAAATCGATTGTTAGAGCCCTAAATAACACGTAGTTTCTTTTAATGCTGCATATTTATAATTATTATTCTATGTTCTGTGTGTTCTTTTATTTATAGTATGTATAAGTTATCTGTAAGGTATTTAGATTTAATAAATTTAATTTCTTAAAATTTACGTACAAGTTTAGTTATAATTTTATTAATTGTTAAATAACCTTGCATGTGGTGCTTATCTTTAAGTAGCTTTGCATTTAGAGTAAGTACTTTTAATAATCTTATCTTTCTTTGAGCCAAAATCCACCTGTTTTTTATTTGTAAGCTTAAATTTATTATATTTTGTTAAGTTTATGTGCTCGACTAATATTCTACATAAAAGCACACATAGTCATATAAAATATTATGTTTAAGTCTAAGTATATGTGTTGCATAATTTTTTATTTACCTCCTTAAATCTTAACCCCCAGTTTTATTAAATATAAAATGATACTGTTATTTTACTTAAGATAGCCTAACAGAAGTTGTTAATTCATTTCATTTGTTTAATTTCAAGTTGTATTTCAATCTTTGATTTATATGATAATATGTAAAAGTAACGTCGAAATATTAAATTGCGTTTACTTCTCAGAATATTCAAGTGTTTCTCAAATATTAGTAAATATAAACCAAATAATAGTTATAAAAAATATTCTCAAATTAACAGGTGTGAGAGGCTTATCACGTAATCGCCCTACACTATTGCGTTCCTATAAATAAAATTCTGCGAAGACGGTATTAATTATGATATTTATAATATACCTCACAAATAGTACTATACATTTTATACGAATGCTTCATACAATTAATGATGATTTTTTACGTTTAACCTTTGTCTGAAATTCACAATGCCTGTCAAAGTACGTTCACCCAATTAAAGCGATTGCGGTGATCGTTAGAATAATATGTATACAAAACATGTAAAAGCCTTTTTAATCAAATACATTTTTAACAAGAGTTCCAACATTGAAACAATTTCGTCTGTTTTTAGTATAAAGATTTAATCCATTCAAAATATTATACATAATCGGAGCATCTGTATATTATAAAATAGCTCAAATTATACACGTATATATATGCGTGTTTTAAGTAAATTAGGTAAATTATATGCTGTTGTAATAATAGCAAAAGTTTATTTAAAACGTTATGATCTGGCAAACTTCGTACCGCGTCAGAAAAAAAACTGAATGATGATTGTTTATAAAAATGTGGTCAACACTTAATCAAACCAAAAGGATTTCCTAATGAAAAAACGCCTAAACCAACCAAACACCGCAAAATATTACCGTTGCGGTCAGAAATTGTTGGTTGTCTATGTCAAATGTCAAAACCATTTAAAAAAAAACACAAAAGTATTTTTTAAAATTTAATTTGATTGCTGAAAGAAGGGAGGAACATCAAACGATTGACATTAAAAACCAAAAAAATTTAAGAAAAATTTTCAGGTTTAAATTTAATTTATTGATTTCTGAACGACTTTTAAATTTAATTGATTTCTCAATGAAGAGATTAGAATCAAATGTTTCACCGGTAGAGATAGTTGGAATGGGAAACCGTATACATTATTTTTACTATAATTCAAGCCTTTCTTTAATATTTACTCACCTTTTAAACCTTCCCTGGACTTTCACAAATAATTCAAAACCAAAATTAGCCAAATCTGTCCAGCCACTCTCGAGATTTAGCGTGACTCATAAACAGTATTTCATATATTTTTACAACAGCATGTCCGATATTTCGGACTTTCAGCAGATGGATGTTTTATAGTTACTGATGAAAATGAAACAGATAATTTCTCTATGGGTACAAATCATTTTTTAATTGAATTGTGGGTAAATTTACCAGTACCATGAATCGGCAATATCAAACAATCTATTTTGATACATCGGCTGGTGGAGCCAAAATTGTGTTGGGGAGTGAATTAGAGCACCCGTCACGTCACTTCCATAATAAATAATCTGGAAGAAGCTCCGGCCCAGAGTAAATAGGCCGCCTCGTTACTGGATGATACGATTTCTACAACGTAACAACCTAAATACATTAATTTACTATTATTATATTTCATTTTTTTTTCAAAAGCATTTAATGTAATTTTAATAACAAAATTTCATTAATAATTTCTGATATTGACAAAAAATGCGTGGCATTTTTATTTGCAATTCGTCATTTGAGATTTCATTAAATTATTATTTAGTTAAGATATTGTATTAGATTTAGAACCTGACAAAGCATAAATAAAACTACATATACTCAATTAGCATCCAGATTGCTGTCCATAGGTGTGTTCCTAAAACGCTGGCAACATTACCTCTTTGGAAAGCTAAGCCGATGCTTTGTCCAAGGTAAGCGGCAGCTCTGGGGTCATTTGTGGAATCCAGCAACCGCTTAAATAGATGTTTAAAAAATATTTTTGCTTCAGAGCCCCACGGTCTCATATTTTTTTATATTTATCTACACACCGGCATATTTAGTGGAACATGAAAAAAATATTTGATATCAGTATCATATAGGGTTATGATACTGATATCAAACCTTTATTATTATTTTGTTTATGTTCCGCTTAATATGCCGGTGTGTATATTTTATTAGAAAATTATTCTTGCTACTATCTAATATATAAAATTTCCCTGTCACAATGTTAGTTACCGTACTCCTCCGAAACGGCTTTACCGGTTTGTACCAAATTTTATATGCGTATTCAGTAGGTCTGAGAATCGGCTACCATCTATTTTTCATACCCCTAAGTGATAAGGGTTGTCCACCCTTAACATTTTTTTAAAATTTTTGAGCGAATTTTTTTTTGTGATACAGCATAGAAAAATACATACAGCTCTAAATCTTCACCTTTCTATTACCAACCCCTATTTTTTTAATAGCGATAATAGTAATTATATGATAAAGCAACGTTTGCTGGGTCGGCTAATATACATATGAAAACGAATGGCTGTTCGTTAGTGTCTCTAAAACTGAAAACGGCTGGTCCGATTTGGCTAGTTTTTGTCTTTATTTGTGGAAATTTCGAGAAAGTTTCAGCTATGAGGAAATATGCAAATTATGTCGTAAAAATTTAATTTCGAAAAACGATTTTCTTTAGATAGATTCGATAGATTCTTTAGATAGATTTTGTACATTTATTTTAAGAATAACTACGAAATGTTATAGGCGATAGTTTTGCCGTGCAGACTATATATATAAACTTTAGACTTTCCAATGTTATTTTTATGTTAATAAACATGATTTGGGTGAAATACCTCTCTTTTGTTAGGTTAGTTAAGGATGAAAAAAATGTCGTCACCTTCTTTTTTCGTCACCTAACAAAATTCGCGCTATCATTTTTATATACGTTGATTTTCCTATTACGTTTAACCAGAAAACTCGGTAATTGGACATGTATACATACTCATATGTAAAGTAAATATGTGCGGGTTTCTCATCAATTTCGATACACAAACGATTTGTATCGTAGGTGACAAGGGGATGCGATGTTTGATAAAATTGAAATGTCGCGTCACGCGAATTTTTTTTTTAAATATGATACTTTTAACATATCCTGTAAAACGAAAATTGGACAATACTAAGAGCAAACGACAAATTGCATGCATATACCATCGCTGGCAGTTTGTAATTTAGTAAAACTAATGCAGACCCTCTGCAGAGTGTAGCGTGATTCTTCAATCATTTTAAGATTTGTGTATGAGATGGGGTCGCACTATATTTTGTCAATTATATGCATTTAATAGAAGAGATCTTGTGTTAATTAAGATTATTGCATATAATTAGTAATAGAAGATGTAATAATATATGGACTTTCTTATCTATCCAGTATTGGCGACATATTACTGAAGGTGATCCTACTGTATCGTTATTTCTCACGTCAACGTCAATGAAAAATGGTTTTCTTTTACAAGCTTATTTATTATGTCACAAGTGTGTAATTTTATTCCCGAGATCTTTTATTCATACGATGTTAAATGTCTGAACATGTTTTGTTACGGGAAATTTATTACAGTCCTGTTTGCGTACTCTGACATAAAGTATTATGCGATTTCCCACAAAATGTTTCGTAAGACATTTTTTTTTATTATCAAAAATGCGTTTAATGAGAAGAAAATAAGTACAAATTTTATAAAAAATATATAAATTTCTTTTAAATTTATACGAAACAATTGTAGCTTTAGAGAATACATATATATAAAGGGATTTTTTTTTGCTTGTTTTGGGTGTTAGATAAATTAAATTTATACAAACATATAAAATTGTATGTTTATTTCTAATATCAAGTTCAATAGTGTTCATTAAATGAATATGAATTTATTTATTTAAATAGACACCAACAGGTTACAGTATTAATATGCAAAATATAAAGAATTATAAATAAAATAAAAAAAAATAAAAATAAAATAAATTAAAAAATAACAAAAATAATTACTACAAACCCACTTACTGGTTGCCACAGCATCCAAAACTATATACTAACTAAGAATAACAATGAAGAAAGAAACGAAAGTCAACAAAAAAATTAACTAATAATAATATTTACAATTATATAAAAATTAATATTAATGAATTAAAGCTTTATTTTTATTTTTTTTTATTTTACCAGGACCTTAGTAGAAATCAATACAGGATTTGTTACTTTGCTATAAAATGATATCTTAATAAAGGTAAACATTTTAAACATACGTAACCAATTAATTTTAATCCTCTGCTTATTAAACGAGAAATGTAATGAATTATTCAAAATAAAAGCAAAGATTTGGCTTGATTTATAAATACATTTCCTGATATTCCTTCTATCACCACTAAAGTAAAGTTTTACGGTGGTCATTTAAAGACATTTGAACGTGAACGTGGCAATGAAAAGTCTACTAAGTTGGACTATAGATTTATGTTCGTTAACATAAAAGTCGTATTTAACTTTTTTTTGCTTGACTGTGATCTCACCTGATGGTAAGTGATGATACAGTCTAAGATGGAAGCGCGCTAATCTGTTAAGAGGCGATATACCCCTTACGGTTTCTACACAGCATCGTACCGGAACACAAATCTCTTTGTTTGGCGGTACGTTTTTGCTGGTAGGGTGGTAACTAGCCACGGCCGAAGCCTCCCACCAGTCCAGACTCAGACAAATTAGTAAATACAATTTCCTAAATTCGTCCTACCGGGGATCGAACCCGGGACCTCCGCTAGCAAAGCGAATACTCGCACCACTGCGCCAGCGAGGTCGTCAAAACTTAGTTTTTAATTACTTCCTTTCAGATAATTAGATATACATTTACATTCATAACCTAATCAATATACAGATTTTACTTTACAACGAATATATATCTAACTAATACATTTTTAAATTCGTTATATCATGTACGAAGAATGTCCAACATTAATAAATTTAAAAATACGCTACAGGTACAGAAAGGATTTTTTAAATTGCCCCAGAAATTCGTGGCAGGATTATTGTAAAATTCAAAATGCAAAACTTTCTTCTATAATATTCGAGAAGACATTTATTTGTAATACTCTTTGTCTCAGAACTTCCCTTCTTTTGTTCTGGAGTTCGACATAGATACGCTATGCTCTTTAGACTTAGATTTTTAAATTCGTTATATCTTTTGAATGGAATGTTAGATATTTATAACTTAAAAAGTATTTTAAAGGTACTGAAATGGTCTCTAATAATACAGGGGTATGAATAAAATGATTATTGTCGGCACATTTATTAACTTTTAGAATGCAAAAAAGTAGTTATAGTGGCATGACTACATTAGTTGGTCATATAGTATCGCTATATAAGTTTTCTTTACCGTGGCATAGGAAGTGTCACTTCGAGAAGCCTATTAAACTAAGTAATAACATCTTCACATTCGCGGAACGGGGTCAATAATCGCAAGGAATAGTACCATCTTTCAGTAATAACATTTGTCGCGGAATTCACGAGATGAACGGGGCGTGGGGAGGGTGGCGGAATCAATCCACTCATGCCGGGCCCGTTGTCACATGTCCAATCAACTGACACACTGTTCACTAGGGATCAGGGTATCGGGAGATACGAAACTATTGAATTTATGCTCGCTTTTTCGATTAACAAAATGTTCATCTACAGTATTACGACATGTCAAATGATTACTGCGAATCTTTGCCGTGTTTAATTACTTAGTGATATATTGCTATTCGATATTTTAAGGTGATATTTGCAATGGATGTTTTCTATTTTGTTAATGTATTCTTTATATTATACTAGATCACTTGGAATAGATAATACTCCTCTGATGTTTATTCTGATCAGTATAAAACAAAGTTTTCGCATGAGCGTGAATTCAATTCCTGTCCAAGTGAAAATTCTGTAGGGGATATGGTTAAAATTGTTACGGATGGAACGCATGATTAGCGTCACGAAGATGTGCAGCGTTCTTTATGCTAATTCGTTTGAAGGTTAGGTAGTTTTAATATTTACAAATAGTTTTTAATAACATGTGGCATTTTAATTTGTCACTCGTCGTTTCATAATTTAAGATACTATTTTTAATAAATTCTCTTTTTTAAATTTTAAATTCAAAAACAAAATTTAATTAATAATTTCTAATATTGAGGTAGAACACCTGGCATTTTCATTTACAATTCGTTATTTGTGATTTCAATAAATTATATGTATTAATTTTAGACACTGTTAATATTTTAATGACAATTAAATTCATTAAATTCTTATCATATCTTCCTTTTTCCTGCCCTCTAAGTCTCGCATGTAATGTTTTAGATTTGAATAAATATAAACAAGACTTAACAATTAGTTGTAAGCTCGCACTTTTAACTTTTTTTTATTTTCCTATGTTTGAGTAAGTAGAAGGTTAGGACAAGCGGTCAGTTATAGCTCTAGCAGGAAAGAATTTCAGTTCGTACTTCAGACTTTCCTAGATTTCCATACTCTTCTAATTAAATGGGTCTAAATATTGTTCTTCTATATATGTATAAACAATACGTATACAAAAAAGAAAGTGCCTCAATTTTTGAGCAATGGGAAGAGTCACAAAATACAGTCGAAAGGATACACCATAATGTTTTACACCACCACCAAATAACCTATTTCCACATTAACATTGTTTCTTTTCTGAGTTTACTGAGATTTTAACTAATTGGTGTTATTTGCTTTTGTTTCAGGTAAGCCGTGTTGACATCGTCTTTTGTTCTTATTGTAAGTTGATGACACTATGCCACATGTTATTCTTTTTAATGCCATATCATGGATAAATAATGAATTTAAGAGGATTATTAAATCCGAGAAAGAGCTTTGGGTGTTATATTTTTAACTTTCTGTATAAAATAGAATTGATGTATTTTTATATTTTTAATGCCTGCTTCTATTATCATATGGCAAGATATTTAGACTGTTTTATTCTATACTTTTTATACTTCATAAACTTACATATGATAAATGACAATAGTCTAAGCTGGCTAACGGTTCAACGGACTAACCCGGTAAGAAGTAATCCATTATTCTCTTCCACTGTATATTGTATCAGATTGTTTAGACGTTCGTCAGTATGTCTTGTAAATACCAAATTTATATACATTATAACACCTATAAAGCATTACATAATACACATTTTATACAAAAAAAATCATAAATTTTGTTATATTAATTGACTTCTTAATCATTGAAATTGTTGCTTGTATAGTATATTAACTATTGTATATTAACAATATATCTTACTATGTATGTGTTTTATACTTTTAAACTATATTAACAACCTTTGTGCTCCAAGATAGTTAAATTGAAAAAACAAAAATGCGAAGATTGTTTTAGGTCTGACTCTGACGGTCTCGCTGGCGCAGTGGTGCGAGTACTCGCTTTGCCTCCAAAGGCCCCGGGTTCGATCCCGGTAGGGCGTCGTACGTGGCTAGTTACCACACTACCAGCAAAGTCGTACCCTCAGAACAAAGAGATTTGTGTACGATGCTGTGTAGAAACCGAATGGGGTATATCGCCTCTTACCTAGATTAACGCGCTTCCATCTTAGACTTTATCATCACTTACCATCAGGTGAGATCACAGTCAAGCGCTAAAAACTGGCAGCAATAAAGAAAATAACGTATGGATTTCCTAATATTTCCACGGGATTGGAAACTCCGCGGGTGACACCGTGATTAACAGCTGTATGCTAAATAAATTATTGTTATTTGTTTATACCCTCTAAGAAGGACATTTTACATATTTCACACCGAAAACGTAAAAATAGTTAAGGAACCACAGAACTGTCTGTAAAAGAAAGCAAAAAAAATATACATAAAATAACTACATGAAATACATAAATAAAAATAATTATACACAGAAATATTTATAAATGTAAAGAGTAATACTTAAATGATACATACTCGTACAATACTCTTTATTGTACACTAAATGAATAAAACGCAGAACATAAAAGACATACAAATACACATTTAGGAGCACAATAGCCCGCCATATTGTTAAAATAGCGATCTCTTCCAGGGAACCGACATTGCTCAAAAGGATATACGATCAGAGAGAAGTGTACTTAAGCTAAATAGTCCTGCAACAATAACAGTCTCGATGAAGTAGTAGCAACACCTCTTTCACCTTTCGCCATCTTCTTAAATACAGTGGCTGATTGAGCATACTTTATACTTAATATTATAGTATGTTAAAAATATTTTTTTCTATCGCCTCCAGCTGTTTCATAGTTCCGAGGTATTCGCACATACACTACAAAAAAAGCTATATAACGCAGTGTAGTGACGTGTGCCTCCGCCTGACCCGGCAAACAATTAACTGCCCCAACTGACGGAGTGTAGATACAACAATTCCGACGGCTTTTGCTTTGATGCTTAGTTTTTCAACTTTCAATAGCCTTTGTGTTTATAGATAGTACAACTCTTTCGTCTTTAAGCATACCTCGCTTTTACAAACTCTGGGTTGTGAATTATATAGAAAAAGTCGCCAATTAAAATGGTGTTGCTTATTCCTTCCGGGGATCTTTACTGTGTGCCGTATGCACATACACATTATTAGTCTTTTGTGCATCAAAGCTGAACTATTGTAAATTCATAAACATCAGTGTGTCTTTGTACTTCATAATAAACGGTCGTCGAACATGATGAGTTAGTTACACATCACACCATAATTGCATTCATATTTTGCCCGATATTAAACCTGGCAGAATAATACGGCCTCGCTAGAGCAGTGTTCTGACAACTCGTTTTGCTAGCAGAGATTTCGGGTTCCATCGCATTATGAAATTGCATTTTCTAATTTGTCTGAGTATGAACTGGTGAGAGACATTTGCCATGGCTAGTTACTACCCTTACAGTAAAGACGTACCACCAACCAATAAATTTGGCAGATTTTGATTGCTATATAACATTGCGATTTTAGCTTATTCAATGAACAAGTCTAAACGGGTAAATAGTTCCAGCTCTGATAAGCTGATCCAAGAATAAATGATGTTACAACAATAGCTCAGAACTAAAACATGCTAGATGTTTATAAAACCGTGCTATAATAACTAACATTCTTTCTAACAACGGGATAGGATACTGTGAATTTACACGATGCTGTGTAAAATCATAAGAGGACCATTGTGACTTACAAGATTAGCGCGCTTAGACTGTATCATCAGTTACCTTCAGATGTGATCACATTCAAGCGCTAATCAGTCAGTAATAAAAAAATGCATTAAGTTTTTCGCGGATCAGGGTTTTTTATTTCCTTATGTACTAATAGCACTAATAATTTTTATTTACTCAACATTAATAGTTCTGTTTCCGTTGTTTTAATAAACAAACACGAAATTGAAAGCCTCTCAAACGCGGGTAAAATTTGAACAACCTCGAATTGAATATCAGGAACATGTTGAATCGTTGAAAACAAATAAACATTACCGAAATGAAACATTCAAAAAACATCAGACGCATTTTGAAATAGAGATGAAAAATACCAGGGTATTACACCCGTAACTTACCTGTCTATTGTGTTAGGGAAAAATAGAAAACCCAATCAATCCAATTCCCCTCTTGCTCGGTTCGCTTTTGTTTAATTTCGACACGACCTCATCCCGTTTCCAGCTGCGTACTTTGTAACGATTCTGAACTAACATAATCGAACTTGTTTCGTATCCTCTTGCATACTACTTGATTAATACCTCGATTTTTGTTTTAGTTTACACACAAAAACAACGAATTTGTTTTTACTAACATTTACATGAATTCAGAGTGCTTTCCAATATTGATATACAGTAAAACCTTGATTCTCGGGCCAAGGATATGTGAAAAACCTCTGTTATTGATAATAACAATGAAGTCCTGAGCCTTTTACATGGAACTATCTGTTACCGAGAGTTTTAATAGCTTTTTCTATAGTTACTATTACAATTGTGAATTTGTACCTATCCCAAAAAAAGCAAGACAATTTATCAAGTTTAGCCAAGTCTAATTCCTACTTTGTAAGTACTGTTTAAGTGTTTGTACGATAACCAATTGATCTTCCATAAGCTCTATAAATATGTTGACTGTCATGTTAACCTGCTTATTTGGGAAACTGCTTAAATGAAAAGACTCTAAAAGTGTTAAAAAATAGGTTTCCTTAGATCTTATTTATCCAGGTTTTATTGTATTTAAGCGTTATACATAAATGTCCATTTAAAGATATGGGTTTCTCCTAAAGATATCCGCGAGGACTACTCATTGACCAATTCCGTCCAGCGGTAAATGTTACCAATCTACCTAGAGAGAAATCATTCGAGCAATAAGATAAATCTTATTTCCGTAACTACTAAGTCAAATCGTTTAAAAAAGAATAAATTTCCGCTCTCTGGTCTGATTATTTTAAAATCTCGACACGGAACAAGATAGTTGACATTTTGTTAAAAAATACAACAAAAAAAGTCTGAGCAAAAAACAAACTACTTCGCGTACAATAACATTGAACAGAAACTTGAACGTTGAGGTTTCTGGCTTCATTACTTCGGTGAAATTGGTTTTCTTTATTTTATATTCGATGCGGTGACGTGAGACGACAAAGTTTAGGTGTAGAAAGTTTGAAAGTTCGTCCAATTCAGACTTAACAATTCAGGCCCTTTCTTTATATATTATTTTAATATTCTCCTTTCTCTAAGCACCGTTAGAAAGGGTTTCAAAGTGATCTTGTATGAAATTGCTTTTTAAGGGAGACATTACAAAACCTAAATTTTAAACAACCTTCCTTTAAATGAATATTTACTTAAGTTATTTCACCAAAAACTTAACGTTTAGAAGTTTTTATTTGTATATTCGCTTCTAATTATATATGAATAAAAGTTTCAACTGGATAACCAAAGGTTGAATCTGAGACTGGAACTTGAGAGTACTCGTATTACATACTCGTATATATGACAGCATTAGACACAATTCAAAAAAGTATATTTTACTGGAGTGCTACATGAATATTTAAGACAACTTACACTCGTGTTTCAACTAATGAAATAATTACATCTTTAAGTATATTAATAAAATATATATTATTATTGACTCTGCGGGGTCCTTAACTAAAATTTGAATTATCGATTACATGATTTTGATTGCGGTATAATATTGCGATTTTAGCTTATTCAAAACACATGACTAAATCTCTGATAAGCTGATTCAAGCATAAATGTCGTTAAAAGAATAGCTCAGAACTAAAACCTGCAAGATGTTTATAAAACCGTGCTATAATAACTAACTTCCTTTCTAACGAACGGGATAAGATACTGTGAGTTTACAAGATTCTATTAAGTAGATATAACCCTATTGGTTGTGTGAGTGACAAGGCGAGGCGGTCAGCCGCTTTGATCAATTTCTATTACCCTGTCTCCGACAGATTGTGGTGGTCTACAATTAATGTAGTTTGCAATGAATCCAATCCATTGTAATTGTAATTATGTGTTAAGCGATAGATAGACTATCAAAATATACACTAATACTAGCCGACCTCTGTATTAACCATGGGATTAAAAGTACAGCACGATGATGTGATACTTATGTAACAGATTTGACAGCAGAACTTACACTTTTCTCGGTTGAAAAGTAATTTATAAATTAATATGAAATCTTACATATATCCCACGTCGGAATAAATTCAGTAAATTGAAAACAATAAAGAGTCAACTCGCATTTTATATATTAGGACGTTGTTATAAATTCAATAATTATATCACCTCATTCCAATTGGTACATTTTTATACATATGAGCCATATATATGTTTTAAAATTCATTCGAGTAGGCTTTTACATCACTTTTGAATGAAATATATTTTTTTCGATATACGATTGATGATGTTATTAAAGAACTACTTAGAATCTAAAGTTATCTAATCTAAAGGTATCTTTCACGCCCTATACGTAGCAGAGCCCACAACAAACTCAGTCGGGTATCCTTTTTCGTCCTCTATATTATAATATTCTTTTTCGTTTATTTTATTATCTTATTCTTCGTTTAACTTATTCTCTCTCATACTCTTTTATCTTCTAAAGAGTCATTGTCAGTAGTCTTTTTTTATCAAATTTGGAACTTCTATTTCTAACGGTTATAGAAACGTTTACAGTTACCCTTGCATGAATTGTCAATATTGTGCAGCGTACTAGAATTTATAAATTTTTTACTTTTATTTCTTAAGTTATATGAGATGCATTCACTTTTTTCTTAAAAGACTCCATATATTTATGGACTTAAAACAAGTTTTTGATTATTAAAACTGCTCTAAATTTCTCTCTTAGCGACTCAGATGGACCCATATTCTAAATTGCACGAACGGCTCTTTCTGTAGTACAAATATTGCATATATATTGGCATTACCTCAAAGTAGATTACCACATAACTGCTGTCAAAATAATTGGAATAAACTATTCTAATGATTGATGCCTGATTTACTCCTCATTGGTCTAGTGGTTAGCATGTTCGACTACAGACATGAGGTCCCGGGTTCGAGTCCCGGGTCGGGAAAATTCGAAAATGGATATTGAGTTTTCTATTAGGATTTTCTCAAAATTTGCCCGAAGTTGAGAAGTTGGCGGTGTGATCCACCCCCGTGCCTGGGAGAGCACGTTAAGCCGTCGGTCCTGCGCCTGATCTCTCTCCGGTCCTGTCGGATTCCCGTCACATCGGACTTTGAGAGTAAAGGAATAGAGCACTTGTGTACTATGCCTGCCAATCTGCACTGGAGCAGCATGGTGGGTCTATGCTCTAAAAACCCTCTCTATTATGAGTGAGGAGGCCTGTGCCCAGCAGTGGGACGTTAATGGGCTGTTACTTACCTTTTCTTTATTCTAATGATTGAATATTGTAACTCAAAGTCAAAACTCAAACTTTAAATATCTTTATTCAAGTAGGCCTATTACAGCACTTTTCAGCCGTCAAATATATGTATTTTTCCACACACTAATTCTAATGTACGACAGATGATTGTATCAAAAAACGACTTTAGATCTAAAGTTACGAGGGTTCCTTCGCGCCCTGTCCTGAGAAGAGCCCACAACAAATTCAATCGGGTATCTTGTAGTTGTTGTAATATTCATTTGCTCCCACGTGTTTCTATCGTCTATGTAATATTACAACTTATAGTTTGATTTTGCAATCAAATTTCTTTTAACAAAAAATTTAAGTGACATCTCTTGAAAGTCTTATGGGAGTTTATTATAGACATGTATACAGTTACCTTTGTTTCCCTTAAATGAGTTGTTTTTATGAGCCTACAAGAATTTATAACAAGTGTATTTTTATTTCTTAAGTTGTATGAGGTACATACACTCTTTTTATTAAAAGAGTCAATATTTTTATGTACGTACAACAAGTTTTCTAATATATGCAGTGAACTGCTCTGATTTACTTCTTAGCGACTCTCATGGACCCATATTGTAAATCGAATGGACGGCACTTTTCTAATTTCCTAATTTTTTGGTTGAATTTGATTTTTACCGCAACTTAAGTATAATTTATAGCCTTGCAGCAAATTTTATAGTAATTTTAGTTAAGTATTTAACTGTCGGATTACGCATTTGATAGATGCAAGCCGTACGTAATTAGCACGCCCAGGAGAAATTTTCGCACACACTGTATGCATAGTTCCATAACGTTTGCTCTAATACCATCTGCGTTGATACGACCATGGAATATAGAAACGTCTTGTCTACACCGACAATGGTGTTTGAAGCTCAGGATTGATTACGGTTCTGTTTATCAGCGGAATTCTGTGTAGACGTGCCGTCTCGGGGGAGCATTAGTTTACGAGTATTCAATACGTACAGTTAAGTCTGTTTGAGATATATCACGTTTGAATGCGTTAATTGACAAAACATCCCAAATGGTAAGATATTGAATTAGTAACGTTTGTTAATGTTGAAGTCGTGATGGCCCAGCGTTAAAACGCGTGGGTTTTTGTTAAGATTATCGTGGGCTTGGATTTTATTTGCAAATATGGGTCATATACATAGGTGGAACGATTGTATTTAAGCCATCATATCCTACTGCAATTACAGCGTGTAAATATTTTTATGGATATAATAATATGTCTTTAAATTATATGTCGAATTTAAGATTTTGTTTTTTATAATTTATTCAATTTAATAATAATTGAGAAGGTATTATATANTAACGTTTGTTAATGTTGAAGTCGTGATGACCCAGCGTTAAAACGCGTGGGTTTTTGTTAAGATTATCGTGGGCTCGGATTTTATTTGCAAATATGGGTCATATACATAGGTGGAACGATTGTATTTAAGCCATCATATCCTACTGCAATTACAGCGTGTAAATATTTGTATTGATATAATAATATGTCTTTAAATTATATGTCGAATTTAAGATTTTGTTTTTTATAATTTATCTAATTTAATAATAATTGAGAAGGTATTATATAATACTACCTAACCTAGCAAACGATGTTTTGCCTTATCATAACTTTTACCGCTATTAAAAATTAGGGGTTGATCGTAGGGGGGTCAAAATTTAGGGTTGTATGTATTTTTGTATGCTGTATCATGAAAAAAAATAAAAACAAAACATTTTGTCAAAAAAAATTAAAAACAAATGTAGGTGTGGAACACCTTTAACATTTAGAGGGATGAAAAATAGATGTTGTCCGATTCTCCACCCTAGCTGATATGCACGCTGAGACATTTTCAAAGTGATTGTTTTTCCGAACATTAAAGATGTAGTCGGGATATCCGGTACTAGGTTTGTACTTGATTACTAACAAGCTAATTTTCCGTGAGTAGCTTCATTTTGATGAGATGCCCAACAATTTCCTCTACGAAAACCCTCGATTGTGGTAGATAACGGGGGTAGCAGGGATCAAATATGTTGATTTGGTAATTCCAAAAAATTTAGTATTAACGGAGTATTTTTTGTTAGATCCGAAGATAATTATCTAAATTATTTGAAAAATATTTCTCCTACAAAATTTATGGTTAGATTGCACAGTCCCTCTCTTCCAACATGTATCGATAATGAGGTCATCAAAAATGATTACTAACCAGCTCATTCTTATTTTATTAAATAGTTAATATCCATATAATTTATCAGTCTCATTGTCCTACAAATCGCTTGGTACGTTATTCCGGTCCAACGCTCAGAAATTGTTAAAAGCACAAGACCATTTTTTTCATTACTAACTGTAGGACAAAAATGTTACATAATAGGCTAGTGTGTTCAGTGCCCAAAATAAACATTGTCCTACAAGAAATCAAGTATTTATCACTAGTCCGATTTGTAACATTGGATACAGTGAAAAACCTTTTTTTTAAATTGAAATAAGAGTTTTCCATATCAGCGCGCTGCCATCTCAGATTGTGTCATTACTTAATATTAGATGGGACCACAGCTAATCGCTTATCTTTTAACAAAAATTACAAAGAAACCCACGCTTAGTGACCATCTAAATTGTTGAAGGAGTCACATTCCTAGTTTTAATGAAATCGCAAATAGTTTTAAGTCCTGATGATCCAGTACGTGAGTTTGTTGGTTCTATCTTCCAATTATCACTTTTCTTTTAAAACCAATTTAGGGTACATCAATTTGATGGTTTTAAGGATTATAACGGACGTAGATATAAACAATTTTTATGTTACATTTATATATTGAATACTGGATAACAAAATCGCAAAAAACTTCCCATTAAATATTTTCCTGAAAGAACAAACAAGGTTAAGTTAAAAAGCACTATATAAAATTTGAAATTTTGCTGTTTAAACTTTTAAGAGACTTAGTTACGAGTTTAAAGTTAGAGTCGTGTCTGTCATCATTACCTCAAAGTTTGATACAAGTTTATGATGTTATTAAAATGATACAAGTCTCTCTATTTTGTTGAGTTAAATGTATTTAATTATATATATACAAGTGCACAAGCATCTGTTCTTTATAGTAGAACATAAAATCATTTGAAAGGGGATACAATTTTTCATAAAATTTTAATACATGAGCTTATTAAAATATATAGGAGCATATGTGTATAATGGATCATAAATATAAAACATTTTTAACTTTTGTGCATTGAAATGAAAAATCTCCGTAACTTTTGGGTGTCTCACAAAAACTTCTCTCATTATAGGCGTTATCTTATATTTGTGGTAGTAATTTTTGTTTAGTTTTTTTTATTAAAAATAATATCTATATGTGTGATATGTTAGTAGCATAAGCACCCTACTTTCTCCATTCAACAATTCTATTTATAATTGGACAAACTGATGATTTAAGGACTGTATTGATATTTTTTTGTTAACTGAGTAAAGTCAATATGGATAGTTTGCAGGACATAACCGATACAAAATCGGCCCTATTCGTTGAAATTCAATTATACCAGAGAATTTCCATCTGTTGAAGCCACGATTTCGAAAACACAATCTTAATGGCTCACAAAGTATACGTTAATATAAACTAAATGTATTCCCTTTAACCGCATACACGAGTAGAAAAATATGAATATTTTTATTCACTTTGGAACAGTAGCCCCCATTGTGCATCAAGGACGAGTGTACCAAATTATTCACGTAGAGGCCGTATCTCCGAAGCTATTTCTTTATTACATCCATTCTGCTCGCTTTCTAACCTTATTTCACATGTTTTTATTGTTCTCGAAGCTTCACTGGGGCCGGAACAGAAAATTCCCTTAACGACTGGTCTCGTTACATCTTAGTATTTACTTATCTTCCAACGTAATTATCTATTAATGCAAAGTACTGCGCTCGGTTCTTGAATTGTTTCTTATAAAATACGTAGTACACGCTTACTGAACTAATTAATGATGCTTACCCCTAATTGGCAGTATTATTTAATAAAAAATTATGTCTATGTCTATGTCATGTCTAAATTATGTCTATATATATCTATAATCCTTTTCCTGTTTCTAACACAATACTACGATACATCTTACTTATCTTAGTAAACGTTTGTGTCACACTGTTTATATATCTTGTTCTTGTAAAAATTTTCAATCGGTAACATATAAAATATTGCAGATTTTTTTGAGATATAGTGGGAATTGATTTGATTTTTTTATTCATTTACTTTTGAAAAGGGTATATGGAACTAGACTATTACAATTATTTTTGACAACCTTCTGATCGATCTAAAAAGATTATTCAAGATGGTAGTTTATAGCTATTACTTAAATGATATATTATTAATCAGAAGGTGTGATGTTGCGCATCCATAGTGGACTTACCATGAAGTCCCACGCTTTCTGATGAATATGGGGTCTTAGCTATGAATAATGGTCGTCGCTTAATAACGGGACGTTATTACGTTATCTGGCCTGCTGAGACCCCCTTCTATCCGTGATCGCTGCCTCGTAATTGTCAGTGGCAGATTTCAAGACAATGCTACAGACATGGTTAGTTTTTTTATGTATGCTTTCTACAAATATAATCTTTTATGGAAGTAAAAAGTTCTTAGTTGGTTGTGGTTGACCAAATGATAATCCTGTAGTATTGGAGTATCATATCTAAATTGAATTTCATCCACAGGTAATGTTAAACTGACCTTTAGAGCCGTTTACCATAGCTTATTAGTCCCCAAATTCATAATCCGACGAAATAGATGGGAGACTGATGACATTATTAGCAATCTTAAGGACGTGAATTGTTAACACAGCTAATTTACCAATTTATGTCAGAGCAATTATTTTTACACGATAAACCTAATGAAATATAATATTTACCATACATAATTAACCAAAAGGATAACAAACAGTATAGAAAAAAATGAAAGTCAAAACGTTATGTTTCAGGAACTTTTTAAACTCATTACTTAAAAAGAAGCTCACATTAGGTTGATTTTGCAAAACGGTTTTGCCCAACATTTTGCAATAAAAACTTAATTAACGAATTTATATTCGCAAAAACTGTATTATCATACATAGCCGTTCATTACTAGTAAAAAAAAGTATTTGAATTTGAGTGGATTAATGAATAAGTATATTAATAACAGTTAAAAATCTTAAAAAGGCATTTAATAGCACGAATTGAGTAAATAACATGGCATATAGTAAATCTTAGTCCAGTGTATCTGTATATACATTAACAGTTACCTGGTTACCCGTTACTTTCTCATTAGCTCTTTTACTTCTTAGTCTTAATTTGCATATAATGGTGATGATATTCTAAACCGTCTGACGGTAAAGCTTTGTTGGATGCGATCTAATTAGCCCTGATCAAAGTTTTACATCAGCGCAAACTCCATGAATTTGCAAAACATCGTTTCACGGTCTATTTTAAAATAACTTTTATCCGGGAACTTAGTATTTCTACACATTTTGACTCTTCTTCGAGCGAATTTCTTTTTAATGCTCTAAGACACCATCCACAATCTTTTCCTATTGAAGGCCCACAAATGTAATGAAGATGTTGGAGCACATTATATGCAATAAACACAAACTTTAGATAGATTATTTTGTGTGGAAGGGTTCTCATTTATGCGGGCTGTACTATTATTTTTAAGGGCCCCGTGCGGCCTGCGGGCCTCTGGTTTTTGACTCCTGGTCTAATATAACATTTCTTACTACAGAAAATTTTACGGCTGTACATACAAAAGCAGTTAGTTTCATCACAACCGGAAGCGTCTTTTAGAATAAGTGATAATATTATGTAAACGAAACAATATCGCTAATCCAAAACTCTTTTCATATATATGTATAATAACAATAAATGAATAAAATAGACAAAAAAATTCCTCGCGATAATAAAAGAAAGTTGGTACTATTTTATAAATGTATAATTGTAGAATTAGTCTCTTTATATTTCACTAAATAAGTTTCATTTTCCTTTAGTTTATTTTTTCATCAATTTTATATTTCATTCTATACTAGCAGACCCGACAGACTTCGTGTGTCGAATGGATTTGGAATGTGGCAGATTTCAGTTTTACGAATGATTTTCGAACTGAAATTACAGCAAAACTAAATATCTAAAGCTCTTACATTTTTGTAACTATTCAATTTGGTCGGGTTGTGACTTTTTATTTGATTTTGACTTTTGTGCAGGGGTAATAAAGTGCAAATTCACTCTTTGACGTTAGGAACATACCTACATAGCTTAGACAACAGTGATTACTTGTAATTTATTATGAACTTTATTTAATAGCAATAAAGGTCAAATTGACTCTTCATTTTAGTAAGAAAACGATTCTATGAGAAACAGAAAAGGGCTGTTTTTAGGATTTTCCCCTGCAATTATTCGCACTTTTCTCGCCGTAAAAACCATTCTTGGACTTCAACGAACATTTAAAAAAAGAATTGTAAAAATTTTCTCAGGCGTTGTTGAGTTATGCGCATACCAACACATTTTGCGATTCCTTTTTATATTATAGATAGATATTACTATCATATACAAATACTGTATTTTAAGTGGCCTCACTGTCTGAATGGTATTCACTTCGCTAGCAGAGGGTTTGAGGTAAGTTCTCATTTCGCTAACAGAAGGTTTGATTCCCATCAGGGCAATAAATAAACAAAAAATTGTTTTCCGCTACGATGCTTTGAAATATTTACCCCGTTTACCAGATTATTTCTTTTATCGGAGCAGCGTGGTGGGTCTATGTTCTAAAACACCCTCTCTATCCTATAAGCCAGGAAGCCTGTGCACAGCGGTGGGACGGTGCTTACCTTTTTTCCAGGTTATCGCATCATCATCATCATCATCAGATCATATAATATTCAAGCGCTAATCTGTTCTCACTAAATAAAACTGTATTCTTTGAGTCGCCTCCATTATTTCTTGAAAACATAATAAGTGACTTAGTTTCAATTCTCATTTAAATCAACTTTATACGATCGTTATTCACATTTAATACTTGCTGGACCGAATTTTAACCCTCAAATCCTATGGGCGTAGGGGAAAACATTCAAGTGTTAAGATTTGCCTATTCGAAGCGCTTTGATGTTGGTTGGAAAGAGAGAACTATATTTCAAGTTTGGGGGAAGAAACGACGTTAAGTTGTGCCGAAGAGCAATTGATCACTCTAATTCCCGTAGCTTTGCAGAAAAAATGTTGCCAATTTGTCATGTCATAACGAGAAGTGGATTCTTAGGGTCTTGATATCGAAGATAAGATAGAATGTATAGCAACTTATGTGAACCAATTGTCGGAATGGAGGAAAATAACTGCCTACATATATCTACGGGTATTATTAATCACTAAGATTTATTACTAAGAATCGACGTTTTAGTAAAATAAATAAAGTATCTGTGTTTTACTATTTTTGTCTAATTCTATATATATTTGTCTATTTTGTTTTGATTAAATCTTTAAGATATAAAGAATTCTTTAAATGGTTTTGTTATTATGTATATAATTGTAGAATAAGTTTACTGTTCAATCCCAAACACTATTGTAAGGAAAAAATATGTAGCAACACTGATGTATTATACATATCAAAGTAAAAGTAAATTGTGTCAATAAAGCTATGAAAGGAAATAGGTTACTTACGTCAACCTTATTCGAGTCAGAATAAAATAGATTTTATAATGTTTGAACAAAATAATATACGCAATGACTACTTTATTAACAAAATGTTGGTTATGTCAAATAATAAACATACTGTAACTTGTGTAATGGTTGTTAATAAAAAGGGAACCCATTGAATTTCGTTATGAATGAATTGACTTATGATAAAAATTTTAACAAAAAAAGAACCGCCTTCAAAACAAACTCTCACAAATATATTAAGATGCTCTAAAAAGTAAAAAATAATTGCGTATTCTTTTTTAGAGCTCTTCGTATTCTTATATTAGGAGTCGGCGTCAGCGAAGGTAGGTGAGTCCCGCGTGTCCACTTGGCAGCTCCGGCACCACTTCCGACTACAGCTTGTATATATAGGTACCTTGGCTGACACCGACTCCAAATATACGAATACGAAGAACTCTAAAAAAGAATATGCAATTTTTTTTTTACTTTTTAAGGCATTTTAATATATTTGTAAGAGTTTGTTTGAAGGCGGTTCTTTTTTTGTTAAAATTTTTATTTATTTTTTGATTTTTAGTGAATCTGTAGTGAACTAACAGGTTTACCTCAATATGTGTACACCTAAACAACGTGTTGCTTAAATGAAACAATTTTACAAAGTTAAATTTACAATGATATCGTAACACCCGGGATCGAACCCGCAACCTAACACTCGTGCGTTACAGGTTAGTTATTTTGCCACCCCGCAATCACCATCTTTTATATATTAATAGACCCTATGACAAGCACCGTCTTTTATATTTAAAAAAATCATCAAGATCGGTACACCCAGTCGAAAATTATGAAGTAACAAACATTAAAAAAAATACAGACGAATTGATAACCTCTTTCTTTTTTTGAGGTCTAACCGACTTCAAAAAAAAATAGTATGTTATGGTAAATTATATTGATTATTTTATTTTTTTTCTTTTTTTAAATTAAGCGATACAACGGTTTACTTGGTCCATCGATATATTAACTAAGTGTTTCGTTTTCTTTTGACTGAGCCTTCGGCCGTGACTATTTACTACCCTACCAGCAAAGATGAACAGCCAAGCAAAAATATTTGTATTCCGTTAAGATGCTGTGTAGAGACCATGGGAAGTAAATTTTATCTTAATAGATTAACACGCTTCCGTCTTACACTGTATCATCACTTACCAACATATGTGATTAAAATAAAACGCTAACTTGTCACCAAAAAAAAAATATATCCCCAATCGTTAATAAGATTTTATTAAAAAGGTCTATCTGAAATAAAATAAACAACCATAATTGGCTATTTCACTCTGTGCACATTGGCTTGTTACATTAACCGCAGGAAAAATGCGGTTGTTTAGATAATGGGAACGTATTAAACCGCCGCTTAAATTCCAATTTAGCCGTAAAGTCGATATTAAACAACGTACTCCGCTCCCTGTTAATCGATTTACACTAAATTATCAGTTTTGCTATCCTCTCTCTAAAACCGAATTTCCTGAAAGCAAAATTTGCTACGTTCGTTGCATGGTAACTTGTTAACTGCAAGGGCACTTAAATATAGACTGAAAGTGTGAGGGATAAGGTTTATAATAATATTGGCAGGTGGGCAATGGGTGCGTGCAGAGGAAGGTGAATGAAATATGAGGGCACAAAGGAAGAATCTCATTCCGTTCGTGCCTGCAGCCATGCTCTTAAAGCGAGAACCGTGTTACACACATTGAATCATAGCTGCGAGTAGAAACTTTACAAAGCAAATCTTGTATGAGGATTACTTTTACGTGTATAAGCAAAGAAAAATGTGTTTTATATGTGAGACTAACATTGTTAAGGTGCTATAGTATGTTATCTTGTATAATTTCGTAAAAGGAAAGATTCAGAGAAGATGTAGAAAAATTTTATGTGAACTTCACAAAATGTTACTTCTTATCCGAACTTATCACAAGAGGAAAATCCGCTTTTGGAAGTTCATAATTTTCGGTAGATTTTTTCTACTTATTAGATTTTATTTCTACAAGCCTTTTATTATTTATATTTATGTGTAGATATTGATATATTATCACTTATAATTACTAGCGGTTTATGGCCAATTCGTCCACCTTCAAGATTCAGTCAGTTACAGAGTCATCTGTTAAATTCTGACGTAGCTATTAATTGAAGTCTTGACAAATCAATCTTACATTTTAATTGAACCAAACGGCTTGGCGCGTCAAAGCTCGAAACCATAGATTGATAATAAAATACTTTATTGCACACGGTATTAAGTTGACAAAATTTCTTGCATTAAATGATTATATTACATTATCTCTTTTTTCACGACAAACACTAAAAATATAACTAAATGTAATGGGTAACTGTCATATTACTAAATATTGTAATCTTCATACACAATTATTAACAAAACATTAAGGACAGGAATCTAATAATCTGCAATAACTTTTACATCGATACTGAAGTTTGGCAAACAGAACTACTGTGTCAAAGTGGGATGGGTGATAGATTTGTTTTTCATAGTAAAATATGTGACAGATTTCTTTACAAATATCCATATCAAACAAATTCATGTAGTCGCAGTTGCCTCTAAACGTCGTATCTCTTCGTTTTACGAGCGCTTCGATAAAGCAACAAAAGGAAGTAGTGGTGAATCGTAAAGGCAACACTAATCCCATCCTGTCCCCAAAAATCCCCTACTGAAAGTGTTCACCCGGCGTTGTACCGAAAATATTGTCCGTATTCTGATTTATGGGCCTTAAAAACGGCCCTTGTTCTGCGCCCGGAGTTATTGTTTTTCCCTTATGAAAATAGCGTACTTTCCCCCGCGGTCCACTGTTTCAAACGGTGGCTCCTTGTGATTTATTTTCGGCTAAAGTTTATGTACCGATAAGCTAAAATATTTTGTTTGTGTTCGATTATTCTGGTCCACTAAGAAATGTAAATCGATTTCGATAGGTGTACGAGAAATATTGCTTGCTTTTAACATATTAAACTCGTTTTTACCATTATTTTATTGCAAATGGAGTTTGTGAGTATTGCTGTCATTAAATTATTCAAGTATAATTATTTCATATATAAGTTTGTTGCTTCTTTGCAAAATTTTGTTTATCTAAACTGATATAGTAAAGAGGAAACATTTGTGTTTTTGTATGTAAGTATGTAATGGTACTATTATTTTTTCTCTTGTGGTGTTCAATAAAGCATACTATCTATCTATCTATTTATGTATGTGTGTAAATGTTTTTGCACAAAACTACTGGACTGACTTAAATTTTTTTTCTACCATTAGAAAACTGCATTTTCACTGAACGGTTTAGACTATCACAAAATATAGGTATCCCTAAGAAAAATGCAATAATGTAACCCAAGGTGTGAAACAAAAAATCGGTTATTGCGTGCGCTGTGGAAACTATTGATGATAGAACAAAAACATGTTCTACAATATTATAGAACGTATTAATATCTACAAAAACGTCCGGTATACCATATGTCCAATTAACATAGTTATCCCACCAAAACTACTTTCTTACATTTTAAAAATCTCGTGTCACAATATTTGTAATCGAACTTTTCCAAAATGGCTTGATCGATTTTGATGAAATTTTTCGTGTATATTTAGGTAGGTCTGTGGAGAAATATTTTACATCTTCCTTATTTTTAATTGACATACGAAGTAGCACGAATCGGCTATTAATTTATGTTTTATTCAATTGGCTAATTTTGTTAAGATCTTATAGTTTATATAAGTTCGGTAGTTTAAGCGAATTTTGCACGTAAATGTTATTTCTAGATATTTTTTTATTAAAACAATATATGTTCAAAAATTCCTTATAATATTTTAAAGCATCATTTCGGCATACAGACCCAAGTTTGCAGATATGTTGTCAACCCGGCTAAGCCTGACACCTAATCTTATGTATTCTGGCACGTCACGTATTACGTTGACACAATCCCACAGATAAGCAATGAAGGCTTAGTATTGCCTACAATGTCTACGCATTATACACAGGTTGTGTAAAGTCCTGTCAAAATAGTAATTCAAAGCAGGCAGTCTAAAATTATATGGAATTTAAGTAATAAATAATAAGTTGAACAAAAAATCAATAAAAGTGCGTGCTTACAAAGTACACATGTCAGAAGTTCTTTGGCAAACTATTTTTTAAGTCTTGTTTATATTTATACAAATCTGAAACTTTAGATTTTCGAGAGTTAGAGAAAGGGAAAAAGGAAGATACGTTAGGAAATTAATTGTCATTAAAAGTGTCGAAATATATATCACAAATGACGAATTGTAAATAAAAATGCCACTTATTTCATAATTAAATTTTGTTTTTTGAGTAAAAAATTTAGAAAAGAGAAATTTATGAAATATTTTTATTTAATATTTTATGAAAAATAGTGTATTAGATTATTAAATAACGAGTGCCAAATTTAAATGCCACATATTATTTGTAAATATTAAAAATACCTAACCTTAAAACGAATTAGCATAAAAACGATGCACAGCTTCGTCACGCGTTTCATCCGTAATTTTATTCCCCTCATGCGCCTTGAGAAATTTCACTTTAAAAATTACATCAATTCCTAATCAAATCTGTAATCTATCAAGTATATTCCATTACAAGTTTAACAAATTTATTTTTATTTGTGTTGATGATAAAAATATTTTATTAACGATTGAAAATTTTAACAATACATTTATAAGGAGGGTTTTTAATTAACAGTACGAAATTTTAAAACATATTTTTATTGCTTATTGCTTATTTACTGCTTCGACTTTATTGCACAAATTGCAAAAAATAGGGTTTCAAACTAAAAAGTAACGTGAATACAAAGTGACTAAACTATATATAGACGTATTATAGATACTTTAATTACAGATTCACATTTCCTTGTGCATCAAAACAAAGCCAGCAAAACATCTTTTTTTTTGTAATATTGTCATCAAAACTGACAATGAAGTTAATATTATGTTTTGACATACAGATGTAAATTTTTTGTTACAAAATTTATATAATTGAGTTAAAAATTATAAGGAATTCAATCCAAATGAAACCAAAAAAGCTAACAGTGGCTCTATGTTTATATACATACCCACAAAAACATACATCTATGTTTATAAACGACTGCTCAACTACTCATCGCAAGATGTGTTAAACCTATACTCAAATCGGCGAAATTTCATTTAATTTTTAAACGACTCCCCTATAAAATTTACCTTTGTCTCACAGTCTTCTGATATATTGATACGCTTTTCGCTCAATAAGACCGGATTCCATATCTCCAAGGAATTGGGTTATATAATAGACTACAAGCCCATAGAGATAATTAACCAGTGAAATGAACCAACGTGAATAACGCTTAGTAGGCTGTATAATAGTTGTAGTAGGCTGTAGAGTAATTATTTATTCGTGTGCTCACCTATGATGATGCTCAGAAATGACGACATAGCGCTTAATGTTATTTTATAATATAGTAGGCGTTATTCAAATTGGTTCATTTCACTGGTCAATTTTTACCATGGACTTGTATTCTATAGATGACAGCTAGTTGCTCTATACATGTCAATGAAACAATTAAGTCTTTAGATCACGTACCTTTTTTTTATAAGAGACAAATTAAACGCTTTTGTGGTAGCGGTTTTGGCAAAGTAGCGTAAAATGTTCAGCAATGGCAATTCGGTTTCGGGGTAACCCTTTCTGGCTTCACACGGCGGAGTAATTGTGTCTTTTGTGGTTTAGCCGACGTGTGGTATTTAATGGGAGCGAGCTTTTTTTCGTCTTTGATTTTCATTGGCTATCCCAACGTAGAGACATGATAAATGAGTTTTTTCGTTGATTACACTCGGTACGGAACCTAAGAGTTGTATTTTTATCGTTCAAAATGGAGTGTTTTATGGTAGAATTTTTAGATAACATTTTTAGAAACAAAAACTATGCAATTGCAATTTACTATTTTGTATTTTCGTCGTGCATATAGAATGACTAAATCGTAATAATAGTTAGCGCTTGAATGTGCTCTCATCTGATGGCAAATGATGATACAGCCTGAGAGGGAATTGCGCTAACCAGGTCAGAGCTAATTTATCTCTTATGATTTCTACACAGCATCGTACCGTAAGGTCCTTTGATGGCACGTCTTTGCTAGTACGGTGGTAACTTGCAATGGCCAAAGCCATCTCCAGACCTGATAAAAAATGCAAAAGAAGGTCTATGTATTCCCGAAAACATATTAACAATTTACTAGTTTTTACATCGTGCATATCATTGGTATGACTCATTCGTAAAAGAAAATAATATAAATAATATAATACATTCAAATTATGGAAAAGAGACCTATAGTGCTACCCCTTCTTTTAATATGTTTTATTATGACTCAACTTTGTCTGTATATATAAGAAACATACATACATAGCCTCAAACCTCATTCCCATAGGCAGAGACTTCCGTCCACTTGCAACGATTCTCGCATATCTCAATCGCTTCTTTCAGTCTCATTAAACCTTTCATACAATTTCGTCAGCTTAGAGTACTCTTGACTTGGCCCTTATTTAAAATGTCCTGGATTTGGTCCAGGAACGTTCGCCTTGGTCTTCCCCTTCCAACTTTGAAATTCACTCTTGACTCATAAATCCCTTTTGTCAGTCTTCTTTCATTCATTCTCTCTAAATGCCCTAACCATCTAAGCATACCTTTCTCAATTTTAGTCTTCTTTTTTTTTTAAGAAACAAGTTGTATAAAAAACAACTTAAGCTGTAAACCAAACTTTTTAAAATATTACCTTTAAATCTTTTACATGAGGTTTTTATAAATGACAATTATTACGAAAAATGTCATAATACAAATATAAAAATATATTTTCGCTTGTGTAGATGAATAGAAAGAGTACATGGATGAAAAAGTATTTTATTAATGATTCAACAATGAAATTTTATGTATAGCAAATTTCATAAATGGTTTTATATGATCGCAATTTAATATTAAAATAAATATATACATGCACTTCTATTAATTCAGTTTGATTCAGTGTTGGACTATTGATTTATTTAGACGCTTATGACATGATAAATGGGCTCCTTAGACGTGTACTTAAGGCAAGGTATAAACCCGCTTCTCTTGACATTTTCGTGATGTCGAAGCGTCATAGAAGTTTAACCATTTGTTACGGAAGGCAATAAAACAGATATATAAAACGTAATTCATTTAGTAATATTTGAGGAAAAGAAGCTATATAGCTCTATAAAAACGGTCATAATCTTTCTTGCTTTGACAAAAGTTGGTGTATTGTTTTGTTTTCAGCTATCCTTAAGTTATACGTTATTTTTTACGTTACAATCGTAAATATTTCATCCGATAACGCATTAGTAATTTCGTTAGCTTATGACTTAATAATTAAGTTAAACGTATGCTCGCCTAATGCTATATCATTTCCGTAACAAAATTGATTTGTATCAAAATATCTTTGCGTCAGATAAATATCAAAAAATATTATCTGTATATTATCAAATCTATTATTAAATGTCAAATGATATGTAATTTAGTGTATACTTATTCTCTAGTAATCTTCTGGCTCATTCCACCACAAGTACATCGCTGTGAATAATAAAAATTAATGATGCATTACAAATGAGTAGTCAAAGTTGCAACCTCTTAATGTTATAGAATAATTTTAATAAGTTATTACTTTTATATTATTGACAATTATTTCACTTTAAATTGTATGACTTAGTTAGATCAATAATTTAAACTGAAATTATATCATATTGATGATGATAACAAGAGGCCCGGTTAAGTTTGTTGTAAGTTATCTCAGAACAAGGTGTGTTAGTTACTTTAGATTTTAAGTGACCCATAATTAAAATTATCAGTCGTGTATTGGAAACTACAGTACGATAAGTTACAGTATTTGTCGATTCAAAAGTATTGTAAAAACATACTTTAACAAAGAATATTGTGATTTTATTACATGAGTTTTAATAGAGCCCTAAATTTTACGCTATTAATAAATAATGAAAACCTTGTAAGTAGTAACAGACTTGATTAATGTTACAATCACAATAGAATATTCTCGATAGTCGACGACTAATGGACGAGAATTCTATTTAATAACTGATTCTATATACCCATAGTTTTCCTTAACAAAAAGGTATAATTTTCTGTTGCCAGTTAATAAGCTATTTCAGTATGTAAGTTCTTTGATGCATAATGGACGTCCACCATTGGTTATATTTTACGCTATAGAGCAATTTGGGCGTGTACCACCATAGCTGTGTTTGCTCCCCGTCGCTAGGTGACATCGGGCAGGTGTTTCGAGTCTCATGCTATATCGATTTTATTTTATTATACCACGTTTACTGTTATCACTGACTCTGTTTTATGCGTGGTTGGATATTACAAGATTATTTGCATATATTACTAGCTGAACCCGCGACTTCGTCTGCGTGGAATGTTTTTAGGTAGCATTTTCGTTAATTTAGGCAAATTATTTTACAAATAATATAATAATAAATAGAATGCTCGGAAAAAGGAATATTCCTACGCAATTTCAAGTCTCTACGCCTAATGGTTCCAATGATATCGTGATGAGTCAATAGATACCTCTGGATATCTCTTATATCTATATAGATAACCTTTGTTTGTACGCGTGTTGATTAGTGTTTCCGTAATTATAGTCCGTACAAAAGTAATATGACTTACGTTATTTTTGCCTCGTTGGCGTTAAGAAGAGACAATTCGCTTGAGTGGTGGACGTCTCAGGCTTAATGTGATACAGAATAAGTTTAGTAAATTGTATAAACCAACTTATTTATATTTTATCTCTTATAGTAAAATCGGCAACAATCGTTATTGCTCAGTAACCTACCAGCAAAGTTGCAGGTAGGTTACTAAGCAATGACGACGATGCATTTTGTGTTGGGAGTTATTGACTTGTAATACCTTGGCAACACATAAAAATACCAAATATAATTGTGCAATATTAGAAAATGTTATGCAATACGAGATAAATTTAACAAACGGAACAATTTTGTTGATAGTCTTTCCAGCTGCTACGTGGTATAGTTGTTTTAAAGAGAAACACTGCTAAATAGTGCAAGTATATTTAAATAGTGGATATAATAAAAGTTGTCATTTAATGTGAGTTGGTGTTTTTATAACAATTCAGAAGTGGTTTCTTATTATAATAATATTAACTCACATTAACTAACAACTGGTTCCCGATCCCTTGGCAATATGAGAAAAAAGAGTTTGTTATATATCATACCATAAATTGTCGATCTAAGCCATTCTTAAAAACACCTTTTCTTTCGATGGAAAATGAATTTACGCATAAAACCCAACCCATAGATCGGGAGTGTCGGAATCGGCAAGGAAGGACTTCTTTGGAGACCTGAATTCGTACAAAAAAAATCACATACACGTATAGTAGATGACATTTTAATTAACAAGAAAACTTCATATTTTCATTTTAAACACTGCGAAGAGTTCTCATTATATTATTAGTTATTAAAATATTTTTATTTTCACTACCGTGACATTTTATTACAAAAAAAATCACTAAAAACGACATACGGTAATCAAATATTTTTTGAATCCAACCAAGTATATTCAACCTCTCTCATATTATTACTGTATGTCTAAACCCTCATGGACGTGCGACATCGATCTCTACAAGCTCCAGTAAGCCCTACAAGGGTCGAGATATTTTTCGCAACGAGTGTTAGGAATAAGGCGTTCACATTTTTCAAACTCTCGGTCTTTTAAAAGCAAGAGGTCAAGGTGATTATTTACTTCCGTTGATTTACCTATTTGATTAACAGCTATTTATCCTACACATAGTGATTCAAAGTATATGTATTACTTTGTTCCTTTATTATCGAAATTATCCTTTAATAATATCAAAATTAACTCAGTTGCAAAATGCCCTCAAATCTTTCAGGTCAAGGCTTTGCCCGCGACCATACCACCTGTTAAGCTTTACGGCACACCACTAAACAGAGTGTTTCGTTTTAAATACCTTGGCCACGTGGTTTCCTATGACCTGAAAGATGATGCAGACATAGAAAGAGAGCGCAGGGCATTGTCTATCAAAGCGAATATGATCACGCGCTCGTTGTACTGTACCTATAAAGGTCACTCTTTTCAGAGCTTATTGTACATCTTTTTACACGAGCAGCCTCTGGATCGACTACACACAGGAGCAGTACAATGCCCTTCGTGTGCAGTATAATAATGCTTTCCGGATTATGATGGGTCTACCTTGCTTCTGCAGCGCTTCAGGTATGTTTGCTGGAGCGGGTGTAGACTGTTTCTACACTACCATCCGCAAACGGTATGCATCCCTGGTGCACAGGGTTCGGGGTAGCATAAACGGTATTCTGAAAGCATTTGCTGGCAGACTTGATTGCCAGTACTTGAACCATTGCTGTATGGTTCATGTAAGGGCAAATCAAGGCTTTCACTAGTTAAGAAAATTACCTTTACGTATTAACATTAGGCTAAGAGTATTGACTGCCTCATTGGTCTAGTGGTTAGCATGTTCGACTACAGACATGAGGTCCTGGGTTCGAGTCCCGGGTCGGGCCAATTCAAAAATCAATATTGAGTTTTCTATTAAGATTTTCTCAATATTTGCCCGAAGTTGGGAAGTTGGCGGTGTGATCCACCCCCGTGCCTCGGAGAGCACGTTAAGCCGTCGGTCCTGCGCCTGATCTCTCCGGTTGTGTCGGATTCCCGTCACATCGGAATATGAGAGTGAAGGAATAGAGAGTGCACTTGTGTACTATACCTGCCAATCCGCAGTGGAGCAGCGTGGTGGGTCTATGCTCTAAAAAAACCCTCGCTCCTCGGAGTGAGGAGGCCTGTGCCCAGCAGTGGGACGTTAAAGGGCTGCTACTTACTTACTTACTTTAAGATTATTGTAACTAACATATATGATCCTTGTGGTTGAAATAAAAATTATTATTATTATATAACTATCAACTACTTCATATATCACTTTACCATTCTTTTTACGTTAAAAGAAAGATTACAATAATTAGACTGAAATCGATCTAAAAAAATCATTTTGAGTACATTTTTGAGTGGATTTCAAATAGCTTTGGTATTTTTGATTGATATGTTTATCAATTTTTACTATTAGCTCACACTTTTTCTATGAATAATAAGTTTTGTTTACAAAATATTTTTTATTCAGAACATAAATTTTTTTAACTATTAGAGGTTGATCGATTATTTAAAATTAAATATTAACAATCCTATTTGTGAACTTGTTTAACACCAATAATGGTGTCGATGGTTTTCTGGTCTGTATGAAATAGGATTTGATTTTAATGTTTTTATATCACTTTTTATATCTTAAATCGTTGCTCAATTTAGAAACATTTGGAATATTCAGATTAATGAGTAAGTTTACTAAAGATGACACAACTAGGTCGTATCATTCTTGAAGAGCGTTTCCACAATAAAAAAGACTCTCAAGAATTCTAAAAGAGTCACTGACACAAAGTAAAGCCTTCCGGCTGCATATGTGTTTACATAGATAGAAAGCAAGTGATCTTTCAAAGATTTCTCTTATAGCGTAGCTGCCATATTAAATTCAGCAATTCTTCACAAATATCTTGTATATTGACAATGAAAAATAGGTGCTGCGGTACAATTGAAAATGAAATTCAATATACTGAAGTATGCATTTTACTAATTTCTTTTTAATCTTTCTTCAGTTGGAACGATTTCAAAGTCTACAACGGACATGGGTATAACAATTTTTACTTTTTATATAAGTACATTAACCTTTATTTCTAAATAAATAATTCAATCTTGAATATTACCAATTGGATGATGAAATTAAAATAATTTACATTCCCAAAAGTAGAATCTAATTGTATACTGTTATAGTCCTCAATTGAATAATAACTGTATTTAAACGAAAACAAGTTTTAAAAAGAAGTCTTTAAACTTTATTTATAAGTATAGAGAGAGACAGTGATAGTGTGAAGTAACAGTTGGAATTGAAAAAACATTTCTTACTTTTACAAGACTCGCCCAATAGAAAACGATGCCAAATCCCATAAGCCTAAGCAGTATTTATTTATGTGCTCGTCCAATGCGACAGTCATCGCTCATGTAATTCCGGATTAAGGCCTTTTTCATTCATCGAAGAAAATGGAGATAACACGAATACTACTTATATAACAAAAGAAGTAGCTACGGTCGTCGGTGGAATGTGGCGTCGTCTTCCCTTTATCTTTGATTCTTATTGATTTCGGTAGATGATTCGTGGTAAGCTTACATTAATTTGCAGGTTGTTGTAGTTTCGGAAAACGCAGTAAAAAAAACTGACGTTACTATACATTTGTAACATTCTTTGAACATAATATGTATTTCTAAAATAATATATATGTGCAGAATTGTTGTCCGATTTATTTATGTACTTTAAACATGACCAAAATGGTGTATTTCGATTATTTTCATAACATTATGTCTTAGGGCATACTTTTATGGGATAAGACTGCATTACAGTGTGGGGTGGTGCCGGACCTTCCCTACTATTACGAATAGAACGTGCTCAGAGGTCAATATTAAAAACGATACTTGGGAAACCTTATTGGTATAGCACATCTCTTATATACAAGGATAGTAAAGTTCTAACTATAAGGAAAATCTTTATTTTGAAAGCAATTCTACGAAAACATAAATCGTTAACCCTTAAAGTTGATATTATGAATGAAGCGAAACGTAGGAATTATACAATATGTACATATGAAGCGCACAGAACTACACTAGCGGACCATCAATACTATGTTCTTGGGTCTAGGTTGTACAATTATTTCAACAAAACACTAAATATTTATCGAAGTACAACCCGGAAATGCAAACTACAAGTGAAAGACTACCTCAATGGCCTTTCTTATGAGGAAACTGAAAACTTACTTTATAAAATAATCTAATTAAAGTATATATACGTATATTCACACTTACACACATTCACATACACGCACCCATACATACAACACAGACACATAAACCCATACGCAGATACATACAAGCATGCCTTTCAATATAATTTAAAAAAAAAATGTTTATCTTAACATACATAAAGATGTGCGGTTGATTGTAATTGATAGTACATTAGGAAGGTGATGACTACTGAAACACAGTTTATACTAGTTCAGTAGTCATCGATCATTATTTGTAAGAACAATACTGTATGTCTTGATGATAAATAAATAAATAAAGACGGAGGACATTGAAACTATATTTATTTAACAAAATAGAGCAATACGTGCCATATACCAATTAGGATCTCATCCATCTCTAAGAGATAAATTCAACAGAACATCAATTCTCTCGCTACCGTCGCAATATATATTGAATAATATTTTATATATCCGTGATAATGTTCACTCATATAGTAAAAACGTAAAACACACAATTTTAATACAAGAAATAAAAACAAACGTGTAATTCCATATTTTATAGTGAAAAAGGTTTAGAAATCATTTGTTGGGTTAATTTGCCTCCACATAAATTTAAGAAATACGTCAAAAATATCTTTTTATAAAAGGCATATTATAATGGTGAAGGTTATTTAAGCGATAGAAATATTTGGACCTGATTTTAGTTGCTCACAGAAGCAATATATTACACATTGTAACATACAAAATTATCTTTAAAAGAGTAACCGTTTCTTGCCGGTTTCTTGCCGGTTTCTTCTCAGCGGATTCAATTTTCCGAATCGGTCGTAGATTTGTTACCAACGGACAGACTACTGACGATTCAAAAGTGCTTTTTGAGTCTACTTTTCGATCAAGGAAATAGTCATGAGGAGGAAACTTGTATATCCCCGGAGTAATTCTGGAATATATTTAGCCTGCCTATCAGACTACAGGGGAATAGCGTGGTGGGTCTATTGTTTAAAAACCTGCTCTTCTAAAAATGAGGAATCCTGTGTCCTCGATGGGATGTTATTGGCCTGCTACTTACCTTACTATTTTTAAAGCTTTTTAAATACATGATTACGTTCAATAAAAACGTTTGTAATCCGAAAATTCGTTTAGGTCGACGAAATCTATTAGTTATCTAATATGTTGATATCAGACGTTATATTAGTATCACCAGAAAATACTTTTATTATTATTACCAATCTATACCCGTCTAAGGTTTCCCGTTTCATAAGAAAGAGTTATTGTTTTATGCCAGAATACACTTTATAGAGACGACGACTTCCACGTCATAGACATCTATTGAGGATAAAAAAATACCTGTCTCAGAAGTTCTTACTATTCTATAAAAACTACTGTGATTAATTTTTAAATTAGAAATTACAACATTACAATTACGCCATGTTTTGTGTTAATTGAAGCTTTTAGATGTAATATATACTACAAACAAATAAGGGCTTTTGTAAATACGCAGTATCAAATTCTGAAGAAGTATCTATAATTAATTTGCTCATCGTACTAATCCCAAAGTATTTCATAAAGCCCCTTTTGTTTTCCGAGGCATTGTTGTGCGCCCTCTGATCCCTTAGAAGTTGATGGTAAGTTAGGCGATGTAGGTAACTTTGGAAATCAGACAATCAATACAGTATCCGTCGGCTTTTCACTCTTGTGTGGCGTGAGGCAGATTCAGCCTCAACTTATTACTGTTGTTTTGTTAGTCTTAAAAGTTGTATAAGGTTGGCATCTGTATGCCATTATTTACTTACTGCATGTTCGTTAAAATATTTGATTGAGGCAAAAATATATTACAAACCGGGGGAGAAACATCGAGCACTCTCGCCCTTGATATTTTGACCATTTTGCCATTTATGTCATTATATTGAATTGAAAAATAGCCAAGATTGAAAATTTAGTGTGATACTGATACTGGATACCTATAAATTTCCATTGAGTTTGACACTATGCAGGAGAAAGTTTTGAAATTCAATATAAATAAAATCTCAATCTAATTTTGAAATAAAACATGAAAAACAATGATTTATTTGCTTGCTCTTCAATTATACTGTACAAACTGGAAAATCTCGCATTAGCATAAACATATTTATTGTGTACCTAATCAGTTTGAACACGTGTATTATCATTGCTATCACAATCATTAGTAAAATACTAATGAGGTTTCGATCAATTATTGTTTCAAACAAATTGATGAAACAACGTTTCACTACTCTTTGTAGACAACAAAATAAAATTAAAAGTGCGTACCGCCGAAGTCCACATGTCAGAAGTGAAACTTCCTTGGCCAACTAATTTATAAGTCTTATTTATATTTACACAAATTTAAAACTTTGGATTTCTGAGCCTTAGAGGGACGGAAAAGGAAGATATGTTAGGAATTTAATGAATTTAATTGTCATTAAAATATTAAGTGTCGAAAATTAATAAAAAAATAATTTATTGAAATCTCAAATAACGAACTGTAAATACAAACGTGTTTTTTGTCAATATTAATTTAAAATTTAGAAAAGAGAAAAGAAATATTTTCATTTCAAAATTTATGAAAAATATTTTATTAAATATTTAAATGACGAGTGGCAAATTAATATACCACGTGTATTTTGTAAATACTAAAACTACCTGACCTTCAAACGAATTATCATAAAAAACGCTGCACCATTTCGTGACGCTTATTACTTCAAAAATCCAATCGTGACAGTAGTTTTACAATCGTTGACAGGTTAGCGCTTGACTGTAATCTCACCGGTTGGTAAGTTATGATACAATCTAAGCTGGAAATGCGCTGATCTTGTTAGAGGTAGTTCATCTTTTATGGTTTCTACAGATTATCGTACCAGTGTGCAAATTATTGCAGGCGGAACTTCTAACGGTAGTTTGGTCACTAACCACGACGAAGCCTTCCACCAATTCTGATTCATACATATTAGAAAATGCAAGTTCCTAAATTTTTCCTGCCAGGAATCGCACTTAGCAGCTCTGCTAGCAAAGCAAGTGCTCGTACCATTGTGTCATTCAGTAGTATTTGAATTAGCTTCAGTGAAGTCTGGTCAAGATTAAGTAATAAATATTGACTACGTAGTCGTATGTAAGACTTTGGTCTAAACTGCCTCACTAGTCTAGTAGTCAGCATGTTCGGCTGCAAACATGAGGTTCTAGATTCGAATCCCTAGTCGGGCGATATTGGATTTTCTAATAAGAGTTTCTTAATATTTGGCCGAAGTTGGGAATTTGGCAGTGTTCTCCACCGCTTACCACGGGGAGCACGTTAAGTTTTCGGTCCTGCGCCTGATCTCCCTCCGATCGTGTCGGATTGCCTTCACATCGGACTATGAGAGTGAAGGAATAAAGACTAAACTTATGTACAAATATCTGCCAACTCACAGTGGAGCAGCGTGGTGGGTTTATCCTCGAAACACCCTCTCTGTTATGAGTGGGGAGGCCTGTTCTTAGTGGGGCGTTAATGGGCTGTTACTTGCTTACTTAACTTACGTATGTAAGTAAATTTTAAACAGACATTTAACACAAGTAAGCACTTTGGAGACAAAGAGTAGGTACATAATTTCTGGCAAGCAGTATAGAATTCCGATAGATTAACGATGAGGTATTTTCCAAGGCTCGCCGCACTGAAGCCTCATAATAAATAAAGCAGCGTCGCCCACTAAATTATTTTAGCCCATTAGCACGACAGGCCCGACACAAATTAATCACTGGAATGACACTAAAGGCGTTTAACACTTTCCTACAGAGTAAACGGCCGTACAGCTCCCCACCACGACGCTAAAGTAATTATTGCGATACAATAAGGTGGGAAATGTTTAGTCACCCCTATAAATAAAAGTTTATCTTAAAATTTTCCCATTCACCGTACTCACAAAATTTATTAATTGCTTTTTATCATCAATTCCTACTATATATTATATAATAACCTTTAAATATTTTATTTATTTGGGCAGAAAAATACCTAGTTATATTGTCATGGATCCCTAAACTAGGTAAACCTAAACTTAGGGGCAGTGTCTTCCCAATTTACAATATATTACATGACTAATGTTCATAAATAAGAGAAAATTAAAAAATAGTACTTTATATAAAACTAATATGTCATATAATATTAATTAGCGTGTGTATGGGTGTGAATGTGTATGAGTGGTTGTGTGTGAATAAGCGTGTCTCTCTGTGTGTGTGTGTGAGTGTGCGCGCGTAAATACATAACACATTTTCTGTTGTATTGAAGTCTAGTTATCACTCATATCTTGGTTAAATTTGAAATCGTTATTACAATACCTTTTAATTCATCTCCTTAATATCAAATATATTTTTTTTATATAATAAACATATACTCGTAAATATATTTCATTGATGTTAATAACCTTATTCCAATATGAATTCATTAATTGTAATTATTACATAGACGAGAAAAATTGTACAGCGCCATCAATTATTATGTTAATACAATACGTTAAAAGCTTCCACAAAAGCTTTACAGATTTCTTTCAAGGTAATGAGTTTAAGAAGTTCGTGCTGGATAGTGTAGGAAATTTACTTTTTTATAAATTAAATTTTATGGATAGGTTTTCCAAAATGTTGTTCAGCCGTCTTACTGGATACAAATGCAACCACTTTTAGGTGATCCAAGTATATAATAATTCACTGTCATCAATAATCTTTCAAATTCAAATTGAAAATGTACGATTAATAATGATATTAGAATGAAAAACGACTTGGAGTTTAAAGTTGCCAGGGTTCCCTCACGCCCTGTTCTGATAAGAATTTACAAGAAACTCCTTTTTTGTTATCATCATTACAATATAGTTTTTAATTTATTTTATTTCGGTTATAGCAATTTATTTACTTCCACGTTTTGTACATATATGTACATATATAAGTTCAATACAGAAATGATTTACAACACTATATATCAAATCCTCGTGTCACAATATTAGTTACCATACTTCTACGAAACCGCTTGACAAATTATGAAATTTACATGCATATTCAGTAGGACTGAGAATCTGCTACTATCTATTTTCTATCTATTATTATATTTAAGTAATAAGGGTGGTCCACCATTTTTTATATTGTGGTAATAAAATATATATAAAACCCTATATTTTCACTCCTTTACCACCAACCCCTATTTTTAATAGCGATAATAGGTTATTACATGGAAAACAACTTTTGCTAGTTACGCTAGTTTAGATATATAAGGTATTAAAGGATCAAATGGATGGATTTTTCAAATGGCTTTGGATCATTTCTAAAATTGTCACATCGGAGTAAAATAAAAAGCAATTTTAAGCTTAAACTTGAAGCAAGATTGGTATCAAGTACGCCATCTATACAATATTGACGGGACCACATCACGATCAACAGATAATACTTACATATTGTAAATAAACGCAAATGACAAATCTGTAACACCTGTTCGCGCCTTAAACAACCTTATGTTCACCTTTAATCTATTCAATAAACGAACTTCACAACGGCTACCCCGGCAAGGTGTTTGATATTTTCCCCAATACACGCATATATCCAACAGTGTACAGACACGAAATTTTGTTTTAAGTAAACCACTTTATGGACGGACTGTCTATTTAGCTTCAATATATTTTATTTTTTGGTCTCGACACGATTTCTCGCTGAGCTATCTGACTGAATGAAAATGGATCATTCTCCCTTTGTTCGAACATATCTCCGAAACTAATGATAATGATCCCACAGAAAATCGCATTTTTGATCATTTATTTTTTTCTATAGTGTACATTATAATTCCTGTTGACCTGTGTAACTTAAGCATTAAATTTTTACAAATTAGTTTCGGCTTGTCGTCTGCCACGGCGAGACCGAAAGTCAAAGACAAATCACCGGCGCGTTATGGCGTGAGGCGTCATCTGTCACCATCGTAACTGTCAAACTGGCCCGGCGAAATCGATCACGCGCGAACTAATATCAAAGTTGGGACAAGTCGTTTTAGCTCACCGATCGATAGGTCGACATGAGGCAAAGTTTTTAGGTGCTCCACAGCACTCTTTATTGGATGTTTCCGTAGAAGTTTCCTCTGCCGTCTATTCAGAATTGAAGACTCGATCTCGAGTATCGCCCCCGAGCACTCTTATGTCACTTTGTTATGTAAGTTTATTTTGTGAAATGTAAAGCGGATTATACTTTTACAGTTACTTGTTCCATGCCATGTCATCCGGTTAGTTCTGGACTATCCCGTATAGAAAATCTCGTACTTAGTCAGTGTTCATATTGACTATTTTAACGGGTACATACCACGATGGCGTTTTGGCAACTGGGTCGAGATATTGACAAAATTCAAAAACGCCAACGTGGTATGTACCCATTAAAATAGGCAATATGTCAATAAACCACGAAGATTAAATTAAAAACAGTTAGTGAGCGTATTTTTTGTCAATCACGCGAATAGTCGCATAAAGATTCAATTGTTAAATTTTCTACTAAATATATTTTATTGTCTACACAATTTTCTTTCCGCGTAGCTCCCAATCCCTTGGAATCATTAAATTCATTCTTAGGGACTTCTATTCTGTAATTCTTTTCCTGTGGTTTTTATATATTGTAATCCGTTCTTGGGTTATAAATAGTTACACTATTTATAACCCAGAGCACGATTTCTATGCTTACTGCTACGTTTAGATTTCGCCTTAATTGAATAGCAGTCTTTTTATATCGCTATGTTCTTTATTAATAAAAAAAATGTAATGATGATTTCTAAAAGAACTTGTTCATGCTGTTTGACTAAAGTCTATTCTGTTTGTGTTTGTAGAACCACGTTTGTAAGCGCGTACGTAGCTGTCATACAATTTCCAACATATTATTTAAACGCGAAAGCTAATAAGAAGCACGCGATGTGTATTTGCAAGGCAAAAACAATATGACGCAATAACAAAACAGCGCCGACAATAACGACGAATGTGAGCGTGGAAAAATATATTTATTTATATTTTTATACCCTGCGGCGACTGAACAATGCTCTCGAGTGAGGTCTAGTGAATCTCGGGTTTCGTTGATGTTTGCCGAAGGATATCCCGGACAAACGAGCTAGGGGTTGACGATCCCGGGATCAGGGCCGTGTTTAAGGGCAACAATAGCTACGGAGATACCCCGATATCGCGATATACATTATCTTTGTTGACACCACATCATGTACGTCGTTTTTGTTGCCAATTTTCGCATTGTGCCAGCGGAATAACTCTAGACGCAATTTTTTACCGCCTTTTGTGCTTGTAATGGAATTGAGTGAACGAAACATTAATAAAGGTAACTTCTTTTGCCGTAACTGTGGGATTTATGTACCGCTTTGTTTTTCCCTAATCCTTTAATTTTCGGGAAATCGCTTTTTTATGTATTCTTGTTCTTTTTAATACAGAATGTTTTGAGTAATTATATTTGCATTACGACTTAACGTTATTAATTTGTCCCTGTTGTATTAGCTTTGAGATCAACTTTTCCTGATATATGCGATGAAAAGAATTTTTGCTTTTCAATTTGTTTACAGTATATAAAATATCAATATATTAAAAATTCATCATTCATCAGTCATATTAAAATTAAATTGTTGCGCGTAATAACATGTATTTTAGTGGAATAGTACATTTTGCTATTACTCTTTATTACATTTGAAATAACCCAATGATCTAAAATGGTCACACAAAACATGGATTCAAAATTATCCTAATATGTAGTAAAAAATTTTTCAAGATATTACTGATACAGTGAAAGGTATTCTATAATTTAAAGCTTTTATAATATAACTGTTCTCATAAAATGAATTGATTGCCTAATTTTAATAAGAAAGAAAGCTTTTAACGATTTAATATTCCCCTTTAAATAAGATCTTTTACGTTGTAAGATATCGCTAAATGCGTTAAAAGCTATCTCTGTTTGCTCAAAATAGTAATTTCTTAATTTCTTACCCTTCTAAAATGCATGTAACGAATTTAAATACAAGGAAAAGATATCCTTTTTTATACATATCAACGCTTCATTTTCAAGTTCATATTGGGTCGAAGCTTTTGAACATATACAGCAAATAAAATCCACAAACCAATGCTGCGATGTTGAAAGCAAATGAAGCTTTAGTATCGAAATTTCATCCCAGTCTTTACAAAGAGAAATATTTCCAGCACCGGTATAAACAAATCCCTTTTAAGACTTTATTTCACACATATACGGAGATTATCAGGACCGAAATCCATTTGCTCGATCACTTAATGTTTACCTTCAGAGATTTACGAATACCCTTTGTGTTTTGGGACGTAATGTATTCTATCTTCCACTTCAATGTTTAGCATACATTTTGTATGATTTTACTAAATCATAACACTGTATTTCCAAAAGGCAAGTAAGTTGTACTAAATACGAGTTAAGTGCTATTATACAAATAAAATATACCTATAAAATTTTATAATATTTGGAGTATATCGTAAGAAAGGGCTTATGCAATAGTACCCTATGAGAAAACTGCAAATTCAATATGGCTACCAACAAAATGGCTGATACAGTACATTTTTCATTATTCATATTAATCGGTTCAAAATGAGTATCAAATGCGTCGATTTTTTGACTGCGTCCACAAAAAAGTATTATTGTCACGCTCCGCCTGAGCCGAGCGCGGAACATGAGATAGAGAGGCCCGATCGGCCCAAGCGGTTTTTGATGCATCTATCATGCGTTGCTATTAAAGTAAGATTTGAAATTTTTCATCAATGTTTTCTGATGACGTTATCACGTAAAATTATCGTCCATAAACCAACTTAAAAGACAATCAACATTTTTTTTCTGATCAATGCCCTAGATTGATATGCAGAACGGTGTGGTTCCTGGTACCTACAACTTACCAATTTATTTTGTAGCTTTTAGTACATTATCTACATCATTATTGTCTTCATTTTCTATAAAACCGTCTAACATGAAAACAATTCCTTACTTAAGTTATAAATAGTATCCATATTATAAATCATATAAAGGGTCTTCTAGACACATCCTAGTGCGGCAAACAATTAAGACACTTGACCCCGATTGTAGAAGGTGCTCTAATATATGACGTGTCAATGTGGTTCGGGTCAAAAGGCCTGATGCTCTTGCGGTTCATAAGATGCTCGTATGTGCACTTTTGAAGATATAACCCTCGTTTTAATCCTACAAAGTAAGATTTTCTATTATAATTCTTATATATGTTATACTGGCTGTTCCCCGTGCAGTGGTGTGGTGTCCGATCCCGTGAGAACATGGAAAATCCATTCTTATTACACTCTATATTTTCACTTTGTAAATATTCAAGACAATCGCAATTGGTTTTGAAGATCTCCTGATGGGTGTGTTTTTCAGTCAGTAAACCTAGACCATCTTCGTATTTATGTCTTTCTGCTGAAACAGGTTTGGGGTACAGTATTTTTTAACTGTAAATTACTAGAAAACTGTGCCCCATTTCAATACCCCTTCTAGTAATATTATCAAATGTGACCTAAAGTACTTATATATCTCAGCTAGCTGCTATTAAAAGTCCCATTAGGGTTATTACGGTTGTTTTGGAGGCGAATTGGAGCAAATTTTAAATTTAGTATAATTTTTACAATATTTACATTTAATTTTTACAATTTCTATAATGTTTACACCAACTCCATGTCGAAAAAATAAATATTTATATATAATGAGTTTTTTGAGTTAATTTTGAATTCGTTTTCGATGTTATCGAGATATAATTCTTATACGTTATTAAGTTTACAAATATTATTAAATATTTTTTATTTATGTGATCGTTTATTATATAGATGTATGTTTATAATTTCTTTAAAACGTTCCATATACTTCGTAAAGCTCAAAACTGTAACAAAAATACTAAACGGATTATTTATGTTGTTTCAGGTAATGCATTTCCCACAGATTCAAGATGTGTGAGCCACCAGGGACTGTATGTTTAGAAACCTATATATTACTTAGAGGCCTTCTTTGTGGACAGACAAAGGAAAAGTTTGTTATATTTTATACGTGCTTAAATGTTAAAACTTATAATGGTAGTTTCTCTCTTTGTTAGATGTCACTTTTAACTTTATAAACAATATAAAATATTGACTGTTTTTAATATAAGTATTATTTAGGTGTGCATAAAGGAATGAGAAAATAAACTCTTCAATTCAATAATTAATTATTATAAGGAAAATTTGAATATACATAAATTTTAATTAATGATATAGTATCATTTGGCATGTTTCGACTGCCACCGTGGCGCAGTGGTGCGAGTATTCGCTTTGCTAGCAGAGGCCCCGGGTTCGATCCCCGTTAGGGCGAATTTAGAAAATTGTATTTTCTAATTTGTCTGAGTCTGGTCTTGTGGGAGGCTTCGGCCATGGCTAGTTACCACCCTACCAGCAAAAACGTATTGCCAAACAAATAGATTTGTGTTCCGGTACGATGCTTTGTAGAAACCATAAGAGGTATATCGCCTTGTACCAGATGAGCGCGCTTCCATCTAAGCCTGTATCATCACTTACCATCGGGTGAGATCACAATCAAAATCAAAATATGCTTCATTCAAGTAGGCTCAAAAAGCACCTTTGAATCGTCAGTAGTCTGTCCGCTGGTAAAAAATCTACTACCGGTTCGGAAAGTTGAATCCGCTGAGTCGAAACCTGCAAGAAACTCAACGGTTGCTCTTTTAAAGATAGTTTTCTATGTTACAATGTGTAATTTATTGCTTCTGCGAGCAAGTGTTAAACTGTCAACAATGTGCTTTTTCTCCCACTGCTAGTTTATTTAGTACTTATATGAAGTAACAGTTTAATAGAAAAACTGAAACGTTTATTAGTTCTTATAGTTTAAGTCTGATAATTGAATAATTATTACACATGTATAATCATATATTTCTGTTTGTAAAGGATTAGTTTGTTGACCCATCTGACCCCCGAAATTCCCAATTCGTATAAACATTAGTATATATTTATAAGGAATTGTGTTTTTTCGTGACGTAGATCAAAACAACGGCCGTTTCCCTGGAGTAGGGGGAAAAAAATTAAAATATCCCTCTATTGGGAGGGAAAATACACGATGTAAGAAAAGATGAGTCGGGCACAATTTTGTCGATTCGATGTCCCCAATTCGTTTGCTGAATTCTTAATAGCGCCGCAGGGTCGGCTTCGTTGCGTAATCGAGACGTTTTTGAATTTAATCCCACGTTCGGTATTCGGAAATATTCGTACACTGAAACATGTTTTTAGTATATAAAGAACAGAAGTAAAAACTTCATTAAGGTGAGTGTTATAATACAACTATTCTTTTTATTATTTATTCAGAAATTAATAACATTTCCATTATATATCATTTCCGTTTAAATCTGCTTGTAGAAAATGAAAGGTTATTTATTTATCTATGTAAAAAAAAGTAAGTACCAGCCCATTAGCGTCCCTCTGCTGGGCACAGGCCTCCTCACTCATATGAGAGAAGGTTTTTAGAGCATAGACCCACCACGCTGCTCCATTGGGGATTGGCAGGCATAGTACACAAGTACACTCTCTATTCCTTCACTCTCATGGTCACACGATCACAGCGAGATCGGGCGCAGGACCGACGGCTTAACGTGCTCTCCTAGGCACTGGGATGGATCACATCGCTTCCCAAATGCGGACCAGTATTGAGAGAATCTTAATAGAAAACTCAATATCGATTTCGAATTGGTCCGACCCGGGACTCGAACCCAGGACCTCATGTCTGTAGTCGAACATGCTACCCACTAGATCAATGAGGCAGTCCTCATGAAAACGTTTAACAAAAAGGATATTTGAACATTGTTCCTGTTATGACGTCACTGAAATCTTATACAAATTTCATAATTTGTATAAAATTTCGTGTATAACAATGAAAATGAGATATTAATTATAGTTAAAAATTATATGTAAATTTCAATTTCAGTTTTAGCCGATTTGAAAGATGTTAAAAGTGTATATCAGAGTAGTTTTAATTATAGTCAATGAATGATATAATCAGATAGTATTTTAAGACATCAAACAACCTTTATTTTTACTAAGTTCTCTTTCCTTCGAACTTTTTTTATACGAGCACCTGTAGAATGTCTCTCTTAATAAATCCTAAAGATTAAATGGAACTTTATTATTGAGTTCTCTTTTCTTACTCAATGTTTATTTCTTTATTCTTATAAAATATTTCTTGCAGAAAGAGAAATATTGTATAAAATGTACTAGATGAACATGAGTCATATGCTCTTGCTAATTTCTTTTTGCACAATAATGAAATAATTCACAACAAAATTAAATTATATTTTTTAAATAGTATTATCTATCATATATAAATACGTTCGAATCCTCGAAATATGTAATGATTTTCTTTTTTCACCTCGTTAATAGCATTATTTTTCTTATGAAAAACCTGGTAATTACTATTACATTCAAGTTATCTACGCAAGGATTCCCGACCCCAACACGCCAAACAAATGAGCTATTGTTTCGCCGAACGAAATACGTTTAAAGTTGATATTGTTTAATCAATATTGTCATTTTATTAAATGTCAAACAAAAGCAGTTTCAATTGAGAAACAACAATTTGCAGTGAATGCGTAATGAAATGCAAGCAGCGTCAGAAAAGGTAATAAAACAAAATCGTAGCAGCTCTCCATTGTTGGCATTCAGTGCCGAAGAGTGCTTGCCTAAACAAATACCTAGCATCAACAATTAAACCGGCTCCAAATTCACCCTCGTAAATCTTCACCAATTTGATGGTTTACCAGCGCGGGCCCTAATTCCGCGCGCCCCAAATTGATCTACGTTTCTACGAGATTATTTCGTACTGAGTCGATCTCATCCGTGTCTTTGTTTTATTGTCTGCCTCGCGGCACTTGCGGGTTTTTGTTGTGACTCGCAAAAAGTTCGTTTTATACGTTGCACTAATTTAAATAGCCCTCCATTTCACATTTCTTTTATTGCAGGTGGATTAGTGTTTGACTGTAATTTTAGTTGATGGCGAGTGATGAGTCAAGGATCGAAGCTCGCCAATCTGGTAAGAGGTTGTTTACCAGTTATGGTTTCTACTAGGAACCCAATTCTTTTGCTAGCCCATATTTCCCGAACCTGTGCTATCGATACGAGTAGTCATCATTGGACCAGCGAGGCAGTCAAAACTTTTGTTTTTAGATTCCCCTTTTAGCTTCTACATTCTAGTCTCTCATTCACTCACTCACTTCAACCTATGGACGTCCACTGCTAGACAAAGGTCTCACCTAATGATACCCACTGTGCCCGATCTTGTGCCGCCTGGCTCCAGCAGCTACCGGCGACCCTCCTTATATCGTCGGTCCACCTTATTAGGGGGCTGCCTATACTGCGCCTTCCGGTGTGGGGTCCCCATTCCAGCACTTTCGAACCCTAACGCCCATCAGTTCGTCGGAATATGTGCCCCGCCCATTGCCATTTTAGCTTCGTGATTCTTAGGGCAATGTCGGTGACTTTGGTTCTTCTACGAATCTCCGCATTTGTGATTATATCTTGTAGAGAAACTCCAAGCATAGCCCTCTCCATCGCACGCTGCGTGACTTTGAGCTTTCATATAGGCCTATAGTCAGCGACCACGTTTCCGATCCGTACGTGATCACTGGCAACAAGCACTGTCCGAAGACTTTGGTCTTCTGGCACTGAGGGATATTGGACAAAAAGAACTTACGCAACTTTCCTAATACTGCCCAACTGAGTTGGATCCGGCGGCTGACTTCTTTCTCGAAATTGGACCTACCTAACTGGACTATATGTCCCAGGTATGTATACTTGTCAACAATTTCGAGAGCTGAGTTTCCAACGATGACTGAGTTGAGCAGAACATGGATATTGGACATAACTTTGGTCTTATCCATAGCCATCCTAGCATAGTATTAAGATCTTCCAGAGTCTCTGCCATAATGACCACGTTGTCGGTATACAGTGATGTACTCCATGCAGCAGTTGGATAAATCTTGAGCTTTGGTCCTGTATACGGTCTGACATAGGGGCGTTATCGCACAAGCATTTCAACACACCTATATACCGCTGGTCTATTTGCCATCTCTGCAAAGATCTCAACACGGCACCACCATACATGATAACATTCTAGTGTTAGTAATTATTTCATATTCATTACTTTTCATAACTGTGGCGTGTTGTACATACATTAGGTGCCAACAGTATCTAAAGCTGCAAAGTCTGTTGCTAACGCATATTTTCACATATTAAAAGATTCCCAGTGGTATTACTCGTTTTTAGTAAGCGCCTTCATCGCGAAAGTAATGTGTATGTGGGATTTCGAAGGAATCAGCTTAATAGTTCTAAAGATCTCGTGTTAGGTCAGCGGGTGATTGTTTTTCGCTTATGTATTCTTATCCCTTAGGAATATGGTGAAATCTGTTCTTAGTGAGCATCTACGTCGTGAAAAGAATGGGTTTGGCAAATTTTCAGTAAATCTGGTAAATAATTTTGGATATCTCGTGACGAGTCAGTTAAAGATCGTATTTCGCTTACATTGCATTAATTTCACGTCTCATTTTTTTAAATGTATCTCGTCTGTTCTTCTTTATAACCGTATTGTGATACCAACTTTAGAGTTACATAACTCTTCTTTTTCATTATATTTCGTTTCATATAATAAAAAATATATTTCAAATTAAGATTTAAATTTTTAATCTAGATATATTTATGGTTATAATATCACGTCTTTGCGGGGCATTGTTAACTTTAAAAGATAATTACTTTATTCAGTTTTAAAGTCGTATTATTACTTCAATTAAGAAATGCTCATATATCTTTAAGCTTTAGTTATCGTGAACAATTTCATCGACATCAATGTAAATTTCCTTTAATTTACTCTTCGTACGCACTCTAGAGTTTATTGTTACAATACAATTTATATTACAAATATAATTCCACGACAGCGACAAAACAACCTGTTTCCCCTTTAAATGTGTATTTCAATTAATTGCTCCCTTTGCTTTTCAATTATACATAATACTTCATTTTGGAACATTCTAATGCTCTTCTTATATTTTAATGCTTAATGTTGCCGTTTAATCACTGTCACAAAACACTGCGACGTTTATAATTTGCAATTTTATAATAATTGTTTATTTCTAGACACAGATAATGGTTTTTTTCTAGATATAAAAATCATACCTAAATATTTGTTTCATTGTTACTGTTTACTGTAAATGTTTCAGAAATGTAAGGCTTGTTTTGTTTCATAATACGATTTTCAATAAGGCATATCTATCTATATACCTATTATTAAAATACTTGTTAATTGTTTAAATTTATTAAGTATTAATTACCAGTTAGGTAAAATTGTTTTTATTTCACTGCAGTATCTAATTTAATAACCTTTCCTTGTACGTACTTTATCATAGAAACATTACATAAACTATTTATTATTGTAAATGAACAAATATTACGTTAAAATATAATAAATCCCGCGGGGATTAGGACTACGCGGGCTTATGGGGATATGAGTTCTTGGTAAAGACTACACCGCAAAAAGAGTCATTTTCCATGATTTCAAATCAATTGGGAAAATATTTTTGGAGAGCTCGTGATAAATAAGTAGGTAAGCGATCAAGTTTCGATATATATGTATGTATATACACAAAAATTGTACCTATCTGTCGATTCAAAACAATGCATTATAGACTACAAGCCCATGAAAAAATTTACCTGTGAAATAAACCAACGTAAATAATGCTTAGAAGGCTATTACTATATCATAAATTTATGTACGGCAAGTTTTTTTTTATATAAAATTTTATTAAATATTACCGTTGGACCTTATAGCCATTTATTATTAATGGTAACAAATGAAAACATTTGGAAAAAAAATGATGTACTCACGCACTCACCTGTACCGCTCAGAAATGACGGCATACAGCCCTCAGTGTAATTTTATGATATAGTAACAGCCTTCTAAGAGTTATTCACGTTGGTTTATTTCACCAGTTAATATTTTCCATGGGCTTGTAATCTATTAGATATATTCGGATCCATTGATAAACTTTCCTAATTGTAAAAAATCCTGATTTTTTTTTATCTAGTTAAAATAGAGCAAACCTAAAAAAACACTTTTTATTTTCTTTATCATATTATAGCGTATGTCCGTTATCCCGCAGTGTTGTTTTAGCATGCTTTAGGCAATAAATTTAGTATAACGAAAAGGAGTATAAAAACTTCCGTTAAGACTAGACCGTTCCGCCCTTTTTCCACGTGGGCTGTTGTCAGTGTAATTGATCGTCGCTGCCGTTGCGAGATAATTCCGCCGTGACGTGATCCGAATTGTGCCGCTTTTATTGTAGTCCAAGAGACCTAAAATATCCGTGCCTTAAATTTGATGAAAATTTATAATTTTTTTTATTAACGAAACAAGAGTCATTTGTAGCATTTGAAGTAAGAACATTTAATAATAATAAAAACCAGCATATATTCTAGCAAAGAAGTGGTTTACATATTGAATTCTTCTGTAGCTTTCTCATATACAAATTGAAATTGAACTTTTAAACAATTGAAGCGACTTTAATGAAATGTGTGTATGTTTCGGTAGATATAAAAAAGGTACATAAAAGCATACGATCAACAACTACGCAAATAATACGATCAGAAACAGCTATAACAAGTTTCTCTGATCGTTTTGTATTGTAAATATCAACACCAACATTAATCATAATAATATATTACTATTATAAAAAATAGTATATCTTTTTCAATATATGGAATCAGCAAATTTTAGAATGATTAAGGCGGTTTTCTTGTGTCCTTCTTCATCCAGTGTGATATACAGTAACTTAGTAATAAACAGTTATAAATTTCAAAACAGTATTTGACATTGCCAATTTTCAAAAGACCGTGACGTATAATTAATTTTTTTTTCTCTTTCTTGAATATTACGGGTATTCGATGTGTCTACTGTCTCTTAATCTATAACGCTTGAAAGTCATGCTTGTTGAGGTGCGCGGGAAATGCAAAACAAACTCTCGCTAATTGGAACGAATACGGCTCAATTTCGCGTAACTGAAATATTAAAATGAAGTGCTGACAGATAAAGTCGATATTTTTTATAGAAACGGTTAAAGCAAACTCTCATTTTGCAACAGCCACAAGAAAACCCTGAAATAATGCCCCGAGGAGCGGAATTCTTTTTACTGTTTTGTATGACGGATAAATTGGTACAACTTTTTATTTTTCCGCAATGGGTCGCGGGATAAATGAGGAGTTATGTTATTAGATTTTTTTTAATGAATATATTTTTCGTGTTTAAGAATTTTATTTATATTATTAAAACATTATTTTAAAAAATATATAAAGTATAAATTCGTGGGCACGAATACATACTTTCTTTAATTATATGAGCATATTACCTGTTTGAATTAATATTTTCATTTGCCTACTTCACGTTAACAACAACTACAATGTGAATTGCTTTTTGTAAGTTTGTATTATTACTTAAGAACCCATTGCGTCGTTATTGTCGTTGACTCCTTTCGAAATGATGTATTGTATATAAATATACAGTACATCATTTAATCGAACCAACTTTACTTTTACCAAATATTTTAACAGTTGGACACTAGAATATTTTAACTAATTAATAATCGAGTTTAAAAAAGTCGTACTAGAGGGCGTAAGGAAATAATAGAATTTATTTTGACTAAATGTACTAATATATAGGGATAAAGGATATACATTACGTCACAATGCGTAATCATGGTAATGTATCTTTTACAATACTGAAACTACTAATCTTTTGAAGCGCTAAGCCCGTCCATGTTACAGTAATATATTCCTATCTTTAATCTAAATTATCTTGACATTACATGACGTCACAGTAAAACAGAAACATGCTACCTGTAATATGTATAACAGTAATAAACGGTTTATGTTACGGTCTTTGTACTCTATCTGTATTTAATGTTTCTCTTCAAAAGGTTTTATCTTATATTTATACAAAAGTCGCAACGGCAGTTATGTAGTTACAGAGACGACATTTCAAGTGTTATCACACATACAAACTATTAGTGAGATTGTAACACAAAAGCACTAGACTTAGTATAAATTTATTCCTGCCGTTTATTTGTTACTCTTATCTGTCAAGGCTGAAGAAAATCCCTCCATTAATATTATGTGAGCCATAGTAAATGAGACCGCGTTAAGATTTTAAGTAAAGAATACTTTAAAATAAATATATTTAAACTCATTATTTAGTACTTTCAGTACACCACAATAAGATAACAAAAACAAAATATAGGTAACATACAAAAGCTTGCAGAGTACAAAAGGCGGTTATATCTCTTGAAAGCGATCTTAACCAGACAACTATTTGAAATTCATTGCACAGCAATATTAACTTTATTAAAGTAATTTATAAAAATCACTTATTTATTAGTTTCTAGATAATGAAAAGAAGCTACCAATCAACGACAATAATGACGCCTGAAGTGTATGAAAATACAACATTTTTACATTAAATATTTTACTTACGACTTATTTACGGATACACAACAAGACAGAAATAATAATTGTTGTTTTATGGTAATATAAAATATCGCAACCGTCTCTCAGTCTAAAATGCTTTCCGCAGTATAAGTTTAATGCAATGCCCTGATGGTCCGCAGCTATAGCTTAAGCACTTAAGCTTGGGTATTTGGAGAGCCTTGCAGTTTGAATTCTAGGATGGACCAATGTTTAAATAAGTTTAATGTTCGCACAGGCAATAGTCTAGACTAGTTGTTAACTTAGTATGATTTATAGTCAAAAAGTATTCACGGTCTCTAGAGGTACCTGAAATGCAATAATTTAGTCCCCATAATGGATCGTAGGTTATATTTTAAGATGGTTTATTTGTTAATGTATAAAGCAATGTATTATGCTATTATATTACTTTAAAATTCAAATCACTGGTCTATTTTTTCAATGAAGTAATATATGTTAGGTGAAACTTGCTATTAGTGTGTATATAAAAAATAAATCATTATTGCACTTTTAATAGAATGTCAAAGCTAGTAGCTTTTTCCCTATTCTCTAGTTTTTGCGTAATTCGTGATCCCGTGGAAATATGAGGAATTCTGTTATTCAGCGGATTGAATTGAATCACTGTAAACAAATAAAGTAAGTAACAGCCCATTAACGTCTCATTGCTGGGCACAGGCCGCCTCACTCATTTGAGAGAGGGTTGTTAGAACAAAAACCCACCACGCTGCTCCACTGCAGGTTGGCAGGCATAGTACACAAGTGTACTCTCTATTCCTTCACTCACATAGTCCGGTGACGGGAATCCGATACGAGCAGAGTGAGATCAGGTACATCATTATTCAATTCATTAACATCTGTCCAATTATGAGGACTTTAGTCACATGCCGACGTCCAAAACAATTATATTCATAAAGATATTATATGAATGTACCTTCCTATTATGAGTATTAAAATGACGAATAAAAATAAGGCCCCCTTTCTGGCAAAATTCGAGAGCCAATGAACTTAATTTACATTTGTAGGTATTTATATTTATCATTCGGAATTTTATTTGAATTGTTTATTTAAATTTTCTGAGTTATTGGGGGCCTGTGGTTTTGTAAGCAGCCTTATCTATTAATTATATTGAGGATTGTTGTTGTAACCCTTTGAGGTCTCCTTTATTTTGGCGTCCTGAATAGGAACAATCGTCTTTGAGGCCGAAATTCAGAGTTGTGAGATTGAATTAATTCTATTGCTCTGTTCAGTCTACCGTAGTAAATGTAAAGTTTACATTCCGTTTGAAAACTTCGTTTGGAGGATTTGTTTGTTACCTTTGTTTTTGATGACTTCCTACCGAGATGCGGATTTTATAATTTCTGTATTTTTGACATAATAAAATGTAATAAGCCTGCTAAAATATTATAATATCGAGATTCATTTACACACGCACGTTTTATAGGTATAACCAATACCTTATGGTGTCATCCGCGTAGGTTCCCGTACCCTGAATTATGAGAAAATCAGATTTAAAGACTACATCACAAAAGTAGTGACATAAACCGCCCTATGCGCTTTAAGTTTTTGTCTGTGCTCCTTATTTCTGCATAAAAAATAATGAATATAAAATAATGGTTCCAGTATGATATCTGTACAAGTTGATAAATCATTTTGGATACCAACGTGATAATTGTTTTACCAAAAATCATTACTTCCTTACTCACTATCAATTTAAATTAAAACCAGTAACCTCAACACAATAAAAAATCCTTACAGTTAGCTATCGCTGAGTTATGAAAATTATTTTGCGCGTTTTAGTGTAAAATTAAATTAGGCCAGTTACTCGCTAAATGTAAGTCTTTGTGTTTACGACCCTATTGTTGGTGAAAATTTTTAGCGTAATGGTTATGATACGCAGTTGTATTAATTTGGGTAATTCTTTAACCATTACAGTGTGTATAGAATGATTGATAGCAGACGTTTTTAAAGTTCCATGACTTTTAAAGGCATTACATATAAAAATTCAGTGGTGAAGACAAGTGAACTTCTGGTAAGGAATCACGATATCAAATTATAGGGAGGCGCTTAGCAATAAGTAAGTAGCATTATATCAACGTCTTAAGACGATGAGCTCAACTGATGAGCATAAAGTTATAGTTAAGAATTGCTTAGTTAATTGTCGAAACTATATTTAACATTATTTACTTTGTTATTATAAACTGAGTCTAATTAGGCGTGGTTGTTCTAAAGATCAGTGTTCGAGGTGTTGAAGAGTTTGGATCTGTTTAGAAAATGTTACTTTATTTAAAAGAACTGAATCACCGTCTATATACTTGTGAAAAACGAAAAAAATATTTATTATCTTTAACAATTGGTTCTTATTCTATTCTATATACAGTTGACGGTGCCGACCCAGTAAGTTACTAGTATAGATACTAGTACAGTGATAGAAACTAATATGCTAAATACTACTTACTATTGATGTAGTGAGATAAGAGAATGCTAGTATGTGTGCATGTGTTTGTGCTTACGAGCGCGTGGCTGTGTGTGCGCGCGCGCGCGCGCGCGTGTGTGTGTGTGTGTGTGTGTGTGTGTGTGTGTGTGTGTGTCAGAGCGTGCATGCGTGCGTGCAAGTATTTATGCATATTGTGCTGCTGTTCATATTACACAGTTTGTTTTAAAATACTTTATTAAATAAGATGTTGATGTCAATAGAGCTGACGAAACAAATATTGCTTGTTACAGTCATCCGGTGTTTCCGCTTCCGTAACATTTATCTAGATATAAAAAAAATGTTTCAATTACAATGATTTGGTAACAAATAACAGACATATTTTAATATGAAAAAGTTTTTACATGTATCCAGTCTGTATTCAATAGCACTTCCCTTAATTAATGATGTCATATGATACGGCATTGCCCTGAGGCTTTGCAGGGATTATTTGGTTGGCGTGTATGAAATAAAATAAAGTTTTCCAAATTATTCGCTTTCTATATCACAGGTTTCATTATAAATAACAATGAATATGGATGGTCGTATCAATAAGTAACTGTTTTATACAGTAATACTATGTTTATGTATATTAAATTAGCCAATTAACTTAGATAGACGAGTATGATCATCATGAAGTAGTGCCAGGGTTTTTGTCATGCCTATAAATTAGTGACCGTTGGCTATTTCAATTGTTGATATTATGATCAAGTCATTTAAATTGTTATCTAACCCCGTGCCTTGGTGAGCACGTTAAGCCATCGGTCTTGCGCCTTCTCTCTCTCCGGTCGTGTCGGATTGCCGTCTCGTCGGACTATGAGAGTGAAGGAATAGAGAGTACACTTGTGGACTATGCCTGCCAATCCGCAGTGGAGCAACGTGGTGGTTCTATGCTCTAAAAACCTTCTTTCATATGAGTTAGGAGGCCTGTGCCCAGCAGTGGGACGTTAATGGGCTGCTACTTACCTTATTAAAAAGGGTAAATTTATTTCTTACGCAGCACGAAACCTATAATCATTGGTAAACGAAATATTCTTAAATTTAAGAATGAAGCGTTCATAATGGATTTTGTGAACAGGTTGGACTAAAATATATAAAATTCATTTAAAACAGAGCAACACGGTTAACAGGTCGTGATGATTTTATCAAGATTTTATTATGACAATACTACGTCGATAAATCGCGTGATTAGAGTCACGAAGATGTGCAGCGGTTTTTATGCTAATTGGTTTAAAGGTTGGGTAGTTTTAATATTTACAAAAAACATGTGGCATTTTAATTTGCCGCTCGACATTTAATAACTTAATTAACATTTAATATACGAGTACTATTTTTCATAAAATAAAACTATTTCATAAATTTTCTAAGTTTTAAATTCAAAAACCAAATTTAATTAATAATATTTAACATTGACAAAGAACACCTGAAAGAACCTATTTACAATTCGTCATTTGAGATTTCAATAAGTTATTTATTTTAATTTTCGACACTTTTAATATTTTAATAAAAATTAAATTCATTAAACTCCTAACATATTTTCCTTTTTCTCTCCCTCTAAGTACGGAAATCTAAAGTTTTAGATTTATATAATTATAAACAAGGCTTAAAAAATATTTTGCCAAAGAAGTTTTACTTCTGACAGGTGTCCTTTGTACGCACGTACTTTTTATTGAACTAACTCATAAGTAGCTTAATGCGGCTTTGTATTAAAATATAATATGTGGCATGTACTGTTCGAGAAACCATTCAGAAAGTGCCAACAAACAGTTGGTGGAACTTAATCATAAAGTTGTCATTAAAGGACAAATATAACAATTCTAGAAAACGTCTCTAGGCATGAATTCCTGGGCTCCATTTCCGGTAGCCTATGGGGAAATTTAGGAAATTGTGTTTTCTAATTTGACTGAGTCTTGACTTGTGGCAGGCTTCGGCCGTGGCTTGTCACGACCCTACCAGAAAAGACGTGCAACCAAGCAAAATATTTGCGTTCGNTGTATGTATGTATGCAGTTTAATGCGCTTCCATCTCATATTGTATCATCACTAACTTAAATGAATTTACATCACAGTCAGCAATAAAACAAATACTGTAACGATTCAATTGTCATTTGTACTGACATATTTTTAGGCAATTTATTCGTTTCAACTGACATATCAATAACAAATTTATTTATTTTAACAGCAACAGATGATTAAGTAGGGTTAATTGATGGCCAGGTGATATTCAGCAAATGTTTTCGTATTCCCCTATTTGTATCATACATTGTGAACACGTTTTATATGTTGAAGATGGCAAAATGCCATTCTCATCATGGATATTAAGTTTTTGTTACATGAAATTCCTTACAAATATAGCCCGCTTGAAAATAGATTGATTCTATACAAATTAATTAAAATACAAATCAAAACGCTGATTGTATGATGCCTTATAAAAACTTAAAAATATTGTATAAGTTCTCATAAAATATATCAACGAACTCTTACTCTTTTAATGTACCTCTAATTAATTCTATTAGTAAATATTTAAATTTATTCATTTGTTTTATAATTAGAAATAGCCTAGTTAAGCCTGTGTTAAAGTTCAATGCGAACTGCGTAACAATTTACACATCTTTGCCCCCTTAGCTTACTTTTTTTTTACTAGTGGTTTTCTGGTGGTCCAAATTCGACCACCATCTCTTTTAAATTTTAAATTCAAAATCAAAATTTAATTAACAATTTCCAATATTAACAAAAAAACACGTGGTATTTTTATCTACAATTCGTCATTTGAGAGTTCAACAACTTATTTGTACACTTAATATATTAATGACATTTTCATAAAATTCCTAACATATCTTCCTTTTTTACACCTTCTTCTCGTCTCAGAAATCTAAAGTTTTCGATGTATAAATATAAACAAGGCTTAAAAATGAATTTGCCAAAGAAGTTTCACTTCTGGCATTTGTACTTTGTACGCACGCACTTTTAATTTTATAATATGGCATTAAAAATACATGCAACCCTAAATTTTCGCCGTTCTACCAACCAGGATTTTTTAACAGCGATATTAGTTGTCTTATGGCAAAACAACGTAGACTTTTCTTTCTACTTTTCCTCCTCTAATATACACTGTTTAGTCAAGTGTTATAAAAGCCCATCTAACATATCATAGCTAAATTCAATTACACGATATGTACGTGTATGTAGATCAAAGTTATAGTTACGAAACGATTGTTTCATTTCATATCCCGCTCGGTTAAGTTTGAAACTGAACCAATTATTATAATGGCTTACACATAAAGTAAATTGGTCGGAAGTTCACTCGATTGTCGGCATTAATGTGTTTGTGTTCACTTTTGACCTGTTTAATAATTTGAATTGTAACGAGTAAGGTCAGTCAGTAATTTTGTATACATAGTTATTCTCTTTTTACACTAAGAATTTTGTATGATCATGGATTACAAGGTCATTTCGATTTACATTGTCTGCTTTAATACCAAGGTTTTTTATTTATCATTGAACACAGTATACAAATGCATTAACCTATATTGATAAAATCATTTGTAGTACTACTTAAGCGATATTAACTCATACAATTACAACCCTGTTCATATATATAAACGAGATATCCAGGTATCTATTGATTCATCACGATATCTCTGGAACCATAAGGCGTAGAGAATTGAAATTTGGTAGGAATATTCCTTTTACCGAGTAGAGGTCAGCTAAGAACGGATTCTACGAAATTCCACCCGCAAGGGGGTTGCGGGGGTGTTATACGTATGTTTCTTATTTATAAAACGATTTGCCCAAATTAATGAAAATGCTACCCAAAAAACATTCAGCGCAGACGAAGTCGCGGGTTCAGCTAGTATTTACACATTTTGATGTATCAAAATGTGTATATACTATGATATATGATGATGATGGTAACAGATTTTTTTAAAACAATAGTTCGTTTATTAAATTTATTTTGAGAAAAATTGTACAGTGTCATCTATTGAAAGCTCACGTAAATAAGTCAGTTTAATATTTTTATTTTGCTTGCTTGAATCTTTCATTTCAAATTTAAAATGATTGATGATTCTTACATATCAATAGTCAATTTGCTTTTTATACATCTTTGTAATTTTGATTTGAAACACAGTCCTACTAATAGAAGTACTCGTTATATTTAGGGTCTGTAAAGGTATTCATGAACTTCTTTAAGCCTCTTTTATAAGATCTGTAATTACACAAGGATTATTTTATGTGTTTCTTGAAATATACTTTAATAAAAATTTGCACGTGTTTGCTCTAAGGCTTACAGAGTCACAGTGCCAAAGTTTGAAACGTTCTGCTTAAAGCGCACGTATTGGAACAACAAAACTCTAAAATTGCAAGTTCAATTTCAAAGAAGTAATGTTGAAAGCACCTGCGACAGTACGTGAAAAGTTTCTAGTCGTACTCATGAGTATACTTAAATAAAGACGCTGATACACCTTAGTTTTTTATTTACTGGCTGTTCTTTACAGTTTTACACTAGTACTTCCGGATGCCTTTTGTTTTTAAAATAAAAGCAGCCTAAATTTCGCGTTATAACGTTATATACGTAATAGCATCAGCTATTTACCAATGAAAATCCCCTTAAAAGCTATCAAGTCGTTTCGGAGATTAACTGGAATGGCTACGAGTGATATACATATATTTTGACAGCCTTGCTGGCCTAGTGGTGCGACTATAGTGGGGCAAATTGAGAAAATTGCATTTTCTAATTTGTCTGAATCTGGACTGGGGGGAGGCTTCGGCCGTGGCAAGTAACCATCCTACCAGCAAGAATGTTCACCAAGCAAAGAGATCAGCTATTTACCATTGATAATCCCGTTAAAATCAATCTGGCTGTTTCAGAGACAAGCCTGAACAGACGATGAATAATATATTTCTTGACGTCCTCGTTGGCATAGTGGTGTGAGTACACGCTTTACTAACAGAGTCCCAGGTTGGATCCCCGGTAAGGTGAGTTTAGGAATTTGTATTTTCAAACTTTAAGTTTGGAGGCTTCAGTCTTGACTTGTTACCGCCCTAACAGCAAAGACGTACCACCACCACCACCAAGCAAAGAGCTTTGTGTTCCGGTACGATGCTGTATGGAAACCATAAGAGGTTAGTTGCCTCGTCTGCATCAGCGGGCTTCTATGTCAGACTGTACCACATACAATCAGGTGTGATCACAGTCAAACACTAACCTATCAGAACTAGGAAAATCAATATTTTCTTTTTTACACAAAAATTTAAAAATGCATACTTCCCTTCTCGGGTAACTATAGGATGCCAACCCGCAGTATCATGGGTAGTTCCAAGCCAATTCTCAACAGTAGGGACGATATAGGCGGCTACTTACCATACTAAAACGCAAAGAGACATATTAGCTACATCATGTAATATGCCCCTTTAGCATGCACACATGGAGCTAACTATATTTGAACACGAGCGCTGGCTCTGTGTACAAGCACCTTAATGCTCGAGGTAATGGGGGAGAATAAGTCGACGTTTCTCGCGCCTAATTTGGCAACCCGACGCCCGGAATTTATAGGGGTGGGTACAACTTGAAATATTCGATGGCTCCACTCGGCCGTGAGTTATGAATGAAACCCGTTAAAGAACCCGGAAAATTTTTAACGTCATACCCCCCGATAATATGTTAAAATGGCAAATGTTAATGGATACTTCGTTCAAAATATTTTCGGTTAACTTAGAGTAAAAAAAATCCCTACTTTATATACTAATAAAAAATAATTATGCGCACCAAGTAATTGTTTAAATGCAGGTTATATGAGTAACGTTAATAGCAACTATTAATTATTATTAGCTGTTATAAATTCTACTTTGTACGTTGTGGTTGCTAATGACCCTAGCAGTTAAGAATAACTTAATATAAATTAAATAAAAAAGCCGTATGAAATAAATCGGTAAAGTTACGCCTGTGTAGAAAAAGGAGACATGTATCAGTGTTTAAAAAACGTAATACGATATCTGATGTAATTGAGAAAATCGTTTTAAAAATAGTTTTGTATATATACAAAACATTTATTTAAGAGTTGTTTTTAAAATTGACATGACCATTTGATAAAATGTATTTGCCATCTTACTATTTATAAATTCAATTTTTTTAAACAACTTTGATTTATTTAATAGTCTCTCCTAATTGACTTGTTAATTCTAATTGATGTGTTCAAATATTTCAAAAATCAAAGAAATTTATAAAGAGTCACTTGTCTATTGTAGCTCAGCTATAAGAAGGACTTTCTAAATATAATATGCTACATCAGTACTTAAAAACTTGTATTTGTAATGCAGAATAAAGCAACTAAATTCAATATATATAGTGTTAGACTATAGATAGTTGGGTGACATCACTGATAACACTGAAATGTTGGGAGTCAGTGAATAATATAGTGGCAACACTTAAAAATATCAAAAATCATTGTGCAATATCACGAAATGTTATGCAATTCGAGGTTACTTTAACAAGCGGAACAATTGTGAGAATTGTCTTTTCCGAGCTGCGTCGTGGTGTAGTTGTTTTAAAGGGAAATAGTGCTAAATTGTATAAATTCAAATAGTAAGTAAGTAATTATTTGTTTTTTTTATTAATAATAGAAAGATGAAAACACCGCAGTATATTATAATATTAATTGAATACAAAACCCCATTTCAAATAAATATATCCAAAATAATCTGCTTTTTAAGAAGTATATGGAAAATAAAGATTGTTTTTGGCAAGAGAAGCCCAACGTATGAAAACATGGCATCGATCAGATGAGACTAAACGAGACATAAAGCTGTCTGTACCAATTCCCTGGCTTCCTTAATGTCCGTGATTATTATAATTCTTCCAAAAATAAATACCCTTTTAAAAGCTTTAACACCAAAGGGGTTACAACAACAAATTGAATTTCCAGCATCGTGAATATTTTATTTAAACGCGCCGCTGTTGATTCTCGTCGCTTTTTGCTTACGTTGCGGCCGTGACGTGCGGCTGTGAACAAACTTAGTGAATCATAAGCGTAATAAAATATACACTAGTTAAAACGCTTCACCTTAGCGAATTGCAAACATAACAAATAGGCAAAAGTCCATATTTAAGCTACCTATGCAAAAATGTTTAACCTTTATCATTAACGTTTTAGCAAGAATTTAACAAGACCATAACGAACTGTTTAAGTCCACTCGCAAAGACAGTCTTCAGAGCAATTAAATAATATTTTTATGTCAATATACCGGTGTATACTAGATTTAAAAAATAAAACTGCCTTACTGGTCTAGCGGTTAGCAAGTTCGGCCACAGTCATGAGCTTCTGAGTTCGAGTACCAGATCGGGCCAGTTCAAAAATCGATATTGAATTTTCTATCAAGATTTTCCCATTACTTGTCCGAAGTTGGGAAGTTGACGGTGTGTTCCACCCTCGTGCCTCAGAAAACACGTTAAGCCTTCTGTCCATTGCCTGGTCTCTCTCCGATCGTGTCGGATTCTCGTCACATCGGCTTATGAGAGTAAAGGAATAGAGTGCACTTGTGTACTATGTCTGCCAACCCGCAGTGGAGCAGCGTAGTGGGTCTATTGCTCTAACAAACCTCTCTCTTATGAATGAGGAGGGCTGTGCCCAGGAGTGGGTCGTTAATGGGCTAAAAATACATACAGATTATATACGGAATACTTAAACGCATTCTAGACAAAAAATATGTATTCGTAACAAAAGTTCTACAATTTTTTTTCATAGATATTTATGTCTTCTACTACAGTGTGCATACACCAAAGTAATCGCATATTGTTGGTTAATATAAGAATAATATATCATTTTATTTGAGCCGTTGGAGCAGTTGTCGGTGTCTCAAAAATCAAGTCACGTATGGGTTCGATAGCATAAAGATACTTTTCGCGATTGGTTGCAGATCTTTATATGAGATACGCACGGGCCGTAGAAAAATTGAAACGAGCGTATCCCTTACGTCATGTTATATCGCGAAATAATATTCACGTAAACCTGAATTTTAATCTTAATGTATATAATGCCATCCACGTATCTCCTGATCCCGTGGGAACATGGAGAAATCAGTTTAAAACAGAGCGCGAAGGAAACCTCAGTAACTTTAGATTTTAAGTCGTTTTTGAAGCAATATATGGAAAATAATATACTTTTTTTAATTCTAAAGTGCTATAAAAACCTACTTGAGTGTCGAAAGCTGTGAAATTTGAACTTCAATTATTAAAGTTTTGAGATTAAGTTTATTTTTTCTCTTATTTGTTATCAAACACCTAATTTAATTACAGTAATGTTTTTGATGACGTAGTCTGCATAGAATGATAAAAAAGTGGGGAATTTGAACCAATGCTTTTATATGTGTATATGTATGTAATATGTACATATATTAATTTATTTTTAATTAAATTTTTTATATTTGCTGTCTGTACGCCTCGTCCGAGCACACTTCTCGTAACGCACGTCACGTATTCACCAGCTTACTCCCCGAACCAAGAGTGGGTAAAATAATTGAAATAAAATAAGCGTAAAATAGTACCAAATAATATTATCGTGTATTTCAATATAAAGGCATCAATAAAACAGACTACGTCACAACGCTGTGGCAGCTTTCAGCTAATTTTCATACTAAACGAGCGCGTGCATTATTAAAATGTTCTGTGACGTGACAACCCTCGTCCGACTTCGGCGTTTAAACTTCCCGGCTCTGTATACCAACTGCTTGAATATAAAATAACCTAGGAATAAATAAGGCTCTTAATGTATTTCTTTCTGCTGGCTATAATACATAAAAGATATTTCTAAAATTACTCACTTAGCAGCCCATTAACGACACACTGTTGAGCATAAGCCTCATCACTTATAGGTGAGAGTATTTTTAGTGCATAGGCTCATGACGCTGCGTCATTGCGGGATGACAGGCATAGTACACAAATGGTCTCTCTATTCCTTCAGTCTTATAGTATGATGTGACGCGAATCCGACACGACCGGAGAGAGTCCAATGTCCGAACTTCAGGCATATACTGAGATTATTTTAACAGGAAACTCAATATTATTTTCGCTTAACCCGGGACTCGAATCCTCAGATCTGTAGCTGAACAAGCTGACCACTAGACCAATGAGGTAGTTTATTCTTACAGACTCCTTATACTTTAAAAGTATAAGGAGTCTATAAGACTTATAAAGAAGAAGTGTAAGGACTTTTAATAAAACACTTATTTTTTCATCTATCTAGTGTTCGACACTGCCTCATTGGTGTAGTGGTTAGCATGTTCGGCTACAGACATGAGAGGTTGGGTTCGAGTCCCGGGTAGGGCCAATTCAAAAATCGATATTGAGGTTTCTATTAAGATTTTCTCAATATTTGCTCGAAGTTGGGAAGTGATGTGTTCCACCCTCGGGAACCACGTTAGGCCGTCGGTCCTGCGCCTAATCTCTCTCCGGTCGTGTCGGATTTCCGTCACATCGGACTATGACTGAAGGAATAGAGGCTGCACCTGTGTACTTTGCCTGCAAATCCGCAGTGGAGCAGCGTGGCGGGTCTATGTTCTAAAAGCCCTCTCCAATATGAGGCCTGTACCAAGCAGTAGGACGTTTATGAGCTGCTACTTATTTTACTCGTATTCGAATCATTTTTTTTAAACTTGTAGTGAATGGCATTTGATGTTAATGGTTTTTTCAATTATTTTTTTTTGCGCATAATACGCCATCTATTTGAAGCTCACGTCACGTGAAAGCATTAAGGCTTTCTTTATATGTAATCATTTTGAGATGCAATGTAGTAATTGTCAATTTTTTTTATGTCGATTGATGAATAATGAAAACACATTATTTGTGAATTCATTTTGATGTAATAATACTAGCTATTCTACGGTACGTTCACCAGTCAAGGTCATGATCCCTTGCTAATGTGTGAAAATCCGTTCTTAATGAACGTTTAAATCCTGAAAACAGTCACTTTACTTATAGTTCAAGTAAGTGAATTGTATGAAAATTTTTGGAGGTTATATGATAAGCATAAAAGTAAATGATTGATTTCGTTTAAAGACCTGTTTCAATAGATGTAAAAAGAAACTGAAATTGATCCCAAAATACATTTGTTTATTTTTATCCTTAGCAATCACGAGAACAGAAAACTCAGTTGTTCCTATTAAGCTCTGAAACTACAAAAACGATTTTAATATGATTTTTAATAGCAGATATTAGATTCCTATATCATAATAATGAATGATCTATTTAAAAAATCTGTTAGCTTGCTAAAACAACAAGTGAAGCGTGTAGAAAATTAAATTCATCCGTCTTTTGAAATATTCAGTAAGGTACTTTCGCTTCGCATTCCATGCATTCCAGCATTTTCCGGGAGCGAGCAAAGATATAATTCTTCCAGTAACGCGGTTGTAACAACTGTCTTCTTCAGGCCATCTATCTTTCTATATTTTGTTGACAGAAATTCGCTGTCAAAACCAACGTATTTTTTCTAGTATAAAAGTTGAACTAAAGTCGAAAGATTTATGTAAAAAAACTACCTTCTTTATGCTGCTTCGTCTGTATGCTCCCTAATGCTGTGATATTATTCCATAAACAATGTTCTCCTTTATAAATTCCGAGTTATTGTAAACGTAAAGTTTGTGCCATCTATCTCTATGTATTCGTTGCTCGGAGAAAGCTGATGTCAAAACTAAAGCACTTTTTCAAGTATTAAAATTAAAGTTCTAGTAAAGTCGAATGTTTTGTAAACTTTGTCTGCTGCTTCGTCTACATTACTTTAACTTAACACAGTAACGTGATAAAAAAGTAGATACTCTTTTAATAACTCGAGGCTATTATAACCGGAAAGTTTGTGAAATTTATCTTCATGTCTTCAACGCACGAAGAATGCTGCTGTCAAAACCAACTCACTTTTTTGGTATTAAAAAGTTAAAGTAAAGACGAATGGTTTCTTAAGTTTGTACCCTCTGTCTTTATGTGTTCTACTTTTCAGAAAATATGCCATCAGAATCAACACACATAGTATAGTATAAAAAATTCAACTAAAATCGAAAGATTTCTTTAAAATATTATACTAGCCTTAGTCTGTTGGGTGCTTTTTATGTAAGTGCGATGTTATTAGTCAAAACTAAGTTTGCTCAACATATTGCGGATTTATAATGTGTATGTGTGTGTGTCTCTAATATAATGTGTTCAAGATTGTTCGTTTTACACTTGAAATTCTTAACGGTAATATCATTTTCGTTACTATATTGTAACATTGTATCCCATTACCTTATATACTTAATTTTCTGAAGAGTATAGTAAAACAGAAATTGATTAGACTCATTAGAATTTATTAATAATAGTTTTACTAAACTTAATTGCTTCTTCCTTCCTTCTTTCGTAACTTTAGATTTTGAGTCGTTCTGTAATACCATCATCAGTGGTACATTAGAATTAGTATGAGGGGAAAATATATTAAACAATTCAAAAGTGTTATAAAGGCCAACACGTATAAAGATATTTTGAATATGAATGTTGGATAATTTTTATGCATGGAATATCCCTTTTACCATAAAAAAATATAAAGTAAATCAGTTTAAAAGATTAATGTGAGAATCTATACCAAAATGACCGTTCACATTACCGAGTAGTTTATGTGACATTATAAATCAACGCTTCAATTTTTTTTTTATAGATACATAGCATCACCCTTCATTCACATAGGGGTAGGAAGAGACCACGCCCTTCCACGTGCCACGGTTCTTGCATATCTCTTTCACTTCTTTCATTCTCATTAAACCTTTCATACAAGTTCGTAGGTTTAGAGTACTCTTGAGCCGGCCCTTATTTAAAATGTCCTGGATTTGCTTCAGGAACCTTGGAAGCGGAAGACCAAGGCGGTCTTCCGCTTCCAACTTTCGCATTCACTCTTGACTCATAAATCCTTTTTGTCAGTCTCCTTTCATTCATTCTCTCTACATGTCTAAACCATCTAAGCATACCTTTCTCAATTTTAGTCACAAGTATAGTTTAAAACAATGTGGTAGGAGGGTTCCCCACATTGTGATAATTCGTCTAGTGCCGTAGTTGTCTGTTTAAACATTGATGTAGTCGAGTCGCTGCGATCCAGTCGTTAATGGCAGCAAACAATGTTGTCTTTGTAATATCAAGACTATAATTAAGTATAAATTGGTTGAAGAGGCTTTAAATAATTTAATCATATTGTTTATACTTTTCTTATGTATTCAGACCTGTTTGGGCAGATATCATACTAATGTTATATTTTAAAACAAGACGACCCTTGCAATTTCGTTTACGTAAACCTTAATGTGGGTTTATATTATTATGTAATTTAATTGCAGTTTAAAAAAATTTCCATAAAACTTCAATCGCGGATAAGCATCATGACAAGAGATTTTTATAAATATAGATGTTTTTTTATTACTGACATTTTAGCGCTTGACTATCACCTGATTGAAAGTGATGATACAGTCTAAAATGGAAGCGCGCTGATCTGGTAAGAGGCGATACACTCCTTATGGTTTCTACACAGCATCGTACCGGAACTCGAATCTCTTTGTTTGGCGACATGTCTTTGCTGGTAACTTGCCACGGCCGAAGCGTCCCACCAGTCCAAGCTCAGACAAATGAGAAAATACAATTTCCTAAATTCGTTTTACCGGGGATCGAACCCGGGATCTCTGCTAGCAAAGCAAGTGCTTGAACCACTGCGCCAGCGAGGCCAATGTAAAGTATGACAAAAATTTTGTTTGTTGAAAGGGGCAATACAACTTCTAACACGAAATATAATAATATCAGAAAGTTTGAGATACCAGATCTAGGAAAAAATAAAATTATATTTCTCCCAATCTTTCTCACGATGTTTACCTACATTAAAATATAAAGACTAAGTTTATAAACCTTGGCAAAGGTTTAATAAATCAATTAAATTGCATTTAATATTTAAATACGGTGTGATAAATTTAACAATTATATTTTTAAGTTTTCCTCCAGCAATGCGGTCACAATAAATACCTTGTTCTCTGAAAGTTCCATCTATCTTGCCGTATTTCAAGCTTGCAGAAAGCTGCTGTCAAAACTAAAACACATCTTCTTTTACTTCGCAAATTTATGTAGAACAATAAAAACAAATTTATAAAAAGGAAAATAAATAACAGTTTAAATTTTAACGAGATTGTCATTTAAAAGAAATGAAATATTTAAACTCAGCTTCATTGAATCACTACTTTAAAGTTGCATATGTATACCGAATAAAAATGGTCTATTTATTTTTTTAATGAAACAATATAAGAAACAATTAATAAAGTACTAGGCACAGGCTTCATCGCTCATATGAGAATGTTTGCTCATAAGACTTTTTAAGTCTTGTTTATATTTATATAAATCTAAAACTTTAGTTTCCGAGACTTAGAGGGAGGGAAAAGGAAGGAATTTAATTGTCATTAAAATATTAAAATCGTCGACAATTATTATAAATAATTTATTGAAATCTCAAATGACAACTTGTAAATAAAAATGCCACGTATTTTTTGACAATATTAGAAATTATTAATTAAACTTTGTCATTGAATTTAAAATTTAGAAAAGAGAATTTATGAAATATTTTTATTTTACGTTTTATGAAAAATAGTAATGTTATTTGTAAAAATTAAAACTGTCCAGGCTTCAAACGAATTATCATAAAAAACACTGCACATCTTCGTGTCGCTAATCAGGTGTTTCATCCGTAAAAATTTTTACCCTCATGCGACTAAAGAAGTTTCACTTCAATAAAAAAAGTGGTTTATTGCTTTTATAATTGTTATACATACGAGTATACACAACACAATAATAAAGCAGGAAAAAAAGAAATATAGAACTGTATACAATATAGCAAATCGGAGCATGCTCAGCTAAATTCTGTGGCGTATCCACAACCCTTGTCAATAATGTTTGTTGTACCGCCGTAGAATAATAAAAAAAAATAAAAACCCAAAAAACACATCAAAACGTAAAAAAAGACAATACACAAAAGATATGAAACCTTCGTCCATTAACTTATAAAGAGAACTTATTGATGCTCGTCTAAGATTCAAAGCTTTGACTTTTAAGAATAATTCATGGCTTTCAAAAACGTATCTTCATTAATTGTAGAGTTGTTTGTAGGTGTTGATTCAGTTTTGAAGCACACTTAGATGTAGTTAAGCTCTGTTAGTTTCATATTCGAAGTTTTAAACAGTCTTTATTCGCGACATGTTTGCGCCATCCATCTCGCCGCATTTTCATACGTTGAGAGCAGGTGTCAAAACTAAGGGGCGTTAGGCTAATGTATGCAGATCGCATCTCCCGACCACCTTGCGTCGAGTACCCCCCATTACCTCGCTTCATCTAATGCACGTGCACAATGCTTTTTATGATAATAAGACCTAATTAAGTCTGGCTTCGTTTTAATTTTCTTTACCATAATTTTTTAACTTTTTAAGAAAAATTCGTTTAAGAATCCAATCTAAATATTCTTAACTCATGTGGGCTGATCTTTTAAATCAATAAATCTGTCTATCAATAAAAAATGAGGTTACTGGTGTGAATGTTGGTAGTTATACTATTTTTTTAAATCACACACTTCTTTCTTTTAATGCTGACAAGTAGTGATCACACTTGATGGTAAGTGATGATACAATCTATGATTTTTCTCGGCCTCGCTGATACATTTCCTAATCTGTATGTGTCTGAACTGGTAGGAGGCTTAGGCCGCGGCTAGTTACCACCCTACCAGCAAAGAGGTATCGCCAAAACAAAGAGTTCTGTGTTCCGATACGACGCTGCGTAGAAACCATAAGAGATATATCGCCTCTTACCAGATTAGCGCGCTTCCATCTTAGACTGTATCATCACTTACCACCAGGTGAGATCACAGTCAAACGCTAACCGGTCAGCAATAAAAAGAAAGTTAGAAGCGCGGTAACCTGGTTAGAAGTAATTTACCTACGAGTATGTTGATTTCTACACAGCTTCCGGACCGGAAGATAAATTTATTTGCCTATAGGTCTTTGCTAGGGTGGTAACTAGCTATAAGAATGCATTGTCCTAAATTCGCCTGAGGGATTGAAACCGAGGCCTCTGCTAGCAAAGCGGGCACTTGCACCACTGCGCCAACGAGGCCGTCAAAACGTCGTTGTATTTAAAAGCATATATAGGGCGTGTTCTAACCATGAGGAAAGCCTTAACATATTTATTTCATGTAAGATAATAAATAAATTGACGAGCCTACACATCAGTATATGGAACTGAAATCAAATCTAAATATTTTCCGTTAAAATATTCCTTAATTTTATAATACGTTTTATATCTAAGAGTGCCCTTTCCAAATTAGTTAAAATTATTTATTATTTAAAAACAATTATATATATAACATAACATTAAAGTGTGAATTAAAATCTAAAGTATCAATGGATCTTTCGGGCTCTGTTTTAAGAACAACCCACTACAAATTTAGTGGGGGTATTCTATTTTCGTTTGAATTTACGGTCGTATTGTATAACACAGCTTTTATGTTACTTTTCATTTAAATTACCAATTACCGTTTATGTATAAAATATTTATATATAAAATGCTTACTCACTTATATATTGATTACAATGTGAACTTTTCTTTACCTACGAAATTTAAGAAAATTCATATTCTAAGTAAGGTAACAAATGGAGTACCATATTGCGTATAGTCTGATTAACTGACTGACTCTGACTGCCTCATTGTTCTAGTGGTTAGCATGTTCGACTACATGAGGTCCTGGGTTCGAGTCCCGGGTCGGGCCAATTCCAAAATGGATATTGAGTTTTCTATTAGGATTTTCTCAATATTATCCCGAAGTTGGGAAGTTGGTGGTGTGTTCCACCCCCGTGCCTCGGAGCACGTTAAGCCGTCCTGCGCCTGATCTCCCTCCCTCTCCGGTCGTGTCGGATTGCCGTCACGTCGGTCTATGAGAGTGAAGGAATAGGGAGTACACTTGTGTACTAGGCCTGCCAATCCGCAGTGGAGCAGCGCTGAGGGTCTATGCTCTAAAAACCCTCTCTCATATGAGCGAGGAGGCCTGTGCCCAGCAGTGGGACGTTTATGGGCTGCTACTTACTTTACTGCTCACAAGCAAATTAGTAAGTAAATAAATCCTCGTTGTAAACTCAGTATATAAATTTGTGTAAATTGAAACATTGTACCTTTCTAAAATACGGTATAATATCAAACAAACTTTATGTTTTGTTTTAACACTTTGGGTAACTTAATTCACGGGTAACTCGTATTACATAAAGTATTTATGACTTTATTCAATAAGAGGCAAGGACAGTATAATGTGATTTAAGTATATATATATAATATTTGTTAAGAATAAAACATATAACCTCAAAAAATCATTCATTAGTTCAAACTAATCATACAAAGTGGCTTTAATATGCCGAACTTTAGCGGGTCTAGTGTTGTATAATTTTCTTCTGACTTTACTTCGGTCAAAGCGGTTAATGTCTAATAAGTATTTCGTAGCAAAGGAGGTACAGCGTATAATTTTGTATTTAAACACAGTATCTGTAGTAGTTCTGATTTTTCATAGCTATTACTCGATAGGGCAGTAATTATTGACCACATGAAGAAAGGCACCCAAAATTCCAATATCAATAACTTTATTATATTTGTTTATGTTTAGGTAGAATATCTGTACTGGTAGAAATCGCTGCGTAGCAATAAGGCCGCCTTTTTGTACATTGTTTTCTTTTCTCTTTTACCTTGTTTCTGTTCTATGTTTCCTGTGTGGTGTACAATAAAGTATTTTCTATCTATCTATCTAATAATAATACTACTCCGTTCCAGATTTCAAATCCATGACCTTGTGAACTGTATCTTATTTTGATAGTACAAACCATTGAATTTATATAAACCATAAAACAAAAACGATCAGTCACTTACTTATCACGATATTCCCAAAGCTAGATGCTTGCTGAAAATTCCGCATATTCACTCCGGATCAGGAAAATGTGGATAACCGGTAAAAGCTACTATGCTTTATATTAAATGGTTTGTTGGTACATTCTTCGTTTTACTAAATATTTATGTTAAATTTCATATACAATGCTTAAGAAATATTATATTTTTTTCATGAAAAACTGAGTTTGAGTTTGCTAGCGTTTCATGTGTTGAGAGAAGATGTTTCCGCTTCTGTGTGGATTTCCCTGTAGTCTACAATCGCAATTAAATCTTTGACACGCTCCCTAACAAACTTCCTCCCACAGGACGTTACATTTAATTAACAGGGTTTCGTGTCCTATCATAGCTACAATCAAAATTAATGTTGTTTCGCATTGTTTCGTTGACGTAATTTTTGTATGAGGCGTTGGAAGGTTTATCCGACTCATCAAACTCATCAGTTATAAAGTGACTTCATACATCTATATAACCTACTAGCTGTTTGCCGTGGTGTCACTTTCTAAGTTCTCGATATCGTGGGAATATAGGGAAATCTGGACTTAGTAACGACAATACAAAATTTCTAATGAAGTCATTCAAGTCAGTCAATCGAAAAAAATGGTATAAAACTATCTAGGCCTTACTATATTTTTAAGGATATCGGTTTTGGAGAACATCGTTTAAAGTTAAGTAGCAGCAATAACATCCCACTTCTGGGCACACGTCTCTTTACTTATAGGAGATAAGTTTATAGACCATGCTATTCCACTGCGGATTGGTAGGTATTATACACAAGTGCACTCTCTTTTTCTTCACTCTCATAGTCTGATGTGACGGCAATTCGACAAAACTGGAGGGAACACACTATCAACTTCCCAACTTCAGGCAAATATTGAGAAAATCTTAATAAATTTTGGATTTTTGAATTGGCCAGACCCGGGATTCGAACCCAGGATCTCATGTCTGTAGTCGAACATGTAAACACCGTTTGGTAGGTTTCACACACAAAAATAATTTCTACATACACAAAGTAAAAATAATACAAAAAATAATATCGTCATATATTTTTAAATCAATATTAAACTTTTAAGCTCTATTATTAATCAGTATAAATAGAAATACGAAGTAGCACCATTGTTTTCCTGCATTTAGTTGTTTTACTTAAGGTATTTAAATTAATGGGGAGTGGGGTAGGGCTGCCAAAACTACATACATACATGCATAGCATCACGCCTCATTCCCATAGGGGTAGGCAGAGACAACATCCTTCCACTTGCCACGATCCTTGCATATCTCCTTTGCTTCTTTCATTCTCATTAAACCTTTCATACAAGTTCGTCGATTTAGAGTACTCTTAACCCGGCCGTTATTAAACACGTCCTGGATTTGGTCCAGGAACGTTCGCCTTGTTCATCCCCTTCCAACTTTCGCATTCACTCTTCACTCATAAATCCTTTTTGTCAGTCTCGTTTCATTCATTCTCTCTACATGCCCAAACCATCTAAGCATACCTTTCTCAATTTTAGTCACTATTTCTTACTCTGTCACTCAGTTTTAATCCACTCATAATTCTCAACGCTCTCATCTCTACCGCATTTATTTTACTTATGTGATTCTTCTGCCATACCCAACTTTCACTACCATACATAAGTGTTGGCACCAACACTCCAGCATGCACTGCCAGTCTAGCCCTTTGAGACACCATCTGGCTATTCATAAAGGCGTGCAGAGCACCATTTACCATATTCCCTGCATTCACTCTCCTTTCAATATCACTTTCACATGTTCCATCTTTTGTAAATTTAGATCCCAAGTATACAAATTCTTTCACCTCTTCCACTTGTTCCCCATCTATCAAAATATTGCCATTCATCATAGATTCATCTCGTTCAAAAAGCATAACTTTCGTTTTGTTTACATTCACTTTCATTCCTTTCCCTTTCAAAGCTTCATTCATAATATTTAGCATCTCCTGTAGCTCATTAGCGGATGACGCAAGTATCACTTGATCATCAGCGTAGAGTAAACATTTGATGAGTAATTCATTCATTCTTAACCCATACTTTCTTTTAAATCTGTCAAACATTTATCCATGAATAGGTTGAACAGCCATGGTGACGCAACATATCCCTGTCGAACACCTCTTTCTGCCAAAACTGATGGACATTTTTCTGATTGGAGGACGAGGAGGAAAATATATAAGGAAATATTGATATATGGGGATTTCATTGCAACATATCTTATATTGCAATGAAATCCCCATACCAACTTTTCTATGACATGAGATTAATACATAAGTTTTTGTAGAACCTATATTTATATGCTTGTCTCAAATTTGATTGCACGTATTTAAAGGTTATAATGATATTTATATACCGTAAATCGATAAGTAATTTAGGCCAAATCATCTTAACTTTTCTAAGCTATTATAAAAACAATTTCCTTAAATTTAGACCGCGCTGAAAATCATCCAAATAAAACAATGAATAATGGAATTATTCATAAGATCCATACTGACGAAGCAAAAAAAGAACGAGCAGCTGGGACCTTCCGACATTCCTTACATGTTATCCCAAGAACGGGCAATGTTTACATCCCTTTAAATAAGACCTTTTTTTAGTCCATGACATTAAAAAAATGTATGCCATTACTCACGGTATTTTTTTGTAACGTACGTAGGTGCCGTGTCAAGGCTTTTATCGAATAATGTATGAGAATTTTCTCTTTACAATTTTCTATTTCCTTGCCAGATATAGTACTTACATACATTTTATGCCTCATTGGTCTAGTGGTTAGTATATTCGGCTACAGCCATGAGCTACAGCCTGGGTTCGAGTCGGGCCAATTAAAAAATCAATATTGAGTTTTCTAATGAAGATTTTCTCAATACTTGCTCGAAGTTGGGAAGTTGGCGGTGTGATCCACCCAAGTGCCTCGGAGAGCACGTTAAGTCATCGGTCCTGTGCCTAATCTCTCCGGAGTGCCAACCCGTAGTGGAGCAACGTGGTGGGTCTATGCTCTAATAGCCCTCTGTTCTATGAGTGCGGAGGCCTTTGCCCAGCAGTGCGATATTATTGGGCTGCTAATTACGTTTTTCTTTTTTTATTGCTGACAGTTTAGCGCTTGATTGTGATCCCACCTTATGGTAAGTGATGGTACATTTTAAGATGGAAGCGCACTGATCTGGGTAAGGGGCGATATAACCCTTACGGTTTCTACACAGCATCGCACCGGAACACAAATCTCTTTGTTTTGGCGGTACGTCTATGCTGGTAGGATGGTAACTATCCACGGTCAAATCCTCCCACCAGACCAGACTCAGACAGATTATAAAATACAATTTTCTAAAATCGCCCTACCGGGGATCGAACCCGAGGCCTCTGCTAGCAAGGCGAGTACTCGCACCACTGCGCCAGCGAGGCCATCAGACTGTTACTTACTTTTATACATTTTATATCGTCTTCTTTCTTTGTACATGAAGGAATGTACCCACTTATAAAATACTAATTAAATTTTTTACTTTGTTTGACAGGATATACTTCTATTTAAGTAATTTGACAATTCAAATTACTTCTTAGTAATATTTTAACAAATAACGTCTTCTGTCAGTTTTAACTAGCTGAACCCGCGACTTCGTCTGCGTAGTATGTTTTTTGGGTAGCATTTCCATTAATTTAGGCAAAAGAAATATATAAAAATATATTCCTACCAAATTTCAACTCTCTACGCGGTTCCAGAGATATCTTGATGAGACAAAAGATACCTGGATATCTTATATATATATATACTAGCTGAATCCGTGACTTCGTCTGCGTGGAATGTTTTCTTGGTAGCATTATCATTATTTGTAAAACAATTTGTTTTACAAATAAGAAACATACCCGCACTGCCCTTTGATGGTGGAACTTTCTAACATTTACTTTTGATAGATTCCATTATGTCAAAAAAAAAATTCTGACCGAGTTTTACATACCATAAAAGATATAGTTTGTAAATATGAAGGTTAAATTTTGTTTAAAAATTAAAATTTGAATTTTTTTAATTAACACCCCGCAACCCCTCTTGCTGGTGGAATTTCGTAAAATCCGTTCTTAGCTGACCTCTACTCGGCAAAAGGTAAATTCTTACTAAACCTTATGGTTCCATAATACGAAAGGTAAATCGATACAAAATTTGAGCGGTATACAAATTTTTTCATCGCTCAATGTCATTTTATTGTAAGAGTTATGTCTGAAGTTACAACAGTATCAAAATTAAACTTTCAATCATACTGACACTCGAGTTAATTAAATCGCATTTTAGTATTTTCACTCTATCAAAATAATTGCCGAGCAACCGAGTCGTGTTTTTTCAGAGCAAGCATTCATACGCAAACAAAATTTAAATTGATGATGTCGGCAATAATTATCGCAGTCGATTTTAATTAACAGATTATCGAAACACATTTCGTGTGTGCTATTTTTGTAGTAATTATAGTTTATTTGGACGTTTGGTTGAATTTTCTGCAAGGGGCGTTGAAATTAAACTACGGTAATATATAACGCCACGTAAAAATATTGCTCATTTAGAGAAGATATCGGTCGATTCTTGAATGACAGTTTTATTATTTATCACGTTGTATTTTATTTTCAAAACGATTTAATTAGAATTCTTAGATGAAATGCTGTATTTATTTTGAGAAAGAGAAATTACTTTGCATCAAAAATCAAAATCGAATTCATATTAGCTCAAAAACACCTTTGAATCGTCAGTAGTCTGTCCGTTAGTAATATACCACCGGTTTGGAAAGTTGATGCCGTTGAGAAGAAACCGTAAGGGACTCAACGGTTACTCTTTTAAATATAGTTTTGTATGTTACAATGTGCTTCTGTGAGTAACTGGAATCAAGTCCAAACATTTCTATCGCTTAAATAATCTTCAACATTATAATATGCCTTTTGTAAATGGGTGTTTTCCTTATGTGAAGGCAAATCTAAAATTGATTGCGGTATCTTATTAAAATTCGTATGCTCAACCCAACAAATAATTTCTGAATCTTTGTCTCTTTAAAATATTACAAGTTTGTTTGTATTTATAGATTAAAATTGTGTTTTTCGCTCCTTTTGCTGTATAAATTACATTTTTAATACAAAACAAAGACCGCGAGTATAATACAATGAACTTTGACTAATATTTCATACAATTAGTTTTTGTTAACAAAAATTTTCGGTATGTCAACAATAAAAATACGACTAAAATTTATGGACTTTTAACATAATTTTATTAATTCGCAAATCCGATAACTGGGTAACCCCATTTTATTATCATCGCAATATTCAATCAAAATGTTATAGTAATTACAGGGCACAGAATAAATGTATGTTGACATTTCATCACCATTATATTCATTCAGGTAAATTGAAATTGCATCGACTGGTCTGTTGATAGAGCTAATGGATTGATAGCGTGCACATGCATTCTAGATGTGCTACTCTACGTAAATGTAATTGTCGATTGGAGATATTTTTCCCCCATTTCGAAATGCAGCGAATGAAATGGTTTTTATTATATATTTTATTATAGATTGCCATTGGTCGACTGTCTCATTGGTCTAGTGGTCAGCATGTTAGACTACAGACACAAAGACATTGGGTTAAATCGATACTGAGTTTTCTGTTTCTTGTCAGTATTTGCTCGAAGTTGGGAAGTTGGCGTGACTCGGAGAGCACGTTAAACCTGCGCCTGATCTCTCTTCGGTTGTATCGGATTACGGACACATTAGACTATGAAAATGGGGATAGAGAGTGTACTAAGCCTGCTTACCCGCAGTGGAGCATCGTGATGGTTCTATGCTCTAAAATTCCATTCTGCTATAAGTGAGAAGGCATGTGTTCAACAATAGGACGTTAATGGGTTGCTACTTTTACTATTCTAGATGTCCAATTTTAATTTTATGTAAATAAGCACTGTCAAATATTTGGAACAAATTAATTCATACATACATACGTAGCATCACGCCTCATTCCCAGAGGGGTAGGGAGACCACGTCGTTCCACTTGCCACGATCCTTGTATCTCTTTCGCTTCTTTCATTCTCATTAAACCTTTCATACAAGTTCGCCGGTTTAGAGTACTCTTGACCTGGCTCTTATTTAAAATGTTCTGTTAAATCTTCAACTTTCCCATTCACTCTTGACTTATAAATCCTTTTCCTCCTTTAGTCTCCTGTCATTAGTTCTCCCTACGTGCCCAAACCATCTAAGCATACCTTTCTCATTTTTATTCACTACATCTTCTTTTATACCTCAACGTTCTTATTCACTCAAATTAATTCATCTTCCTCTAAATTGAGATATTTAATAGCTCTGTTATGATAACGAGATATACCTGATGTTATTAGTTAATCCGTTCACCCCTTTTCTTTTTATATAAAATATGAAGCAATAATAACAGAGTCATGGTTATCAACGACCACTTAAGAAAATTCTTATAAAAAGATTAAAGTTATTTCAAGGGACCAACATAATATTTTCCTTTATAACTCAATAAGTGGCTTTTATGTGATCAAATGTTATTAAAGCAAGCGGTGGACTGGCCATATAATAATAGTATAAAACGTTTAAAATTTGAATTGCTTTGCCTGTCGAAGCTATTTGTCAGCATAAAATGTGAAAATTTAAATTGCATCTATTACTTTTTAGCGTGTTTATATGTAAATATTATATAAATATCGAAAGTAAAACGTTTCTTTATGCATATATTAATGGCTGATTGCCGGAAAATATGCTTCTTTGTTTTAAGCTTCCATCTTAGAATATATCATCACTTACCATCAGGTGATATTACATTCACGCGCTAACCTTTCACTAATTACAACGCCCTCAATCGCATTCGCATTATATATTATGCATGTTGTAGAAAGTATAAAAAATAGGAAATCCATGTTTTGATCATCGTTCGTTAATGGTAATTTAGTTGTTTATATATTGCAAATTATTCTTTATATCTTTTCGCAGTTTGTATAATAGTCTTAACTGTAATAATATATAATCGTTAATTAAAATTATCAAGTTCTTCGTTTATATCGTTTAAAAATATATTCAAATTAGAAATATCTTTATTTAAGTACACTTTTGAATCGTCAAACATCGATTTTTCGATGATATAAAAGAACGACTTACAATCTAGTGTTACGAGAGCACCTTGGCTCCCTGTTTTAAGAAGAAGAGCCCACAACAAACTCAGTCGGATATTTTTAATTTATTCTATATCGATTAGAGTTTGATTTGAGATTTGAATAAGAGACTTTGCTTTAGGACAGTATTCTTAGTGAGCACATTTAAGACTATTTTTGTGTACTAGTCATCCTTAACCTAAAATAACACAGCAAACCGGTCGTAAATTATGTAAAGCAGTTTAAGTAATTCATCTATTTTATGTCCGTAATTAAATAAACAAACATTACACGTTCTACAAGTATACAAGAGAAGAACAAACGCAATTTATCTAAGGATAAATCCAACTGAGCAGAACACCTGTCAAACGTCAAGACGAGCATCTTGTCTCGCCCCAAACCGACGCAGTATTAACGCCGCCTAAATACATAAAGTGGTAATTAAATGTTCAAACTCTCTTAAAATTTGACACGTTGTCGCATGACAAAACTGTCGTCTTAAAATGTGATATTTTTATTAAAATTCTTAGATTTCATTAAATTCAACACGAATCTTTCAAGATTTAATGTAAAGCTTTTCTAACTATTTAATCATTTTAATCTCTTTGATCTCTGTAATAAAATATCTGTTTTAGCAACCACAAATAAATCCACGTGTTACTTTTATACAACTTCATTTTTTCTGTTACTTAATGACGTTGTACATTTTATAGGAATTTTGGTTGGAATACATTTTTTTTATTTCATTCTGCAACCAAGTGTTTTAATGAGATTCAGGTTATATTTTCATTAAAAATTAACCCGTATCTACAAAAATCTTGACTAACTATATATTATTAGGTCCTTCAAATTGTTCGAGTATCTGCACACCTTCTCCCGCTTTGGTGAATCCTGAGTCGGACTCATCTGAGACTCCAGGGACGAATGCGAAAATTGCCTCACTCATGAATGAAGAGGGATCTGATAGGTTTTAGTGGGTATTGCGAGGTCTCCTCTCTCGGCAAGTCCCACACTCCTGAACTATAGGCCTGGATATATGGCCAAAAGCATTTTCCCAGCGAAAAAAAAGTTCCCTTTAACCTTTGGGGCAAGAAAAAAAACTAAGAAGAAAAGATTTGAACGATTAAGAAAGAAAGAATTAATAGAAGGTAATCGTTATGTATATATGACCAGGGATAGCCTACGGTTCGGAGACGTGGTTGCTGACTATGTGCCTCATGCGGAAGCTCAGAGTCACTCAGCGTGCGATGGAGAGGGCTATGCTCGGAGTTTCTCTACGTGATCGAATCAGAAATGAAGAGATCCGTAGTAGAACCAGAGTCACCGACATAGTACTACGAATCGCGAACCTGAAGTGGCAATGGGCGGGGCACATAGTCCGAAAGACCGATCGACGTTGGGGGCCGAAGGAGTTGGAGTGGCGACCCCGCACCGGACGGCGCAGTGTAGGCCCCCCACAATGTGGACCGATGATATTAAGAGGGTCGCCGGTAGCCGCTGGAGCCAGGTGGCGCTTGATCGGGCCTTGTGGACGTCATTACGTGAGACCTATGTCCAGCAGTGGACGTCCATCGGCTGAAGCGACGACGACGATGTATATATAATTTTTGTGTGTCATTTTCACACCGAAGTCATCTTAAACATCTTGACAATTTTGATGACATTTATTGTCTTAAGATGTATTTCGAGAATGGTTTAATTAGAGCAACGCATTTCACCATATTCCCACGGAATCACAACTACATGGTTGATCATACAAGGGATCAGTATATAATATTGCTTTTTTACATATAAATCATCTTAATCAGCACAACGAGGTATAAAAGAATAATAAATGTCTATGCTGCCGTTTCGTGATACTTTGAAAAATTATATTAAACTTACAAAAAAGCAGTGTTTTATTACAATTTGCTACTTACGTTATCGCAATTCTAATGGCATCCATAATAGAACGCCACAAAACTGTTATCATTGGCTTATACATATTTTACTAATGATCAAACTGTATCGATACTATTAATAATAACGTCGGAATGCTAATGATGTCAGTAAACGCGAAATGTCCAATTAATTTCCCATTTGTTTTTATAGTGGTCGTTTTTGTGTATTTATTAGGGTAGATAATTTTCGACCCTGTTAAATGTCTAATTTGGGAGAATTTACTTTCGCCTTCGAATGAAAGTGACACATACGTGGAAGAAAATAAAGTTCATAATAGTTTGAGGATATTTAAGGTAGTATTCTTGTATTCGAAGCGACGATACTAGTGCAATTTGTCCCGAGATAAATCCAGCCGAGGACAGATGCTTCCTCTAACACTGAACTTCTGCCTTGTTAAAATATAGACAATACCTAAGTTAAATACATTTTGGTAATCAATATAATTTACACGGCTAATTAGGAACAAGCTGTTAACTTAAGCAAAGCTTATAAATATTTGTAGGCTTGGGCACTACATACACTAAAATTTAAACGTTACAGAGAAGACTAGCAAGACCCTTGTGCAAAGGATGATACCCAAAATAGTGGAGCGCTCCACATTTTTTTTCACCAGGAATGAAGGCAAAAGTTTGTGGGTATTGCGTGGCCCTTCTTGCTCACAGAGTCCGACACTCCTGGTCCATGGGTCGGGGTTTGTGCATAAAAGCGTTCCAAGTCAATCGCGAACAGTTATGTTGATCTCGTGAAGAGTGAGTGAGTTTCGTGACGGTATACTTCGTAAGAAACATGTATATTTTCGCACCCTCATGGTACTTAACATTAATTAACAGGATTATATCGTTACTACCGTAATATCATTCGATGTACACTATACCTTCATTCCTTAGAGCCTTGGAAAGCACTTTGATAATTACGAATATGTAATGTACATGTAGTAGATAATTTAGTTAATGTATAATATAATCAGAGAGCGTTGGCATCCAATTTCGGATTAGTGCTGAAAACACGTGGAAATCTATGTAATAACTTCGCTTGATCTTTAACTAGCATGATAATATATCGATGGCCCCTACGTATAAAGAGTTGAGTATAAAATCTTAATTTTGTAAAGAATTGTTACCATGCTACCTTTAATATTAGAAAGATAGTACACTATATTGAACATCACAAAAAAATAATAGTACAATGGCTTAACTAAAAATAATTCTAGCGTACAATAGGCGGTCTTACCGCTATTTAACGACCTCTTCCAGACAACCCAATGGTTAGGGAGACCGTCAAAGAAAGAAGAGGAAAGGTAGGTGGTGTATATAGGTTAAAAGGCAAACATATACATATTGCTTAAAATATATACATACAATAATTAAATACATATAAGGAACAGCTACATATAAAAAAAGATAATACATATTAATGATATGACCATAAAATTATAAAAACGTTAAATATATCTTTACAAACAAATAAACTATCTAATTAACTATACATAAAGCCAGTTATGGGTTTTAAATTAATATATTGATAATTAAAAAAATTGGCATCGAAGAGAGTTAGAGGTATCTGTAGTGTAAGGCGTGAACTGTGTACTCGTATGTGACTAAAATACAAGCAGACTAAATATTCTGAATCCTACAATATATTAATCATCTAGGGAATTCATTTACTAAGCACATGTTGCGACTTCATTCATGTGTAATTTCTGTTACTCGTCATACATATATGCCTTGTAACTATAAATGATTAGATACAGAAATTTAAATGTCTTTACCTTGTTTGCTTTATATTATAAATAATAACTTTGCGAAGATTTGCAAGAAAAACATCTATTAGACATAAAATACAAGGCTATTTAAGTTTTATTTATTTACTAGCAAACGACAGATGAATGTTTTACGAATGATTTTTGAGATGAAATTACAGCAGTATTAAATATGTATAGCTTTTACATTTTGTGACTATTTAATTTGGTCGGGTTGTGACTATTCAATTGATTTTGAACTTTGTATAGCGGTAATAAAGTGCAAATTGACTGTTTGACGTTAGGAACATACCTACATTGCTTAGACAACCGTGAGTACTTGTAATTTATTATAAACTTTATTAAATAGCAAGAAAGGTCAAATTAACTCTACATTGTAGTTAGAAACCGTTAGTATAGGAAACAGAAAAGGACTGTTTTTAGGGTTTTCCCTGCAATTATTCGAACTTTTCTCGCCGTAAAAACCATCCTTGGGCTTTAACGAACATTAAAAAAACAAATGGCAAAATTGGTCCAGGCGTAGTTGAGTTATGAGCTTAACAACACGTTTTGCGATTCTTTTTTATATAATATAATAAAGGCTTACCAACTAGAACTCGTGCAAGTACTTTTTAACTAAAATTTGTCTATTCTCTTTTTTGTACGTTTCTAAATTCATTAATGAATAAGAAATTATATATTTAAAATAAGAGAATAAATAAAACTTAAATTGTGCAAACGGAATAATAAATATTCAGACCAACTCTACCATGTTCATATTTTTAATATAGTAATTTAAAAGTATCTTTAATTAAGTTAAGCTGTATTTCATGTTGTACATTACGTTTGTTAGAAATTTATCCTGAAATATATGTTGTAAGAATTGTCTTGTGAATACGATGGTTTTTTTAAAGATGAATTAAATAAGTTTGCTGAACGGCAGATTTCAAAAAAATATTAGAATGAAGTTTAGGAAACAATGCACTTATAGAATAAGTTTGATATGTAACATGTATGTGGTTATATACAAACAAGTATGTGGTTCTAAATAAAGGCTATTATTACAAATATAAAAACTCAATTTTTAAAGAATCGTTAAGTTCACAAAATTCAAATAAGTCACGTAGAAAGTATCATAGCGTCCGCACGAATTCTGCATTATTTCTGTTGTGCAGTTTCTCTGCGGTTCATAATATTTTTAGTTTATTTGTAAATACTTGACAGAGCAAATATGGGATTTGAAGAAAACAGCCATTAGTTCATGTCTTCAAGTCCTTTGCTCGTAATTTTCTATTGAGATTTGAGTAAGGAAACTAATCTGTGCGTCATAAATATATATGCATTAGTACACACACATACATATATACTACATTATCTATATATATATATATATATATATATATATATATATATAAGATTTCCTTAAATAACGACCGTTGACTAGTGCATAAATCCTAATAAAATTATGTCATGAAATCAAAAATACTACAGATACCTTTAACAATTCCATATCTTAGAAATTATCTTAAGAATTATTTGTCTTAGACGGAATATATGGATACTTGTTAATAATTAATACATGTAAAAAGCGAAAAATGTTTCTAGTTCTGTCTGTTATAAATTTTAAACAGCACACATCCAACCATTGAGCCTTAAAATAGTTTTGTTAGAAAGTAGCAATCCTTATACTCGTATTCCAATCCTTGGGTAAAACCACTAAAATAATTGGGTCTATTCATGAGGTCGATTTTCGACTTTCCTTGTGTAAATGTCTCACAAATTTTCCACATTTTTCTAGTAAATAAATATAATATAATGTTTACTTTTGCTTAATACATCCTACGATTGAACCTTGATAAACTCCGAAACTATTCGCTTTTGCTGGATATGTTTCGACTTATAGCATAAGCATAACAATTAGGTTTGAGTTTTACTGCCAAATAAATTACATTATCATCTATTAGATGGCGCCGTACTTTAAGTTCTGCATTAAAGTGTAGGCAGTTAAAGTTGCGCAAATTAACTAGTTAAATATGTAATTTTTTTTTTATTAAAAGTGAGTTGTTTCATTTCAGGTAAACCAACCGAAACTACAAGTTTGATTGACACTGGCGTGCGGTATGTTATTAAAGCATTAATCTCAACTCAAACGGCGTCTGAACTCGTCACTTCAGCCACGGAAATAGATTTACGATTATTTTCTGACACATCAAAGGAGGTGATTAAATGTAGGGACGTGGATATATGCAGCCGTTTTCTAAACAGCTAACGCAACCTGGCAACTGTCAACATGACCTGCCAATTTGTAGTCAAACTCTCTAATTGGCTCAAAGCTCCATTTGTACACGAGTAAAGTCGTTTCGTATTAAAAATGCTATAACACACCACTTTAGCACTTAATTACGGTTAAAGTATTTTCTAAACACGAATATCAGCTTTGATATTATTATTTAGGAAATACTTTTATAAAGGCAATAGTCCAATAGCTTGATACGTGGATCCATGTTAAGATTCATGGGTCCCAACCCTGTCCAGGCATTGCAAAGGCCTTTTTTATAAAAGGTATATGCTTAATCGTTTTTTAATATTTATCAGTATGCCTTTTGGGTAAAATATATAAGAAGGAATTCTGGCCACCGTGTAACCCCCCAACCCGGTCAACGTGGTGAGTCTATACTCTTACAAGCCTCTCTGCAGAGTGAGAAGTAGAAAGATCTGTGCTCAACATTGGTACTTTAACAGGCTACAATTTACTTTATCAAACAAAATATCAGTCATTTGTTTGCATTATTGAATCAAAAGTGTCAATGAATAAAATGTCTTGTTGATTGAATCTTTATTTGATAAAGTGCAATTAGAAATTGGTTATTTATGCGAGAAAAATAAAAAACTGAAAAATAAAAATTACCTCACTCTAATGAACACAAACCAATGCTTCTAGACATATGCGATATGCAGGTCCACATGTTTGCCAAACAACCCTCTCTGAATGTTAACATCACAAAAGTCCTTATACTAGTTTAATAGTTAAAGTTTCCTAAAAAAAATCCAATAATTTTATTGCGTTTACTTGGACAAACATGTACAAATGGTATAACGTCATCTGCAGCCAAAGTAACTGACATCTAAACCCATGGCCGTTAAGCTCATGTTAAGTCAATACTATCAGATTAATTTATGTTCAGAAAGAAAATAAAAATTTTGAATCATAAACTTATTGTTAACTACATCAAACGTGAAAATAATTTCTGTTCAAAATAACATCATCATAGTCCAGGCTACCTTTCTAAATTTATGTAAAGAAAGGTTAAATACAACAGTATTTAACCTTTCTTTACATAAATTGATGATGTTTCATTAACTTGTAGCTGACTTTATATTGTATTGCCTCGTTGCCTATAACCTTTATGTCACCTTTATGTTATCCACACTTCGTGGACATCGCTATTTACATTTTATTCATAAAGGTTATTTCGTATTATCAAAAAAATAAAACGTTGCTTCAATGTGGCTACAATGGCAAATAAACAAAGCGTTAAAACCTTTTAACTTTTCTATTTATTAATGAAAATGTCACTAGAAAAGGTTTCTTTTACATTAGCCAACCACTTAATTGATTAAATTACTACTATTACTTTACACCGTCTCTTTTCATAAATTTGTACAAAATTGTAATCGTTGATTTAACTATTCATGTTAAAATACATTTTTTCCTAGAGTACCCACTATTTAATGTAATTTTTAGGTTTTAAATTTGCGTCAAGTTGTATAGCCATTATCTGTTGAAGCTCGCGAAAAAATTAAAGTTTCTATGTAATGAGTTTACGGCGTTGGTGCTAGATAGCGTTAGTATTGATTTTAATCTTGTAATGAAAGTAAATAAACATTTTGCTATACAAAACAATGCATGATAGATCAACAAGGCGATGCCCGAAAAACCTTTTCGACTCAATATGGGCAGCGCTCGTAAAATGCGAGACGTATTTTCTACTCATGAATGTTTAGTTCCAGTCTACTTTAATAGTTAAATAGTGGGGACAAGGCAGGTGAAGGTATATTCTAACTTTGTTATCCCGACGGAGACCTGTTCGTTTGCCAGCGGGAACTAATGGAAACATTTCTACGTGTTCGCTTTATGAAAATTGTTTAGAAGCTGACCCACGTAGATCTCCGTGAATTTTAAATAACATGATGAAATTTCGTTGCTCGTTTGACACTACAAATTAACCTTACCTATTATATAAGCCGTTAAGGCCCTAATCAATACAAAGTTAATTTCTGAGTATTTTATATAAACACGTCAAGTGTTTTAATCGCTGATTAGATCAAATCATAAAGTTATAACAAAAAGGCAAAAATATTACTTTTTGTTCGCGTTAAGAATGCAGTGAGTCATCATTCTAGCCCCGCTCTCTAACCAATCAAATCTATTCAAATTACAAGGTTAAGTTAAAAATCTTCAATTGGTCACTGTGAGCTCGACCTTGTAATTTTAAACAATATGATTGGTTTTGATTGATTAGGGGGCGGGGTTACATAATGACTCACTGCTTTCTTAACGCGAACAAACTATAGAGCTATTTTCACGATACTTGACTTTTAAAGTTCCTGGTTTATCCTAAATTAATCATATAGGTATGACAAGAGTGAAGTATGACAGTCTGATTGCTTTGTAGCAAACTTTTTAACCCATTTAAAAAAATGCAGAAGGTATTGTCAAAGATTAAATTTTATTTTTAGACCTTTTACTAATTGTTTATATAAATAACAATATTCATCAGCGTAATTTAGGAAAAGGTAATGAGCACTCCCGTAAAGAACGAAGCTAAGGGCGACTTAAAGCCAAGGGCGGCTTGGAGGCTTAGGTCAAGTACATCAGAAGACCACATGTGTCATACACTTGCCAACTACGACTCATGGCTATTAGCTAATGACGGTTTCTAGCGTTATGGTAGATCACGTAAGTTGTATACAGAGGTTTTTTTATCTTCGTAAGTTACCTTTTTAGATACTCGCCACAAGATGCCAATTTAAAATTACAGTATTAATTTACACAACAAAGGTCAAAGAGATTACAGTGATGATTGTGATGATAAATGATAATACAGTGATGATAAATGATTACAAATAAATTGTATATAATGAAAAAAAAATAACATATCGACGTAAGAAGTCGTATTTGCTGTAAGCCTCAAAATACTAACGAACACCAGCCAAAAAACTTTTCAAGCATCTATGACATAAATCTTTGATTTAACATGTTACTAACTTGAAGAATAGCGTAATCAATAAAGCTAATTAAATACTAAACTCAATTTTACTGTAAGCAAAAATAATTGAAAAATACACATTTTTTTCGAAGCATTTTGGCACTGAGTGATTTTTTTTCGTCCTAAAAGTATGGGACCTAGACCGATTGACGCAGTATTTTTTTTATTGAAATGATATAAAATTAAAAGTGCTTGCATACATATTATATGTGAAACTTCTTGGTAAACCAATTCCTAAGTCTTGTTTATATTTATACAAATCTAAAACTTATATTTCCGTGGCTAAGAGGGAGAGAAAAAGGAAGATATGTCAGGAATTTAATGAATTTAATTGTCATTAAAATATGAAAGTGTCGAAAATTAATACAAATAATTTATTGAAATCTCAAATGACGAATTGTAAATAAAATTTCCACGTGTTTTAAGCCAATATTAGATATTATTGATTAAATTTTGATTTGAATTTAAATTTAGAAAAGAGAATTTTTAAAATATTTTTATTTAATGAAGAACATTATATTAAATTGTTAAATGACGAGTGGCACATTAAAGTGTCACATGTTATTTGTAAATATTAAAACTACCTAACTTTCATACCAAATCAGCATAACAGACGCTGCAAGTCTTCGTGACGCTAATCACGCGTTTCATCCGTAAAAATTTTACTCTCAAGCGCCTATAATCTACGTTCGGTTTTTTGAGGTTTACAGCAATTACGTTTTCTTACGTCAATTTTTATGACCTCGCTGGCGTAATGATGTGTACTCCCTTCGACAACAGACGCCTTGGCTTCGATCCCAGTAGGACAAGTTTAAGAAGTTGTATTTTCCAGTTGGTCTTAATTTTGTCTGACGGGAGGCTTCGGCCTTGTTTAGCCATTAAACCACGCTCCCGCCAAGGGGGTATACGATATCTGATAGAAGCCTATAAATTGATAAATTATCTATCTATCACTTACCATCTTACACTCAAAGGAATATCAGCGTGATATCAACAAACATGTCATCTAATTCCTATTTATTTTAAAGTAATATTCAAACACTAAACAAAATATTTATGAAAAAATAAATTGAATGGTGAACGTCTCGAATTTATTTGCAGATATCGCTTACTCAAAGTGCATAATAACTTAAAATAGAATAAAACGAGTTTGACTCGAAAGCGATAACAATTGGACTGAATTCAAGTTGACACAAATGCGGTATTCTTGGCAGCGGAATTGGTTATACATCATTTCATTTTGACAGATATCTAAAAATATGGGGGATTTTATGCAGTTCCCGAACAATTGCGATGCATACATTGACTTTTTTATAGTCTTTATAGATATGGAATGTTCGATTAAGGCGTTATTGATTGCTTCTATTTGTTTAGTGTCGGATAAATTTATCTATCGAAGCAGTTTTATGAACTAGACATTTTGTTTTTACGACTAGGATTTTAAAATCTTTCAAGATTAGTACACGAGCAAAGAAAATATTTATGTCGCCTAGTATCTTGAGCACCACATTGATGATGGAATTTAAAGCATTTAAAGTCTCAGAATAAAAAAGTAGTAACTTCTTTAATAAATAAAAAATATCAAAATTGAGTAGCTTCAGTTCATCCAGATTAAACAGTGTTTTCTGTTAAGCAAAATAATTGTGCGTGCGTGTGCGTGCGTTTGTGTGCGTGCGTGTGTGTGTTTGTGTGTGTATGTATATTTTTATATCTACTTAACAAACACTTTATAGAGCAAGACAATATGTATCAGTAAAATACACCATAATCTCAAAATATTAAACCAGAATGTTATATTTTACCTTATTAAAAATCACGAAATCATCTACGCAAACAGGACGTTTAAAGCAGAATAATTAGTTTAATTGTAAACTACCTCACAAGTGTATATACGCTAATGGCTTCAAATTTAAAAGGTTCCATATTTTTTGCATCAAGAGTATAAAAAATATAGCAGGCTCGAGAATAGTGCTTGCTGTTTTTATTAAAGCTGGAAAACTCTTTCCTACATAAAAAGGGCTTTGCTTATTATGAACGCACCAACTGTGGTATTCATTTAGTTTTATTATGTAGCTTTTACTGCGAACACGAGGATGTTTAATAATTTCTCTCTTATACTTGTTTTTTGCATATTCTGATTTGAATAAAATACATGCACATTATATAATTTTAACATAAGCAAATGAACATATAATTTATTTAGAACAATTTTTTCATGTCCTCGATTTTTCTTCTTCCATCTGTCGTGTTTGGCATTACAGCCAGTGAGATTACGTGAGAGCTATAGTAGTAGCATATTAACGTCCCAAAGCTGGGCACAGGCCTTCTCACTCATACGAGAGAGGGTTATTAGAGCATAGCCCCACCACGCTGCTCCATCGCAGGTTGGATGGCGGCGCCTATGAATCCCATCAGCTGTTTCAGTGACATCTTGGTTTCATTAAACAATGTAACATTTTTATAACAATTGTAATGCATACTTACGTAATTACTTGATTGATGTATCTTTTAACATAAACAAAAAAAGAATAAATGCAAAAATAAAAAAAAAATGCCAAGGTCAATTCTCTCCATATAAAGATGATATTAGCTGTAATTAAATTTGTTACTAAAGCACAATATTAAAGTACATATGTTTGTCACACTGTCAATATACATAAAATACTTTTAATTGCATTATTTATGTTTTAAAAGTTGTTCTTAAGTGAAAAACGAGTTCATAATTAAACAAGGGAAATGCTTTCCAATTGGCTAACAAGTCCATAATCGAGCAGCCGAAATGTATACAAATTGAACAACTGTGTGTACCGTAAATAAAAAAAGTTTTAATGATAAGGCGTGCAAATAAAATTGCGAGATATTATTATAAAGGAGAAATTTTTGTAAAGGACTCGGCAGTATTCCTGGGGGATAAGAAGCCACAAAAATTACGCAAAGTTGAAGTGAATTTTTAACGGTTCCGCTATGTTTGTATACGGGGGATCTTGAATTGACATAAAATATTTGTATTTACAACGTTTTTTGGCTACTTTATTTTATTTGAAGGTACTTTTTGCTAGAAAAAGGCATGTAATCGCATAATTTAACTTGGTTTATGTATTCAATTCTCTAGGATTCAATTTTCAAGAAATATTAAAAAAAAAGAATTGTGTATATTATCTAATACGTCTAGGCTTAGTCTTCAAGGCTAGTTACCAGCCTACCAATAATTATAAAAAAAAATCTTGATGTTAATTGATCTTGAGCTTAAGACTATAGATAAGAAGGGAAAATTTTATCAATGATTTTAATACTGATAATCTTTATTGTGTGTGACAGTGTAATTGTTTCTTAATTAGTGTCAGGAACGTTAAAGTAAATAATGAATTAAAATATAACCGCAACGTGTGGACTATAACTCTCGCTTCCTTTATCGACAAGAGCCGATATTTCTTGACCGAGCGTAACACTGCCTAGCGTGTTGGCTTAGTCTCATTCAATACACACGAAATACATATCGCGACTAAAGAAGTTTTCCGGCGAGAAGCTTTAGAAATTTTTTTTAGAGCAATTGCCAAATAGCATTTTTGAGGATATTTTGTCTTAATCTCTATCATTACTTAATATTAGATCAAATAACAATTGTAAACCTGTACGCATTAAAAAGGAAATTTTATTATATTTAAAAAACGTATTTTTAAGCAAAGTTTCACCTGATATTAAGCGAATTTTCTCATTGACAGAATTTGCGTTACTGGTTTTTTAAGATCTGTAATGTTTTGTCTAACCCAACTTTTGGCTTCCTCGTTCACATAAAAAAAGGGCAACAATAGTTCAAACTTCAGGAATTAACCAGCCTAATTATGACATTTTTTAGTTCGTTATATCATTTGAATGGTACGTCCGATTTTAATAATTTCAAAAGTATTTTACAGGTATTGAAACGGTCTTTAATAGGATAAGGATGTATGTAATACAGAGGTATGTAAACATATGGTTTGATTATTGTCGGAATTTTTATTAACTTTTAAATGTAAAAAAGTAGATGTAGTGAGTGGCATGACAACAGTAGTTGACCATTCATACTTTTTTGTAGATATTATAACGTTCTCTAATACTGTAAAACATTTTGTTATTCAATAATTTTCGCAGCGCACGCGATAACAGTTTTTTTTGTTTCACGCCTTGGGTTACATTAATACATTTTTATTAGGGATCCCTACTTTTTTGAAAAAGTTATATAGCTTATGTCACTCAGTGAAAATGCAGCTTTCTAATGGTAAAGAAATTTGGAAATCGATCCAGTAATTGCGAAGACATAAGAAACATACATACAAAAACACAAATATTTCCTCTTTATAATATTATCGACGACAATAATATAAATATCTTTATTCAAGTAAGCATATTACAGTACTTTTGAATCATCCAATAATATTTTACTTCCTTTTCCACACTCTAATTTTAATGTACGTCTTATGATGGTACTCAAGAACGACTTAAAATCTAACGTTACGAGGGTTCCTTCGCGCCCTGATCTGAGAAGACCCCACTACAAACTCAGTCGGGTATTTTGTTTTCTTTTGTTACCATCATCATTACAACATCGTTGACTCCCACGCGTTTCTATCGTCTAAGTAATCTCGCAATTTATAATACGATTTTTCTAACAACTTTCTTTTAATAAAAACTCTGAATTTATTAATTGACAGCTCTAAAACGTCTTATGAGAGTTTAATATAGAAACGTAAACGTATACGTATCAAATATTGTGACCTGTTTTGTCTGCCTTATTAAATAAATAAATATGCGTTACGTAAAGCACGTTAAAAACAGAGGGAAAAACCAATTAACATTGGTACATTCGTAGTGAAATAGTTCGTAGTTCCTAGGTAGAGGTATAGGCATGTCGTGTGAATGGTGCCGAGTGTTCCGAGCGTTGTTAAAACTCAAGCCGTGTCGAGTCGCGTGCGCTAATTGTGCTCTACGTAGAGCGCCCACCACCCCGCCCTACCTAGTGCTCTACACTCCTTGTTTTGGGATTCATTGTATGTGGAAACTTATAGCTGTTGACATTGAGCTCCACGTAGCTTGGGTTAAAAGAACTGTGTCTTTTTAATTGTCTTCTTGTTCTTGCTATCACCTTGCTAGCTAAATTCATTTAACACTTGCTGTGCCTAGCATTGTCAGCCATAGTAGTCGATCCTGTGGAAATACGAACATAATAAGTTACAGTGCTAATTTTGAGCAAGACGACAGAGTTTACTATACATATACATATACATATACATACATGTTTATATATAAATATATTATATTATGTAATGAGTAATTTAGTGGATTTAAACACTAACCCAAACCACTCAGTCAGGATCTCTCAGTGGGGTTGCCTGGAAGAAATCACTACAAAGTGATAAGGCCGCCCGTTGCATGCTTTTGTATATATATATATATATATATATATANAAGTAAATTTATATATATATATATATATATATATAAATTTACTTTTAATTGTTACTTTTGTAATTTAAAAGTATGCAATAAAGTGTATCTATATATCTATCTATCATACTCTCAAAACCTATAGATTTGTTGACGTCCTCGCTGGCGCAGTGGTTCGAGTACTCGCTTTGTTAGCAGAGGCCCTGGGTTCGATCCCCGGTAGGGCGAATTTAGAAAATCGTGTTTTCTAATTTATCTGAGTCTGGACTAGTGGAAAGCTTCGGCCGTGGCTAGCTACCACCATACCAGCAAAGACGTACGCCACTCAAAGAGTTTTGTGTTCCAATACGATGCTGTGTATAAACCATATGAGGTATTTTTTTTATTTATTATTTGGCAAAAACAAACAATTATTATATAACTTAAAGACTACATTACAACTAAATACACAAAAATCAATCAAATTACTAACACATATACATAGCTATAATATATTAGAAAATTACAATAGAGTTATTTTATATAAAATACAATCTATATATAAGGCAATTAAAAAGAAAAAGCACAAAGTTTAACACAAAAAAAAATAACAAAATAACTTTATATTAAACATTGATATAGACTGTCCTTAAATACATTCATTTTATCGTGCATGATATCGACATAATTACAATTTTCATTATAAATGTGACATGCACGATAAATAAATGTATTTTTGGCATAGTTGGTATAGTATATCGCCTCTTAACCGATTAGCGCACTTCCATCATTCCATATTGTTTATATCTTTTCCTTTTCCTTTTGTATATATATTTTCAATATGTATCTATAGATATATTGATATTTATGTATATAATATAAATATATATATTATATGTAGATATTTCATTAACAAATATCTTAGTTATAAACAAAAATAAATTTTTATATAGTATATTTAAGTTTCTGGCGCTGTTCTGCTTTGTTATTTATTTTAGTCTGCTTCTTAAAATAATAAGCTTGTCTGGAAGAGATTGCTTGCAGCAAGACTTAGAGGTAGGGAAAAAGATAGATATGTTAGGAATTTAATTAAAACAAATAATTTATTGAAATCTTAAATGACGAAGTGTAAATAAGAATGCTGCGTGTTTTTTGGCAATATTAGAAATTAATAATAAAATTTTGTTTTTGAATTTAAAATTTAGAGAGGAGAATTTATGAAATATTTTTGTTTTAATTTATCTGATGACGAATGGCAAAATGTCACATGTCATTTGTAAATATTATAACTACCTAACTTTCAAACGAATGAGCATAATAAACGCTGCACATCTTCGTGACGGTAATCACGCGTTTGATCCGTAAAAATTTCAGCCTAATGCGACAACAAAAGTAATTAAGTTAGGGGTGAATCTTACGTAACACTTAGGAGTGTAAAAATTTGTTATAAGCCTATAAAATTTTTGAGGAATATAAACACTAAAACTGTGACATAAGAATTTAATATATTATATAAAGATAGTGCATTACAATCAAAACATGTGGTGTCAAGTTGACAAAAACAAAAGAGTTCTACAGCAAAACTAATAACGCCAAGCAAATATTGCCGGTTAAATCGTAGTTGCACAAAACGCGACAAAACCTCAGCCCCGAACCACAGCCGCGCTGAAGTTTAATTCTCTAAGCGGGAGCCTGAGGGTGAGATTGTGGGTGGATGGGAACACACACAAAGGGGTGAAGAGAGGCAGTTGCTAATTACAACTCACCTACCATTGCGTTTTTGGCGCCCGCCTTGGACCAACATATATTTTATTTAAAACTTTATTGCACACATACAAGAAATATACATATTATGTACTATAAAAACAAAGGCGGTCTTATATTATGTGCCCCGCCCATTGCCAATTCAGGTTCGCGATCCGTAGGGCTATATCGGTGACTTTGGTTCTGCCACGGATCTCCTCATTTCTGATTTGATCACGTAAAGAAACTCCGAGCATAGCCCTCTCCATCGCACGCTGAACGACTCTGAGCTTCTGACAACTACATATATCATACATATATATATAAGTACAATAAAATTCTCGTGTCAAGGTGTTAGAAGCTGAAATCTGACTGATTTTCGCGATAGCGTGCATGTCGGCTATGGTGGAGATATCGGACATCGGACAATATCTATTTTTCATCCTCCTAAATGTTAAAGGTGATTTTAACCACCCCTAAATTTTATTTTTATTTTTTTATGATACAACATGCAAAAATACATACAACCCTTAATTTTCACCCCTCTACAATCAACCCCTATTTTAATAGCGATAATTGTTATTATATGGCAAAACAACGTTTGCTGGATCAGCTAGTATAAATATAATATTCATTATCACTTAAGTATACGAGGTGTTAGGAGACTTCTCTCAAAAATGAAGACAGATTATAGTACTAATGACACCTTTGACGACCGGATGGAAAAACTCGATCCTGATTTAAAAAAATCATTTCTTTAAAACGTTTTGTTAGCTGCCAGCGCGCGGGCAGCGAAAGGTCGTTGACCAGGGCTGAGACGTCAGTAGTTTTAATTTTGTGTTTCAGTGCTGGATGCTTTTTTTTTAGTAAACTAATGTATTGTTTTATAAAACAACCGTTTCATTTATCTGTATTAACGTGATGGAGCGTAAATAATGCTCATAAAATATGATTTTTTTTTAATCAGTGGTGTTATTAGTACTATCATTTGTCGTTGTTTTCGAGAGCGGTCTCCTAAAATTTTGTATATACAACTAGCAATGCCCCGCGGTTTCACCCACGTAGATACCGATCTCGTGGCAATGGAAAGTCCACTAAGTCGGACTTGAATTCATAGATTGACGTATTTACAGGTATTGAAGCGGTTTTTAATAAATATATCGTTTAAACGGATAAGGATTAATACAGTGGTATGATTAATATGGTTCGACTATTGTCGCCAATTTATTAACTTTTAAAACGTAAAAAAAGAGTTTATAGAGGCATAACTACAGTAGTTAGACATATGGTATCGCAGACTTTTTTATAGATATTGATATGTTCTATAATACTGTAGAACATTAATTTGTTCTATCAATAATTTCATCAGAACAATAGATACCAGATTTTTGTCCCATACCTTGGGTTGCATTAACGCATTTTTAGTAGAAATCCCTATTTTTTTTTAAGAAGTAATATAGTGAAGTTCAGTAGTTTTTGTGTGAAAACGTTACAAACACATTATATACTTACATACAAATACACAAATTAAAGTAATTTTAAACTAAAATTAATTAATAACTTCGCCACCACGGTGGCAGTTTATAAAAGAGCTGAACGCTAAAAATTGGGATAGAATATAGATTTAAATTTAAAGATAAATGCCACGACGCGTTTCTATACCATACTTGCGTTATTAACTTGAGTAAAATAAAAATTTTACTTATTTTAATGCATAGGGCATGCAGGTTCGAGCCCCGGTAGGGCAAATTTAAAAACTTCTAGTTGCCTGAGGCATGACCGGTGGCTTCGGTCTTGGCTTGGGTTACCCTATTTACCACCCTATCTTCAAAGACATACCTTTAAACAAAAGATAATATTCCGGTACGATGCTGATTAGAAACCATAAGAGGTAAATTACATTTTACCAGATTAGCGCGCTTCCATCTTAGACTGTATCGTCAGTTAACATCAGGTGTAATCAATCCATCGGTACTCATTACTGATTTTAGGACCATATCAAAGGTACATATCAGCAGGGCTATCAGACATGTCTGTAAGTAAGAGAATTAAAATGTTATTGAACTCCCAAGACTGTTCATACAATAATTTAATATCTCAGTAATTTGACGTAACCCTACGTATATTTTTAGTGTGTTTTTAATCAATTCTTGAGTGGTTTTGTATATGTATTGTAATGCAATTTCACTCCTATTATAAACAGCAGTTAGCAGTTCTGTTGTAGCAAAAAAATACGCTAAAATAAGTCTTGAAACGCAACCGGTCTTTTGAAGTTGAGCTTGCAGTGCCTTACTGCTGTGGGGGAATGTCGATGAGTGGAAACGTATACAATGGGGAGATACGAAGCGATGTTTTACATGGCTCGTGTTGTTTTGCAAAGTTTTACTACCCGACGGAAAACTTGCAATCATCCTTCACTATATCAATCCTTGTGCAAAGTATTAAACGATTAAATCAAACCGTATGTTCGTTTGTGTTCCACTGAGTAAATTAAATAGTGGTGCGTGTTCACGACTTCGTCTGTTTTGAATTAATAGTAAAATAATTATGTTTCTGAAGTATCTATGCAAGCTTTATGAGTTCTTCTACACATCGTCATAATGGAATGGATTTTTTTTATTTAACAGCCACGTTTGAGCTTTTATGAAGTAAGCCGACTGAGTTTGTTGTGGATTCTTCGCAACTGAAGATAGCAAATCTTTAATATCACCTGTCGTCTATTGAATTTAATACGAGAATATGACTACATTTGACAATTCAAAAGTGTTGTAAAATTTTAAATGAATATTTAGCAAATACTTTTCAGCAAATTCTAAGAACGTTAAGGAATTGACTTTGAATACGATAGTATAATAGTAAAGAAAGCAAATTAAAGATACATATGATTGTTAGTTTGATGTTTTTTTTTCAAATATATCAAGAATAAAGTTGATAAGCTAAATTTAATATTTTTTAAAAATACGAGTATTCGTACAAAAATTAGCAATTTTTACATTCTCACTGTATAATCGTATTAGCCAACATTGCACTTTATTATACCGATTATATTTTAACATCAAACGTCGTCAAAATATAAAGCATTTTCCCCTTGGGATTCTGTGTTCAGCAGATCGCTTCAATGTTATGGTGGTTGTATGTATGTATGACATAAACATCAGCGAAAGTGCGACTTCGTGTAAAATTCACCATGTAACGTAACATTTTTGGAATACTTAAAATTTAATGTCGGCCTACGAATGAGCTTATACATGCGTATTTGAATTTAAAACAAGCCTCTCCCCTTTATTGAAGTAGCAGTTTGGAATTCACCCAGATCACAATGTGACGGCACTTTAAGGTAAGGTCATTAGCAGATACTTAACGTCCCACTGCTGGGCATAGGCCTCCTTACTCATGTAAGAGATGGTTTTTAGAGCATAGAGACCCACCACGCTGGTCCACTGCGGATTGGCAGACATAGTACACAAGTACACTCTCTATTCCATCACTCTCATAGGCCAAGGTGATGGGAATCCGACACGACCGGAGAGATATCAGGCACAGAACCGACGGCTTAATGTGCTGTCCGAGGCACAGGGGTTGAACACATCGCCAACTTCCCAACTTCAGGCAAATGATAGGAATTTTTTATAGAAAACTCAATATTTATTTTTGAATTGGCCCGACCAGGGTCTCAAACCCAGGACCTCATGTCTTTAGTCGAACATGCTAACCACTAGACCAACGATGCAGTCAGAATTGTATATCATTAAAGTATAAAAGTAAGGTAAAAAGCAGCGGATTAACGATCCACTGCTGTACTCTCATTTGTAGGTTATTAGCATACAAATCCACCGAAATTGCCCCCCGGACATGCAGAGTTGTTGAACGATATTTTCTTGCTCCGAAAAGAACTATAAAGAGAAGAGAAGTTAAATGTGCCTGCACAGCATTTGAAACTGTGATCCTTAACAAGAATCGATGTGTCTGTCCATGGGCCCATCACGGCTCTCAATCTCACCATTAAGTACGTAAATGAAACTTTAACAATATCCTTTTATCATATAGTATTATCAATTTAATAGTGAATGCATATAATCGAGCCAAATCGATCTCGGCCCCAAACCACAACAATCGGGCTAAAGTTTAATTCAATCGCTGTGGAGAGTGTGAGGGAAATATTTTGGGGACGAACGGGTAGGTGTTAATTACTGCTTTTGCGTCGTATATGCTACTCTAATAAATCCATTGTAAGCAGAGCTAGGTAATACCTAACTTGTTTTATTGATTATAAATTTAAACTTTCTGTCATCAAATAACGCTTACTTTTGATCGTTTACCAAAATTTTCTATTGTTATATCATAAAAGAAAATTCAACATATTTACCTCTTATAAATCCCTTCTAATCAGATCTATGTGACACCTAATTTGTTTAATGGATCTTTTAATAAAGCTTATTTTGGACTATTAACTTAAACTACTGCTGTACTTATAGTAGATTTATTACTTACGCACCGTTTACAAGTAAAGACACGGCTATTAATACATTGAATAAAACTTTAGTTTATTCCGGTTTTACTCAATGATGTGTATATTGTCGCTGCAAAATACTACGTAATATTTTCTTGAGTATTTTATTTATTTATTGAAAACAACAGAGTTTTGACAATTTTTTCTAAAGACACTTAATATATTCAAAATAAGACCAATCACGAATTACAAAAATTGCTATACAATATTTGAAATAACAGAACAGAGCTTAAGATATAGATGAGAGTGGATATCTGAGAATGTGTGAGTGTATATGTGAGTTAGTTTTTATTTCTTGGCGAATTTGAGTCATGTAAGATCCAGAATTTTAAGGAGATTTTATTACATGTTTATTTACATTTATCTTTCGACAACAATTTATGAAAATATGTCATGTCCAATTTTCAATTTTATTCACATATTTATTAAAACACCACACACTAACACATCCATCACACTTACATATACATAACATAATAATATTAATATAAGACTACTCAACCGTGTGCGCGATTTTAATTTGAATGTTCATCTCGTATTTCACATGCTTGTGTCAGATACCTGAAACATTCCAGTCCCTTGTTGGAAGACATTGAGATACTCGAAGAACTCCTTCGTCGGGCCTTTATCAAGTGAATTTCCAAGATTTCCTCACAAAGCTTGATATATATGTATGTACGCATAAGTTCAAAGGGTAGAATTGCGCTCTATATTCATTTAAGTGTCTTTTTAATTCATTTTCAATCAATACATCTCTTGCTTCAATCTTGATGATGATTTATGCTCTCATACGTTATACTTAAAAGCTTCGATAATTTATCTTCTTATTAAATTTCTCATTTAAATACGCGAATTATTATTTTTTTTCTATTGCTAAAAAGTTAGCGCTTCCCCGTGATGTCACCTGATGGTAAGTAATGATACAGACTGAGATGCAAGTGTGCTCATATGGTGAGATATTTAGCATCGTACCGAAACGCAATTTCATTTATATTTTATCTTCATTTTCTTAAAATGGAGACATGGTATGGTTTGTATAAACTGAGAACACCCTTAAACGTTACATTTTCTGTACCACACAAGCTATATTGTAATAATATGCTTAGCGTGGATTTACACATGTAATTTTCGTAAACGAAGAAATGTGCAACATTAATTTTTAAATACGTAGAGAGGAAATATCACTCACCTGTATATCTCCGTAAAATAAATATATAGTTTTCTGAAATTGGGGCTCACTTCGTGTAATAGGCTGTTAAGGGATCGATGCTGCCCGGGCAAGTCCATTGACATAAATTCGTATTAGTGCCAACTCCGGTCGACTTTACGACGTCTCCGCCACACTTATTGCACGCTCTTGAATCTAAATATTTGCTTAGAATCTTAAATATCGATGAAAAATTGTCCTCTGAAGAGTCGCTATTCCCTAATTGAATGGCAACGATGTTTTTTGGACATAGAATAAGTAAGTATTTTACTTGTTAAATTGTGAACCTCTCTTGAAGAAATAAAGCTTTATTTTGTGCGATATTGCCGTGTGATTCTAGTTTAAACAATTTTTTTAATCGTTTGTAAACTAATTAAGTCATTATCTATATTAATACTTTAGCAATTTAGCAAGAAATAAAAAACCTGTTTCCTAATTTTATCATATTTCATACCTGAGTGTGAGTTTAAATATTAAAATAAACGTCATTTTTTTTATTACCAAAGAGTTATTTTCTAATAAATTCATTTACGTTATTATAATCTGTCAAACGAAATTCGCTAGTGTTTATTTTGGTGTCGGTAAAAATAATAGAACATAACTTAAATATCAAACAAGCGAAGACGTGGGAAAAGCACTTGTATAAATTAAAAATTGTAAGGGAATATTTTCAGCTCGGAGCACTTAAAAATAAACTCACTAAAAAGCAAATAGCTTACAAACGCTTGTAAAATACAAGTCCTTAAGAAGCTAGCAAGTCTTAAGTTAATTTTACCGAAAAGACGAAATACTTAAGTGGAGGCGATATCTTAAAGGTGTCGGGAGTTTCTTCGAAATTTGAGAATTGTAAAATTGACATATTTCTTATGCTCATAAAGCAGAAATGTTTGCAAAAGTATTCAAGGAGGTCGCAAGTCCTTCCACGTTGAATGACTGTTGACTCAATTATGATAATGTTATCTATTGTGAAATCAACTTTAAAAGAAAAAAGTTACAACGCTGGTGAAATGGTTCGAGTAATCGCTTCGGTAGAAGTCCTAGTTCAGATTCCCGGCACAGCACATTTAAGAACTGACATTTTCTAGTGACTTAGTCTGGAATGGCGGGGGCATCGGCCGTGGCTAGTTCCAATCTACCAGCAAAAACATTCCACCGAGCAAGAAAGTGAGTATGAGTGACGTATGTTATCTGGTTGTAGCATCACTTACCATTAGGTGAGATAACAGTCAGGCACTAATCTGTCAGTAATAAAAAAGGGTCTATACATTCTTGGTCATAGCAAGTGTGTGCTTCATACACGAGTGAACATTGACTTTTAAAATCATCATTTATTCAGTTATAGTACTCATAGCAATTCAAAGGTTAACTTTTGATTGTAGCACAGAAAAATATTGTAATAACACCACTACAATTTTCATTTTTATCTTGCTATATTTGGCCAACAGTTAGATAGTAGTTTTGAATGAAAGAATTGCGTGATCAGATCCTCGATAAGAGTCTATAAGTTAATTTTGATATGTCTGATTTGATTGATTGATTTTACAAAAAAATCATAATCGAAACAGCTTTTGGTTAAAAAACACATCGTTAGAGAACTAACTACTACTTTATTAGCGTTAACTAAGAACAAACTTGTTAATTTAACTAAAGCCACTTCGACGGTTCATATTTTTCCTTAAAACTTGAAGGACAGTTGTGAAGAATGAAGAAATTATTTAGTTACACGTGTTACGTTAATATCAAATAAAATCACAGAAATGAGGTAAGTTTATGCAAAGAAATTCTTACTCGCGTTGGATCCCTTAGAACCAATTTCACTTTTAGTCAAATCCAGGACAGGCAATTTGAATAATTGGTTTCGCATGACAAGCAAGTCAAACTCTATAAAGTCAAAACACTTCTGTATTTGGAAAATGGGACTGGTTTGAATTTCATTGAAGAAATACAATGTTGATACATTACAATTATACAAACATATGTACAATTTGATTGATAGGAGACGTTTTCTGTAGATCTTCTCTTGACTCTCTCTTGGCTTGGTTCTTGGAATAATATTGGCGTATTCACAGGAAGACTTTGCCGTTTCGATCTGTTTGTTCATATGTTAAAGGACAGCTATTAGTCAGAAACAATAAATGGACAGAAACTATAAACAATCAATAAATGGAATCAGAAATACGACTGTTAATTAAATGTTATTATAATCTTTTCTTCTTGTTTGTATAAAAACTAATATAAATATTATTATTCAGTTTATCAAAAATTTAGTAAACTGAATAATAATGTTTATATTAGTTTTAAATTACATTCTTATGAATTCTTTTTAGATGAGTTAATTTTATATCCATTGTATCGACTATGTATTCTGTGATCAAATGAACTTATGTATCCATGTTCAAGCAAATTAAATTCATTTCATTTCAAATGAATTTCAATAATGCTCTAATGTATAAAAATAAAAATATTTTGTTAATAATTGGAAATATGAACAAAATAGGTAGGGAGAGCATGAGATAATTTCAATTGAAGAATCGTTAGGTATGTTGTGTCAATCAAGTTGATGATAGAGCTTCAGCTGTCCAGATTTCAATATTCCAAGCTGTAAATATGACAAGATGTCTGTCAGTCCTAAATTAAGTGAGTTTGTTGAGTGTAAACAGGGATAATCCTTAGCTTGACTATGATTAGCATATCGCGGGAGTCGCTCGTTCCCGAAAGGCATTTGCAATTTAAATCAGAGACTCGGTCGGGACCGACTCCTTAGCTGCGTACTCGGAATTCGAGATTTACCACGATTGGATGGTTTCAGTTCGATTTTCTGCGTATCTGGATTGATTGTATCCACTTTAATCAATTGAATTTCTATTAAAACATTTTAGAACCGCTTTCCCTAACAAATCGTATGTTAATTTTTGCGTAATTTTATGTCTGGTAAACTCTACGATATTTTTTCGTACTTTCCTTGGCAATAGTATTTATTTATATATAAATGAATAACATTATTACTTATAATAGTAGGTAAAAATTATTGAGGTATTCAGAAACTTCAGTTTAATAAAGAAAAGTCATGTACGCTATATAACCTTAAACAAATCGAAGCAAACACTTCCTACTTATGATAATATTTATATAAACCATCGCTTTGGAAGAATAGTGACATTTAGGAGTTAGTTTGGGCTATTTAAAAATTAACTGTTACGTTTATATTAACCAAATACATAATGGTATTTTGTAGTGCCACTGCGTAATTTTTGCCTATTTGAAAATGAATTTTAACACAAGAAAATATAGTAAGTAGCAGCCCATTAACGTCCCGCTGCTGGGCACAGGCCTCCTCACTCCGGGGAGCGAGGGTTTTCAGAGCATAGACCCACCACGCTGCTCCACTGCGGATTGGCAGGCATAGTACACAAGTGCACTCTCTATTCCTTCACTCTCATAGTCCGGTGTGACGGGAATCCGACACGACCGGAGAGAGATCAGGCGCAGGACCGAAAGCTTAACGTGCTCTCCGAGGCACGGGGGTGGATCACACCGCCAACTTCCCAACTTCGGGCAAATATTGAGAAAATCTTAATAGAAAACTCAATATTGATTTTTGAGTTGGCCCGACCCGGGACTCGAACCCAGGACCTCATGTCTGTAGTCGAACATGCTAACCACTAGACCAATGAGGCAGAAAATATAGACAATTGTGTTATTACTCATCAAAATCAGAAAAAGTAGCATAGCATTGCTTGCCATTAGATAGATAAACAATGAGTTTATTGCTCGTTTTAGCATGGCATTTATCTTTGTATGAATTCTATGGTTGCAAAAATTACAGCCATCAATCAGACTCTGAGGAGCTGGTCCTAAAATACTACTATGACCAGTAACAATTCAGAAGAGATGGCGATTGTAAATCTATCTATCTATGTAAGCTATCTGAATGTTTATATTGGGATTTCATTATTTTATTGTACACTCTCGAAGTTATTATCTTGAGGTTTTTATAATTGTTTCAGATTAACTAAATATAATATTTAAAGATATTGCAAAAATAACTTTTTGTAGAATCTGTATGTCTTTTCTTTAACCCTGAATAACTGAGAGATAAAGAAAGAATGCAATTCTTTATTCGGTGCATTGTGAGATTGATACATACGAGTAAAACATTGAATAATAATAAGCTATATGCAGACCGATCGAAATAATACATGCATGCATGCATTAAATGCATTTTCTCTGCATGGATGACACTTCATTTAAATAGAGATTTTTCTAATAATAGATTATTATTTATAACTACTAAACCTATTTGGGAAAAACTATTTAGCACCACCTTTTGAAATCTTACGTAAAAGATTTAAAGGTAATTTTTTTTATATCATAAGCTCACGAAGTTCATACTCGATGGTGTATGAATTTATTTATTTGTTTCATATTAGTTGTTTTTGAAGTAATATTTCTTCGCCGTCTTTAAATATGTTTATACAAATATTGTGATTTAGTCTAAGTCGCAAGATTGGACAAATAACATTCAAATTTGTAAATTTTCAACAAGACTAATGGTGAAATTTATCAAATTAGTTTTTCCAACTGAAAACGCTTTAGGCGCCTATATGATGTTTATTTAAATGCAACCTATCGAGCGCAGTACCAACTCGTACGGAATGAACAACCGAAATGTAATTATAGAAAATTAATACATTTGTACGCGATCAAAGGATACTTTACAATTCATATAAATGTTTTGATTAAAAAAACTGTATATTTTTATATTATCCATCGCGAATGTGCGATACGGTATGTTTTAAAAAATACATTTAAAAGTTACAATACGAAAATGCCTGAAGATTTTAAATAAATATACAACTTCACGTGATGAGGGAAGTAAAGCCGTTTTTTAATATTGATATAATATATAATTAAAGCATAGTTACAAACTAGTTTGAAAAATACTTACACCTATATATATAAATAATACTTATGTACGTGTGTTTATCACTGTTCTTCTCCTATCCTATCCCCTTCTTCTTCTATCCCTTCTATGATCCGATTTTTAGCTTTAAGTCTATTCTAGAATACTACAGATTGACAATTCAATCCTATAAATAATTTACCCATATCTCCACGGGATCACGAACTACGCAGATTGTCATCTGTCGGGAATATAGACTACAAGCCCATGCAAAAAACTAACTTGTGAAATGAACTAACATGAATTACGCTTAGAAGACTGTTACTATAACATAAAATAACTAAGCGCTATGCAGCCATTTCTGAGCGGTACAGGTGAGTACATGAGTGAATAATTTTTTTATCCCAATATTTTTATTTCTTATCATTGATAATGAACGGCTATAGGGTACAACGGTAATATTCATTACGTCAAAAAAAAAGTTGCCGTACATACATTTATGATCTTACAACAGTAATAACTCTGTAAATCCTGAAATGTAGATAATTTCTGTTAGATCATAAATTTATGTACGGCAAGTTTTTTTTATAAAATGTTATTAAATACTACCGTTGTACCTTATAGCCGCTTATTATAAATGGTAATAAATAAAAATTTTGGGATAAAAACAAGGATTCACTCATGTATTGTACCGTTCAGAAATTATGGCATAGCTCTGAGAGTTATTTTATTAAATAGTAACGGCGTTCTTAGCGTTATTCACGTTTGTCCATTTCACAATTTAATTTTCTAGAAGTTAATGATATTTTATAGAAATAAGCATCCTATTGACAGATTTCTTCAAAATTTCACTGATGCACATTTATCACTGTCCAAGTAAGTTATAAAGGTTTATGAAGCCTTCACTAACAGATAGTTGTTATTTTAGAAGTTACTTTGCTGTTGTTATTTGGATATCGTTACGGCAACGTAAAATTTTTAATAATTTTTATATCAACCATATTAAAGAAACTCCGAATAGGTATATTACGTTAGAGATGTCCAATCATTGTTTTTGGCTTCACTTTCCAGAAAAATTGCTAATAAAGTACCTTTTTTATTTTATTTTTTCTGTGATAAAATCCACCAATATCGGAAGACCATGATTTAAATTTGCGTTTCATGCGTCTATCGATCATGATCCATCTGTGTCAGCTTTACCATTGGGCCAGAGTAAAATATCAGCCGCTATAGAGTTGTGAAAAATTGCCGCAGATGTAGACGTCTCGGGCTTGAATTTCTTTTCATTTTCTCGTCGAGAATAAAGAATTTAATCGCCCTTATGGGAACGTTATTTATTGCTATTTTCCTTTATGCTCGCTCAATTATTCACGTATCGGCTTTCATTTCGTGAACTCCGTTCGTAGCAGCATTTTTTGTAAAGATTGCGTTATGAAATCCATGCAGATATTAACTCGGTTGGATGTTCCGTTCGAAATAAAATATCAACAATTTGACGTGTAAATAATAATATTTCGCGAATATATCGAGTACCACTTTTAAATTATGTCGAAATCGAGGCGATGTATAAATATTTTTATTTCCTGTTGAAATGTTCTCATGTAACATTTTGATTGTATTGTATTTTGAAATGTTGAAATCGGATCATTTTAAGTTGTACTCGTAAATAAAATCAATTGGCATGAATAAACTGTATTTTAAATGTAGCTTGCACAACAGTTTCTTTGTTCTAAAGCTGGATAAAGACGTATTAACGAATAGAAAGGTAGATTTAGAGCTGAAACCTACCATACCGCTCTAATGCGTTTATTTAGCACAACAATACACAAAATATGATCTTTTAAAGAATTTAGCAGCCCAGAATTTGCTTCCGATACTGTACGTATCTAACCTAGGGCATGACGAAGGCAAAGAAGTAATTTTTAGGAATTTTGAAATGCTGAATATAAATTTCAAACAAAAGTTAGTTTCTCAAAATAAAATGGACGTCCTTGATGTCGAGGTTACGTTCCAGAACAAACGGCATTTTGAGAATGTTAGCTGGAAGGTTGGACTTACCACATTACCACCAGTTTCTCAGGGTGCAGTTTGGGTCGATAGAGAAAGCGGGGAGGTTATAGGTATTTAAGTGACATTATCATAGTTTTATTTGTCTTCACTTTTACTAAAATAGTTATCAGTATTATATGTATTAACACCATTGAACCGATGTTTCTAAAATAAAGAATTTTTTTATCATTATAAAAAAGCAAACTTTATACATGAAAATGCGGAAATTCTCTAAAATATAGATGGGAAATATATTTATAAAGAACACAAGGGTCGTTTGCGGAAAGCCATTTAGGTAATATACAAAGTTCTAACAACCTTTACAGATACAATAGACGATTCTATTTCATAAGCCACTTTGTAAACTACCTGGCTGCTGTAAGTTGCGGCACTAAATTCAATTGGGGCCGGGAAATCTAAACTGTACAGTAAGTTAGGAGCGATCGTATCCACACCTGCAAAGGATTTGAATTTCAAACGAGATGAGACAAACCCACTCGTAGCTCAATGTTTATCGCCTGTAGTTTCGCGGCACTCCTTCTCCGAGTAGCAATTTTGGTAAAAGGGGCTCCGAACGAGGGGAATTGCGAAGGAACCCGCAGCTTATTATCTAAGACCTTGCGAAATAACCAATTAGCGGTAATTGTTTAGGTTGTCCTTTAAATTTTGTTATATCTCAGTGAATCCCTTTTGTTATTTATGTCCAAAATGCAAATTTTTATATGGTACATTTCAAATGATATCCCTTTTAATAAAATCCTACTGTTAGCTCACACTGTCCTTGAATATCGCCACTGGAAAGTAATCAGGTTAACACGTTGCTAGTTTAGCGCTTGACTGACGTGATCTCACCTGATGGTATGTGACGATGCAGTTTAAGATGAAAGCGCGCTAATCTGGGTAAGAGGTAATATAATTACGTTTTCTACACAGCATCGTACCGGAAGACAAATCTCTTTATTTAAGCCGTACGTCGTTGCTGGTAGGGTAGTAACTAGCTACGACCGAAGCCTCCCACCAAACCAGACTCAGACAAATTAGAAAATATAATTTTCTAAATTCGCCCTACCGGTGATCTAACCCGGGGCCTCTGCTAGCAAGGGGAGTACTCGCACCACTGCGCCAGCAAGGCCGTCGAATCGAGAGAAATCCTTTCTTAAAAACAAGATTTAATATAATTTCCGTATACTCGTATATCGACGGTAGTTATCATTTTTATAGTTACGTTTATATATGTTACGTTTTATAGTTACGGTAGGTATTATTTATATTATTTTTCTGTACGGAATCACTTTAGCCGTTATGCTAAAATTTTGATAAAAAATGGTTAGTGGTTTAATAAGGATTTGTTTTATAGCGTAGAAGTGTATATGTTATTTTTAATCGTTGATAAAATACTTTATTATTTATACACTTAAGTTCATATAAATACATTTTTGTAACTAGTAGTAGATGATACTTGATGTTAATACTAACAGTTTTAATTAGGAATAGGTTTTAAATATCTTTATGCATTACTTGTTATTTTTAACACACTTCAAAGACTGATTATCTGGTAATCTGAGGTTATCAATTTGACTGTATTTGTTTGTTTTTCTCTTCCGATTTTGTCTGGGTGCACCGATTTATGATTATTTTTTATACGTATTTATATTCATAGCAGTGGAAAATTGTGGCAAATGCAACGTTAATTGTTAATTTTTTTATTGTCGTATTTAATAGATTATGCCAACGTTATTTAAAATTAATTTGGAAAATAAAAGAATGTCGATCATGTATTATAAGAATGTGTAAAAAATAATCTGAAAAAATATATGGAATTGCTAAAGTACATTGTGTATTTTATGACTTAAAACCGAATAAAAATATAAATATATTTAAGAAAGATCTTGAGGACTATATTAGAAATAAGATTCCACGTGGTATCAATAAAGTTATATTTTCTTTACATTTTATAGTTTTTACATCTTATGTTGTTATTTTTAATAGTACTGTATTGTCCAATGTATTTCAAATATTGTATCTCATTTTAAGCAAATAGCTATTTAAAATTCTTATGATAATAAATAAGTAATATAAAAAAGTTAGTTCCAACCACATCTATCACAAAATTCTTAAACTCGTTACATACAAAGACACTTTTAAACCATTTTTCAAAAAGTTTTCAATAGATATCAAAGTATAATTTTTCGTTAACTAAATGTTTTTCAACTTGAGTGTACTTTATTTAAAATTGAAAACTTGTGCAAAATATACACACACACACACACACACATATATATATATATATATAGCAAAAGTATGAAATGACTAGTAGGAATACAAAGAAAACAATTTATCTTTAATAAGTAAGTAGCAGCCCATTAATATCCCACTGCTGGGCACAGGCCTCCTCACTCCAAGGAGCGAGGGTTTTTAGAGCATAGACCCACCACGCTGCTCCATTGCGGATTGGCAGGCATAGTACACAACAAGTGCACTCTCTAGTCCTTCACACTCATAGTCCGATGTGACGGGAATCCGATACGACCGAAGAGAGATCAGGCGCAGGACCGACAGCTTAACGTGCTCTCCGAGGCACGAGGGTGGATCACTCCGCCAACTTCCCAACTTCGGGCAAACATTGAGAAAATCTTAATAGAAAAGTCAATAATGATTTTTGAATTAGCCCGACCCGGGACTCGAACCCAGGACCTCATGTCTGTAGTCGGACATGCTAACCACTAGACCAATGAGGCAGTTTATACTTATCTTTAATACCTCGTGGCAATATCTCCTCATATCTCGACTACAAGACATTTTAATAAATTTATTGACTTACCTTTAGGCAATTACGTTAATAGGTATTACAAATTCATTAGGGTTAGGTTAACATAAATTTAACACATATGTGTGCCATATTAAACGCTCAGGTAGATTTCAAATGGTGATGGGACGTATTTGAACGTTTAGATATCAAGGCTATCATGCTGATTAAAGGGGGCTATTGTTATTGGAGTGAACAGAAACGATTAATTATCCATTGAACATAATTTGGGCGGACCATTGAGGCTATAATCAATCGGCATTACTGAGTACCATTGCCGTTAAATACTTAACTGGCATTACAAAAATTGGAATGGAACACATTTTAAATTTCTCTATTTGTCTTTAATTTTTTTACCAGTGATCTAAATGTAGGATATAACATTTTTTCTTATCTGAAATCGAAATAACATAATTTCACATATACTTTTCTTTGAAAACCTATTGATTACATTATAGCTTTAAATTGTGTTTGCTAGATACGTAGAAGAGTACCAATCATTACCAATTATATTTGAGAAATAGCACTTAGCCTGACTTTAATAAGGTTGTATAATATTAAATCAAAACTGAATTGATGTGAAGGAAATCTACCCTATTTGTCATTATTTACCTATTTAGTACTAGCCTGCATAACTCTCAACTTCATGGGAATATGAGGAAATCCATATTTAGTAAGTGTCATCATTGCGAAAGGATTCACTTTGCTCAGTTTCTAATTTGTTGTCTAAAATTATCTTCGCATTATGCCTTTATAATGAAACCGGTTTGGGCACATTGGATCGGTGGTTTTAAAGCCGATACGGTCACAGGTAGATGCAATTTTTGTGTAACATATATACATATATAGATTTCATTTCTTTGACAAAATTCTGCGTTGCTTATTTTACCAGAAAAGCCGTCCCTCTTTCTAACTTTTATAGTGTCAGAAGTCAAATATTAAAAAAAGAAAAAACGAGATTATGATTAATCGTCTCTTTCCCACAAACTCCTAACTTTCTCGGTGCTCTTGCCCTGTTTCGCGTTGATAAAGATGCAAAGGCATCTTATCTCGGAAACTTTTTCTTCTTGCAAAGAGACTACGAACCCCTTTTAATAGAAATTAAACTGGCTGTCTGCTATTAAGATAACTATGTACCTTCTTACCGTTTAATTAAACTTTATCCGTTCGTTTCGTTTTGAATTGTGAGAAATAAATAATCGTGTTGAGCTGGCACTAGGTCTGTCGCTAGATTCTAATTAATTAGTCGCGCTTTCCAAGCGATGAAATTTAAATTTAAGTTTGTTAATTGATTGTTCTCTCCGACAATCATATTGATTAATAAACCCAGTGATAAATTGTGGTCGATCAAATTATAAATACATTTAAATAAACACAATGTAAACAAAAGTTTTTAACAAAACAAAAAATCCAATATAAAAAATTGTATATTGGTATTGTGACATACCCTTGGCCATCATATGTGCAACAGTGTATAATTAAAAGGTTACGTGGCATATTTACAACAAAAATATACAAAATGAGCTGAATTACCTAAGATATATACAAAATACTGACTGCGTGTTTCTAAATTATTCATACTTAACGATTTAGACAAATTACTACATTTATTGTTATAAATTAATTTGAAACATATCCAATATACAAAAAGGGAGAAGACTAGCAAAGTGAAAAAAATCAGCGCAAAGTTACTAGAAATTAATGCCAATAATTACTTTTTACAATGTATCGGGAATGATGTTGCCATAGAAAAACTAATTTATTGTTTTACTAAAATTGTCTCCAATTCGGTATAATAAATCTTGTTCGTTCAACGAAGTTGGAGTAAAATGTATAGCCAATTTTAATTAAAATATCGTAACTTTCGCAATCACTTTTTACCTTTCTTGTTTTCTAAAATGTAGTCAGCAACTTTCTACAGTCGAAATATCCCTTTAATGGCCGTCGGAGTGTCGGGTCGTCTGCAATTTAGATTAGTCCTTTAATTAAATTAACATTATGATCCCTATCTCAGTGGAGCAGGTGGTCGGTTATATCCCTGTTAGGTTAGGTTAGGCCCTTTACGCTTTTACGCTTTTTAAATGTAAGCTGCGGGAAATATCTCCCTAGTGTCTAACTTGGTGTTTTTGTTATTGATGACCTGCTGTATTGTCTGCTTAGCAAGAAGTTTATTTATTATAAAGATAGAAAATACTTTATTGCCCAATACTGGAAAAGGACGGCCTTATTTCTTAAAGCAAAATCTGCTAGGCTATACTTGAATCAATAATATACAACAAGATTATATCGACGTACTAATTAGAGTGGACTCGTAGTAGGAAGGAATGAAATATAATAACTTCCTTATAACATATGAGAAATTGATATTTAACGTTTGTTTGTACCCATTTACCGGTAAATGTACCATCAAGAGTGTAAACTATTAATCTGAATTGTTAGAAAGCGTCTCAATAAAACAAATCGATTACACGCAAAACAGCTCGTAAAAAGAACCAGTAAAACGGGGTCTCGTTAAACAATGATTGACGTCGTCACAAACAGCGCTACTTTTCACGACTTAACCCTCGTTTCTTCTTTTCCAGTCTACTTGCGTTTGTTTTATCTATTTTTCCGACGGTACTTCGATGCCGGTCGACCGAAAAATTAGAAATATCTCAATCCGACCCGATCGGTGCCTCAGATCCGATGGGTACGTGATTACTGAAATAGCGGCCTCTTTTGTCTCGATGTATTTGTTTACTTTGTAACGTTGTAGACCAACATTCTATTTTACCTAAATCTTCTGTATATGTCATATATATCGAGTACAATTTTTTTTCTACCTATTTCTGTTCGACGTGCCACTTACCTATTAATGCGAAGATGGTTTTAGGCCATTATTCTCACTACTTCATCATGAGATTCGTAGTTTTATATTCAATAAAATATAGCAAAGTTACACTTTTCATAATGTTACTAAGCTTGATTAATTTTATAATGCTATGGCGCTGCTACTTTCTGTGGCTTAATATTTCTAATAGATTTAGTTAACTTTGATCACTATGATTTGTATATATACAACATAATTTCCGGAAAGTTCTCAGTAGATTAAAGATATGATAACCAACAAATATGGCTGTGTATAAACATTCAACAAATTACATTTCCGACAATAACACGATGCCGTAAAATTAAAAAGACACGGACTTTTACCCTGCTCGAGGGTAGCTGGAGAAACGGTGATTATTTTTACTTTATGAGGGATAAAAGTAAAGTTTTATCCCATCAGTGCTAGGTACCCGCAATAAGTTAAGGGTAATGGAGGGTAAGGGTGAACAGACTGTTATATTTTAGTAAGATATAGTATCGCAGATGGCAATGGGCCGGTCCTTTGTTGCTAATATTTCAATAGGAGCTTTCATCATAACTTTACTATAAATAAAGTATTTATTGCACTTTATGCCTTAAGCTTAGCATTAAAGCGTTAAAAAAGGATAAATGGGGTTCCGCCTCTTTTCCCTTTAGAAAAGTATTAGAAACATTACAGTCAATTCCTACGTAAAAGGTTTATTATCATCCAGTTTTCCAATCTTTAAACGATCAATAAAAAGATAAAAAACGATTATAGAAAGAAGTAATTGAATTTAGATAATTTACATACGAATTGTGAACGATTAATTATTTTGTAACTAGTTCTGACTATTTATATGAATATTTGATTAATTATTTTTAAAACGCGGAAAGTTTATTGCTATAACGTTTTATATACTTGATAATCATTCTGGTTAAAGAAAAATGACATTATAGACCAGAAAAAGTGACTTAAAACGTCAATCCAGCAGTAGGGTAAATAAATAGACCAAAATTCATTTGGATTTAGTAAAATTTGTTATTTTGACATAAAATTGAGATTTCAAACTTTCTATTTTATATGTCGGAGAAAAGGCATAGGTTTCCGCCGACATCTTCATTAGTTTGGTCCATAATTCAATCTCCAAAGTGTGGACGTCGGTGGGTAATGTTGATGCAATAAAACACTTTACTAATTAACTGAGATTATAATGTCCAATCACTTAAGGTTCCCGATATCAAATTACACAAACACATTAACAATAACTAGGAACGCGCCAGAGCTCTGGGCGGATCGTTACTCGAGAACGCCACCGACCTGTGACTCATTGACTCCAGCGCCGATAGATAGCGCCGGCGTTCCGGAAACTATTTGATTCCGACCTATATGTTCCGATCTAATATATAACATAAATATATCTGCCTAATTGGTCTAGTGGTTACCATGTTCGACTACAGACTTGAGGTACTGGGTTCGAGTTTTCTATTAAGATTTTCTCAATATTAGCCGGAAGTTGGGAAGTTGGCGGTGTGATTCACCACCGTGCCTCGGAGAGCACGTTAAGCCGTCGGTCCTGCGCCTGATCTCTCTCCGGTGAGAGTGATGGAATTGCACTTGTGTTCTATGCCTGCCAATCCGCAGTGGAGCAGCGTCGTGGGTCTATGCTCTAAGAATCCTCTCTCTTACGAGTGAAGAGGCCAGTGCCCAGCAGTAGAACATAAATGGGCTGCAACCTACTTACTTATACTACAAAAAAATTGTACATATTATTTTTCGACTCCACTGCCATAGGGAAATATTGTATAAATGCACTGACGCCAGTTTTTATAGGTTGTATAAATCGCAACTGCAATAACATTTCATTATTTTTCGCAGCTGTAATTGAGTGAAAAATATAGATGGAAGTGTATATTTATCTTGTCGCTGAACTTATCTATTAGCCTGTTGTAAAAGTTTAAATTATTGCCGCTGACATTGACGCCTGGAGAAAAATTGCCTCGCCCGAAGTTTTTGAGCGCTTCATACTGAACTTTACCAAGTCAATATTTTATTACCAGCCAAAGACGACGAGCCATTCGATCAAATCTGAAACCTCTTTAACATATTCCGACCGTCGGGGAATTTTTAAAATTCGTTTAACTTTCCATCACAATAAAATCGCGTTTACCGAAACTCTCGGTAATCGTGTCGCATTTGAATTTCAGAATTGTCTCATGTAAATTCGTAATCTTGGTTTACAAACAATCCTACTTTGAATGATTGCGGTGTGGTCTGTTTGTGATTTCAATTTAAATTATTCGAAAACTAAATATTAATAATCGATTTGGTGTTTACCAAGCCTACTATTGTTATATTATGACAATGCGAAACTAAACTACTAGTCTAAAATACTTATATATAGAAGGGAACAGTGGAAACACAGTATATATCTATAAATTTCCTGTTACAGTATTTGACAGTGATGAAGTTCTAAACGACTCAAACGTTGTTGATGATTTTTTTAATCACGCTGGATGTGATTCTACTTAGGACATAGATTAGATTTTAATTTAAAAGCAAACTATTTCATTTTATTGTATTTTTTTTACGGCGAGTTCGTTAAGTAAGTTCTGCTATCAAATAAATAGCGCACATATTTTAGGGCATACATTTAACTTTTCATACAATTATAGACAGTTGTTAAGGAAATTATGGATTGCGCTTCTTACAATGTGAGAAATATAATTTAACCCGTCTTACTAAAATTTTTAGTGAGCTACATAAAACTAACAGTTCATTTAAAGGTACATTTTTATAATAAACTCCCGGAAGCAGTTCTAGAGATGCACTGTATAAATTCAGTAGGTTAATTAAAAGAACGCTTCGAAAATTATTTAAAATTTCATTACAAACATGATAAAAAGTCTAACAAATGGATAACATCCTCAAAATTGAATAATCAAAAGTGAAATAATAGTTATACTACAATATCAGTTACGTTCATTTTATTCATATTTTGTTCATGATAATGTCGCCTCTTCTCAGAACAACTAGCGTCGGAATACTCGTAATGTTACATTTTTATGTTGTTTTTTAATATTTCGTCAAACTTTTGAATTAGCATGACAATCTGACTACATTTGCGAATTCAGAAATGCGATAAAACACTACACTAATAAAGAATTTTTGATTCGATTTCAGATAATTTGATACGTAGCTAGAATTTAAACTAGCAACTGAAATGTTGCCTTGAAGTAGTCGTTTTTCTTTGCTTGCTAAAGCGAAATGATTCTTTGCTTATCATTTTTCAGCGGTGCTAGCAAGCTGACATTTAATTTCAATCCATTCCTGTTTTGTTGTTGCGAATGCGGAGAGCTATTGTTGTTTTTTTTATTGTCGTTGAGCAACAATAACCCACTGTCAATAGATACGACAGCCTCTCCACTGATTTGATTAACGTTTTACTCTCTGAAAATGGACAGCGTTTTATAGAGATATAGATTTTTTTAGTCCGTACAGGTTAGCATTTGATAAGTGAGAATCTCATACGTATTTAACCCCATAAGGGCTTTTGCACATTGGCGTACATTCAAAGGCTAAGGTAACTCGCCACAATTAAAGCCTCGGACGAGTCCTGTCAAAAAAATAGGAAATACAAGCGGCTTAATTTGCTCTACCGGCAGTCGAATCGAGATCTCTGTAAGCACAAAGAGTAACATAATTATGCCCCCAAGGCTGTCAAATAGAGGTACGTAGGTAGGTATTAACTGGCTACTTATCATCCAATTAAGATTCAGAAAACTCAAACTTTATTCTTTATACACCAGTATTTTTGAATGAAGTGTAACACCAGAATAAATATATATACCTTCTGAAGTGGCCAGCAATTATATCACATAATTTTAAGGAAATAATGCATTGCGCTTTATACAAAAGGAGAAATAAAGTTTAATTTGTCTTAAATTTTCATAAGCTAACAACAACAAACAAAACATAAAACTAACAGTTCATTTAAAGGTTTAATTAAAAGAAAGCTTTTATAATCATTTAAACAGAAACTTTATAAACATTCTTGTACAACAAAATAAAAATTTAATACTTATACTCGTATACTGTTTTCAATTGTATTGATATTTTACATGAAGATAAATCAACGAAAGACCATAGAAGCATTGGGTTAAATAATACTGGTTAATATATATTGAACTGCGTGAAAATCTGTGCCCCAGTGTCATTTGGGTATAAAACATTTACTTTAATCAATCAGTTATTTAAACAATTAATTGTTGAGTAATTGTGGTGTTTAAATTGTTTAATTTTATAACCCCAATCTAAGTGAATAATTTACTTTTGAAAGTCAACAGCGGAATGTGCAATATATGTTCATTTTTGTAATTGTTACTATACAAAGGGGAATCAATTTTTTATATCCAAATCGCTGTATAAATAACAATATAATAATAAAATTTCTTTATTCTAGCAACTTAGGCTCACTTGTGTTAGTAAATACTGATAACTATGTTAGTAACATAAATAACTTATTCCTAATCTTACTTTTCCTAATCTGACCCAAATTTTATTACAATAATATTAACAAAAAAATAATTCCTATACTAATAAACTCCCACCTTACTATCCAGCCCAAACTGCACCTTGAGGAATTGGTGGTAAAGAGGCGAGTCCATNGCGCTTCTGATTTTGTCCGTTTCAGGTGATGTTCTGCGATAACGTCGCTCCAAGCCGAGGCTCGGTCTCGCAGGAGACGCCCTTGGAGCGGCGTTTCCCCCGGAGAGCGAGCCCTTCTTAGGGCTCGCACTCGAAAAGTGGCGGCCTCCATAAGAGCCCGTCCATCTTCCGGTTACGCTGTAAAAGCCAGTAGGGCTAACAGCTAAATACACTCCGAACAAAAAAAAAAAAAAAAAAAAGATAATATTTGCACTTTGAAAGGCAACTGTAGCTATATACGGGTAAGCGTATGATAAATTTGCTGTGCAGTGCCCCGGGCGTTTCCGCTCCACTCACTTCGGATGCACGCTGTGCGATCGATCGTGTGAATACACCTTTATCCGTTTTTACTTTTTATTTTCGTCTATTTATAGCGTACCATTGAATGGCGTCCTCCGTTTATATTTTTTTACAGGACCTATCGGTAAATGTTAGAAAAGTTTACAAGGCGTTATTTCACTATATTTAGAAAATCCTGTAAATAAATATAAATACCTCTAAAAAAACAACATATTTTAATGAATACTATAATTAAGTGGGTTATTTTATGAAATAATAAGGTAATTTTGATGCTCTTTTACTAATATTGCACAGAATTAAACTGTATACCTATTTCGGTCGAATCCCTCAGTGATCCTTCAATATAAGAATAGAACTTTTACATATACCTTTCTGATGCGTACACTTTTTCTTTGTCATTTGCATAGCTGAGTAATCTCTTTTTTGCGATGAGTAATTGTATCTTTTAAAATATATAAAGCAGTTCTATATTATAACGTTTTTTTATTGCTGACAGTTTAGCGTTTGACTGTGATCTCACCTGATGGTAAGTGATGATACAGTCTAAGATGGAAGCGCGTTAATCTGGTAAGAGGCGGTATACCTCTAATGGTGTCACACAAATACTCTAATGGTGGAACATAAATCTTTGTTTGGCGGTACGTCTTTGCTGGTACTTAGGTACGATAGGTACGGGTTATTCCAACTTATCATGATGGACAAAGTTGAGGGCAAAAGGCGTGCTGGACGCAGAAAAAAATCTTGGTTGCGGATCATACGCGAATGGACAGGAATAAAGTCCGCAGCCGAGCTGTTCCGTCTTGAGAAATATAGAAATAAACTCCAGTTAGTGGCCAACCTCCAAGAAAAATGAAGAGGCACTTTAAGAAGAAGAAGACATTAAATTTTAGATTAATGAAATACTTTAGTTTATTTAAATTGGAGCATGCGATATTTGAATAATGAACTCCTAGGCTTAAAATCATTGTGCGGTATAAATCAAAGTGGAATCGTTTTGGGGTGTCCTTATCACACTGAATAATTGAGACATTTATATTATTTATAATTAATGTGGCGGCTAAATTTCCTTCCATAATAAACTGACATCGGTATATCATACGACCCTTCGCCTCACAATTAATCCATGTAAGCGTTGGACAAATTGTATGGGATTTGATTAGAATATATTATTAACACATTTATTTATTCATTATGTATAATTTTATATGAAAGTATTATTATTTCTTGTTATTTAGTTTAAATAATGAAGTTTTTACTCGTTCACGAGTTTCATAACTTAATAATTCAATATAAATATAAAAAGGTGACTTCTATCAATATGTTTTTAAACACTTTAACATAAACTTGCGAGATAGTGCTGTATTATTGTTCGTAAAGTGAATTAAATTAATGCATTTATATTTTAAAAAAAACATATCTATCATTACAAGTTTACAACCTAGTAACGAGTAAAAAGACTATTATATAACGGCAATGACTTAAAAACTTTATAAAATGCAGAATATTAATATAAACTGCCTTATTGGTCTAGTGGTTAGCATGTTCGACTACAGACATGAGGTCCTGGGTTCGAGTCCTGGGTCGGGCCAATTCAAAATGGATAATGAGATTTCTATTAAGATTTTCTCAATATTTGCCTGGAGTTGGGAAAAATTTGGCGGTGTGTTCCACCCCCGTGCCTGGTAGAGCACGTTAAGCCGTCGGTCCTGCGCCCGATCTCTCTCCGGTTGTGTCGGATTACCGTCACATCGGACTATGAGAGTGAAGGAATAAAGAGTGCACTTGTGTATTATGCCTACCAATCCACAGTGGAGCAGCGTGGTGCGTCTATGCTCTTAAAACCCTTTCTCATATAAGTGAGGAGGCCTGTGCCCAGCAGTGGGACGTTAATGGGCTGCTACTTACTTTTAATTTTTAATGTCAAATGTGAAAAACAAATGAATAAATAAACAGGTATTCTTTTGAATATAATTAGATTTCTGAACGATTTTAAAATTAAATGATTTCTAAACGACATGACGAAGGAAAATTGTTGTTTTTACAATATTCCAAGAATTTTTTTCTACTTACTCAGACAATAAACCTTGCCTGGACTTCCACAAATAACTCAGTACCAAAATTAGCCAAATCTGTTCGTCCAATCTCGAGTTTAAGCAAGACTAACAAAACAGCAATTCATTTTTATATAAGATGAAAGTATAGACTACTTGTAGGAATTGTATAATAATTTGAATTATTGAAAAATAAAAAGTTTAGAGCGTCAATTCACTGCATAGCTCCTTTCTTATAATTTTAACTATTCACAGTACCGAATTTAACGAAAATAAAGATTTTCAATTTTTCAGTCTTAAGTAACGCGTATTTACGTACGTTAATGATCTGTCCAATGCACTAAATCGAAACATTTGTATAGGTTCATCCGCGCGGGTTATGCACTGAGACGTTTGTTAACATCACTTTGACTGCTCATTCATGAACGGATGCTCAGTGTCATGGCTTAACAATGTTCTGGCCGGTTGTGAAACGCTTCGTGAAATCGCCTGCACTTGATGCTTAAAGCTAAAGCTAGAATCAATATCACTATAAATTGTCATAAAAACGCTCACAGCTCACTCAATCCTAATATATATAAGAGCTATCCAGGTATCTATTGAGTCATCACGATATCTCTGGAACCGTAAGGCGTAGATACTTAAAATTTGGTAGGAATATTCCTTTTAACGAGTAGAGTTCAGCTAAGAACGGATTTTACGAAATTCCACCGCAAGGGGGGTTGCGGGGATGTTAACCATTGACTCATCACGATATCTCTGGAACCATAAGACGTAGAGACTCGAAATTTGGTAGGAATAGTTCTTTTGACAAGTAGAGGTCAGCTAAGATCGGATTTTACGAAATTCCATCCGCAAGAGGGGTTGCGGAGGTGTTAATTAAAAAAAATCAAATTTTTACATTAAAAATAAATTCAAACTTCACATTTACAAACTATATCTTTTATGATATATATATATATATATATATATATATATCATAAAAGATATAGTTATATATAGATATAGTTATAATATATATATATATATATTGACCAAGTTTTACATTACACATTAAATTCCATCCTCAAAGGGCAGTACGGGTATGTTTCTTATTTGTGAAACAGTTAGTCTAAATGAATTAAAATGTTACCAAAAAATGTAATTTTTATAGATGCAAATCAATATATTACGCCTAGGTTGCAGATTTTCATCGATTTATTTGAATAGATAGGTTATAAAGCTAATATCCATGATTTTCTTTTTCGGCTTACTTTATATAAAGGCTTTTCTTGCTCACATTTTCCCAATTACTCTCTAAATTACAATAAAATGGCGCGATTTTACTTCCTGATTTGTTAATTATAACATTGTGATTTACTGAGTTACCTAACGAAATTTTAATTTAATTATTTTATAAAATGAAATAGAAAATATAGGAAATATTAATTTACCAGTCCATAATCGTATCGGAAAACATAAATTTGTCAATCGATAATATTAGCTTTTCGCTGCGGAGTCATGTGTTTTATCTCAATAGAAAAATGGATTATATGAATACCATTTTCTTGAGCTCGCATTCATATTTGATACATCTTATATAGTTTATTGTTGCCTGATATAAAATGCAGACCGTTTCAACTTGCACAATTTTATTACATGTTTCCTCTACTAGAGCTAGAGCTCTTTGTAATGTTCCACATATTATATTATGTACAAGAGGAATTCAAAATACCGTCGTCCGCTCTTCGTACTCTGTGCAAGCAAAATAATTTATAAACCGTAGAACAAATTGTCGGTTTCTATTCCACTTGGGACAGGATTATATTGTATACTAACAGAACCGTCCCCTTTTTGCCGAAGCTTAATCTGACGTTACCTATTTGTTATGGTCGGAAATATGCGTTTCCATAAAAAAAATCAATATAAAAATATATTAGCCTTTCAATATCTCATTGACAGTGAAAATCTCGTCATTCTCAATTAAGTTGATTATTTAACGATTTCAAGGATTCTCTAAAACCCTACTTGAAAAAAGAATTTTTTCATTTGATTTGATTGAGTAAAGAGCGAAATTTTCACAAGCTGACTCCTCACTTTATAGGTATAGATATATACGATTTTTGTCGCAATAACGTCAAGCATAGATGTTATCTGCCCCCGTAGACAGATCAAATATTCGCATCGCTTTTGAAGTCGCAAAGGCGTGAAATTGAGATAAGCATTTTAATGTAAATCCACTTCGTTAAACATGCTGACATCTTTGAGGGTAATAATTTTACACATTGTTATATGACTGAGCTAAACCTATAAACAGCGAATAATATAAAAACATTTATGTCTATTGCGTTCAACGTTTAATGGTATACATACACGTTTTACTAGCTTTCGGAAGACGGCAGTATACAATTATTTGCAAAAAAACATTGAATGCATTCGTCGTCGTCACTTCAACCGATGGACGTCCACTGCTGGACATAGGCCTCACGTAATGATGTCCACAAGGCCCGATGGCTGGCTCCAGCGGATACTGGCCGCCTTGTGGCGGTCTACCTACACTGCGTACCTACGGATCCCAACGTCCATTAGTTCATCGGACCATGTATCCCACCTATTGCCACTTCAGGTTTGTGATTCATAGGGTTGAGTCAGTGACTTTGGCTCTGCTACGAGTCTCCCCATTTCTAATTTGATTGTGTAGAGAAACTCCAAGAATAGCCCTTTCCATCGCCCGCTAAGTGACTGTGGGCTTTCGTATGAGGCCCACAGTTATCCACCACGTTTCGCAGCCGTAGGTCATCACTGGCAACACGCACTGTTCGAAGATCTTTGTCTTCAAGTACTGAATGATATTGGACGTAAAGATCTTCCATATTTTCCCAAACACTGTCCAACCGAGTTGGATTCAGCGGTTGACCTCATTATCGCCATTGGATCTGCCAAGCTGGACTATATGTCACAGGTATGTCGTCTACAATTTCAAGTGCTGACTTCGCAAGGACAATAGGGTGGAGCGGAATATGAATATTGGACACAACTTTGAAACCACCCGTTGAAAAGCTTTGCTGAGCTCTTCAAACATTGCATTGAGATCTTCCAGGGAGTCTGCCATAATGACCACGTCGTCTGACAATCTTAGATGAGTGATGTACTCGCCATTGATGTCGATGTCCAGTCCGTGCCACTCCATAAGCTAAGAATATAATAAAAAACGGTCTTCCAACGCCATACCCGTGTATGTACCGGTGTCAAGTAATTGTGAGGTTTTTATAATCTGACAATTTACACTGCGTTTGCATGCTGAGTCGAACCTATAAACATCTCTGAGAGTGAAAATTTACACGTTTCATCATATAATAAGACTAATCATCTTTAAAAAAGAGTTAAGATTTTAATAAAGTCGCCTAAACGATATTTTCCGGCGTAATTATATCGCTTCATTACACAAGAAATTCTGTAAATATTGCAGTTCTTTTTAAATGTAATATGGAGTGAATTTTCCTTTATTTTCTTAGAAAATGAAATGTGAATCATAACTCAATAGTAGCGGAGAGAGATTCAAGCGCAACGGAGTGTGTAATGGGCGACGTGTTAGGGCATTTTCAGAGTGACCGGTCATAGCGCCAGCGAACGTCCGAGTGAAATATGGTGATTCTGCTGGCTATTGACATCATTTTTCATATTACACCTCTCAGCTATTACATCAGTACTTCATAGCTAAGGCGGTTTGCAATTCAAAGCGCAAATAATGCCATCATCTTGTAATACGTTAATTGACTAGTGTTATGCCTGTATTCTATCTATAAATATAATTTCGGGAATGATCTCAGAAGGCTTTAAGGGTACTAACAAATGTCGCACACAAATTTGTTTACTTATAAAATGTAGCTAGTGTCATTCCCTACAACATCAGCTATTTGAATAGTGAAAGTAGTGTCATAATCAGTCTGGCCATTGCTAAGATTAACCAAACAGTCTTATAAAAGTATCTTTTGATGATCGTTCTTTTCGTTCAAATTCATATGAGACTCGTTACAAACGGCCTATAAATGTATAAAAAAAACTCGGCACTTTAGTGAAGACTTAACAATAAGCGAAATTAATGAATGAAAAGAAATGTCTGCTCAATTTGTTATTGTTTTGATTAAAGAAAAATATATTTTTTTGTACACGATAGTACTGGCTATGATGAAAGTCTTTGAAACTAAAAATAGTATGCGAACGAAGTCACCGTCATATACCAGTCACCAAGTAAACGTATCTCGAGTGCGGTATTAGATTGCCAAAGTAAAAATATCACGTATCGCCCATACGGGGAATTCCCGTGCGCTCGACCGGAAAATAGCCGACATAAAGGTCCGACATTCTGCTTCTGACCGGGGCCGGAAGCGATAAAATATATACGAGGGGCTACGAAGCCCTTGCCACAAGAGCCATAAGGTGACATAAAATTTTGAATTAAATTTTTCCTTGTCATTATCTAGGTAACTGCCTCATTGGTCTTGTTGTTAGCATATTCGACTATAGACATAAGGTCCTGGTTTTGAGTCACAATTTATGATCGATATTGAGTTTTCTATTACGATTTTTTCAATATTTACCCGAAGTTGGGAAATTGGCGGTGTGATCCACCCCCGTGCCTCGGAGATCACATTAAGCCGTCTGTCCTGCGCCCGATCTCTCTCCAGTCGTGTTGGATTCCCGTCACATCGAACTATGAGAGTGTAGGAATAGTGAGTGCACTTGTGTACATTGCCTTCCAACCCACAGTGGAACAGCGTGATGGGTCTCTAATGACCCTCTCTCCTATGAGAGAGGAGGCTTGTGCTCAGCAGTGGGACATTAATGGGCTGCTACATACCTTTCTTTCAATTCTTTACTTACTTCTTCTTACGATTTATTAGAACCTATTGACTTTAATATATTTTAAGTGTATTTTAGAGCGTTTGTGTTAGTGCATACACTAGTGCACTATGCCTTCCAACCCGCAGTGGAGCAGCGTGGTGAGTCTGTCCTCTATAAAGTCTTTCTCCTATGAGTGAGGAGACCTGTGCCGAAGTGTAGCAATGGGACGTCAATGGGCTGCTACTTACCTTACCGCAAACTTAATCATTAAAGTATTTAAGTAGTAGATTGAAACGTAATAAACAGTAACGTCATGTCCTTGTAACGTAATAGCGTCCTTGTAAAAGTGAAACTCTGACGCATTAATAAAATGCACAACAAGATGGCGGCCGCTATGCTACCACCCATTAATCTCCATTAGCCGCACGCGCCAAATCGCAACGCCATTACGAGCCCTATTTTATATCATTAAATGGCTCCAAAGAATTAATAAGCTCAAACGTTTTACAAAACCAAAGGAACCGACAAAGAGCGCCTGAAAGAATCTATGCCCACCTTTGTGTCGGTTTGTGATAAATGTTCTGCCTTTGTTTGGGAAATGGAAACGACAATAACTTGTAGCTAATTTCAAAGGAAATATTCCCATTGAATGAAAATGTTATTGTTTCCTTTTTATTCAGCGTAATAGACGCTTGAATCGAGAGCTTTGTTTTTAAATACTTATTCTAAAAATATCCAAGTATGAAACACTAAAACTTGAATATTCAAGAAGTAAAATTCTAATACTGGCTAATGTACAATACCTACCTACGAGCTGCTTCCGACGTTGACCCCGTCTAATTACCAGTCCCGCGGATATATGGAGAGAATTGTTAATTATCAGATCGAATTGTCAAAACACATAAAATTGCATCAAAACCAGCCGCGCTACTTATAAAGGGTTCAGTTACATACACACTTACAAAAGATGTATATAATGATGAAAATACGTTTACAAATCACAGAAACAAAACTCATTTTTATTAATATAAGATTAGTAAAAGAAAAAAATTAAGAGTGCGTGCATACAAAGTCAGAAGTAAAACTTCTTAGGCAAACCGATTTTTACGTCTCTTGCGCCTAAAGAAGTTTCACTTCAAAAAACGTAATAGTATACTATAATCATTGACTCGTGAAATATACATAATATGTACGCCGATAGTAACAGACATTGATATTTATAATTTTTTGCAGGTGCGGACATTATTTGTGAGCGGTTTGCCCATGGATGCTAAGCCACGCGAGCTTTATCTGCTGTTTCGAGCATACGAGGTAAGCTAACATATTAATTAACAATTAATTGTACTGCAATTACAACTTAGTAACAACAAAAAGTTACGCTTGTCAAAAATATACCAAATTGCATTTATTAACAAAAGCTCTATACCTTATTCTTGAACGTTTGTTATTGAGAAGAAGATGAGAAGGTTAACTTTTTGGTGTAACTTTAAAAAAGCTAGGTTGGTACATATTTTTCCATATTATTACGGGTTTGGGAACAACGCAGGCGATACTATAGGTTGAATATAAATAAAATGAAATGAATATTTATTTGTTCGCAATCGGATCATTTTCCTATTTCTAAATATAAAACCTTTGTTAAAAGGCCTCGCCATTCGCTTAATACGTTTAAAATAAATATTAATTAAATTCGATTTTATTTCATTATTCTTAACTGTTATGTATATAATAACAAAAATACCGTTTTTTCATTTTTATTATTATTTATTTATATATTATTGAAGTGAAACTTCTTTAGGTGAATGAGAGTAAACTTTTACGGATGAAACAGGTTAGCATCACGTAGATGTGCAGTGTTTTTATGCTGATTCGTTTGAAGCTTAAGTAGTTTTAATATTTACACATAGCATGAGGCATTTTAATTTGCCACTAGCTATTTGAGGTTACAATAAATTATTTGTATTCATTTTCGACACTTGTTTTAATGACAATTAAATTCGTTAAATTCCCAACAAATCTTTCTTTTTCCCTCCCTCTAAGTATGGGGAAGAAGATTCACTTCTGACATGTGTACTTTGTACTCACGCACTTTTAATTATTTTTCCATGCAAACGGTATGTTTGTGAAAATCTCTTTATGTGTGTGGATATTTTATTATTCAAAGAATTTCAGTTATCTCTTGAGAAAATGTTTTTAATTACTCAATACGTTTTATTAAACTATTGTTATTTACTTAATGTTCAGGGATAGATATTTAGAATTTTGCTAAATAATAAATGAAGTTTTATTACACAAAATTGTTGATACGAGTACTCTATTTCCTTTTCATATAAACTTTCCTGCAATAATAGCTGGCACGGCAGAAGGCTCCCCCTTATTTTATTTACAGTACAATAGATACCCTTCCGTCACGCGATTTCAAATATCTCGATATGGATTACTGCGACGTAACTCGTAAATATCAAATGTCATATACGGGGAAGTAATATTTGAATTGAATCGATTCCATCTACCGATAAGGGGGATTATTTGATTCTTGGCTGGCACGACTGGTACCATTGGAACACCTAAAGGTGGGTTGGGGTTTTTTGATCGCGTGTCTAATGCACACCGGTGTCTGGTACGAAAGTACACCATTCTACAGCAGTGATAAGCGAATTAAATTCCGTCGAAACTGATTTACTACCATGTCATGGTACAATATACCAATTTAAGGAAATTGTTACATTCCTTTCATACGACTATGAAGTAAAATCTTATAAAATCATGTATGAATGGTTTTATATCGTAGATTGCGATTTCAAAATCACTTTTCGCGGTTAGTTTGGATGGTTTTCATACTTCTTTCATTAATTGTCGTATCATTTTAATGCACAATGCGTATTGCAATATGCGCCATTATATTGGACCATCCCAAAAAAGATATTAGTTATTCGTAATAAGTACGCGTTTGTTTGATTCTTGTGACACATTTTGTTAGTTGTGATATATTTTTTTATTTTAATTACTCACTATGACTTTTGTTACTTATTGCGATATAATATTATGGAATTTATTCAATATCAATATTTTCTTTTTAGGGATATGAGGGATCGCTGTTAAAGGTTACCAGCAAAAATGGGAAAACTGCATCGGTAAGTATACTCGTAAAATTTGTTCTGTGTATATATTTATGTCGTAATTCATATAACAAAATGCTTATAATGAAGAATTTTAACTGTTTTAAATGCATCTCTGCATTAGTAAGTACCTTATTTGCGTAGGTATGAAGTTGCTTTAAAATTTATCATTTATACATTTATATTAGATGCAATCAACGGAAGTACTACGGAGGGATAAATCTGCTCTGGCTTTTATAAGCCCAATCAGTTATTCGTATATTATGATAGATATCTGTAACACTAGTCTGCGGAAACTTCATAATTAAATTATATCTTTCAAATGCAAAAACACGTTTGAAGATGACATTGAAAGGAGAGTGAATGTAGGCAATATGTGAATAGCCAGATGATGCCTCAAAGAACCAGACTGATTGTGCATGGAGGAGTGTTGGTGCCAACACTTATTTATGGTAGTGAAAGTTGGGTATGGCAGAAAAAGCATAAAAGTAAAATAAATGCGCTAGAAATGAGAACGTTGAGAAGTATGACTGGATTTAAACTGAGCGACAAAGTAAGAAATAGTGTGATAACAGAACGTTGTGATATAAAAGAAGATGTAATAACCAAAATTGAGAATGCTATGCCTAAATGGTTTGGACACGTAAAGAGAATTAATGAAAGGACACTGACAAAAAGGATTTATGGGTCAAGAGTAAATGGGAAAGTTGGAAGAGAATGTCCAAGGAGAATGTTCCTGAGCCAAATCCAGGACATTTTAAATAAGGGCCAGGTCAGGAGCACTCTAAACCGACGAACTTCTATGAAAGGTTTAATGAGAATGAAAGAAGCGAAGGAGATCTGCAAAGATCGTGGCAATTGGAAGGACGTGGTCTCTGCCTACCCCTATGGGAATGTGGCGTGATGTATGCTTAAAAAACCGTAACGATTGTAAATGTTATGTCATGTTAAAACCGTTAAATAAGAAATTCTAATGGGAAGTATTCTGGCTTATAATGTATAACTTATGAAAAGTTTCTACTTTAGCTTATTCTCAATTAAACCACGCCTATTTTGGACCAAATATAACATTATTTATTTTATTTTTCGTGAGACAAAGAAGTTTCATTAATGTTTACCCTAATATTTGCAGCCTGTGGGCTTTGTCACATTTCACACTCGTGCTGGAGCTGAAGCTGCTAAACAAGATCTTCAGGTTGGTACCGTCACATGCTTATTTTATATCGTTAACACATGAATAAAAAGTTATTTACGTACCTTTATATTAGGGAAAATAAACATCGTAATTTTTTATAACGGTATATTAAACAAAAATAGTAATTTTGACAAATTGTCACTAATGAGTTCATTGTTCAAACTTGGTACTATAAACAATGATCATAAACACTAATAAATTGCCTGAAGAACTCAATAATGCTTACTAATACTATCACATTGAATATGACGAAATAATCACATTGCATTATGTGCAATACAGAAATAGTACACAAACGTAAATACGCTATGTAAATACTAAAAACAAGTACAACGCACGGTGTTACTAAATCTCTTCTCATCACATGCCTCCACACAGCCAATAAGCACTATAGATTAATATTGTCATTGTAGACTTGGAATAACATTTTCCTGACTCGAGTAACCGCATCGTAAGTTATGCTAAACCCATGCACATATCGAATAGACCGCGTCGAGTCATCAACTCAGAGCCACTAAGCTCTCAATCCCGGATATGGAGTTAAATCGATTAGGTGAAAGTGTATATATGCAACTGCATGTCACAGTTTGACAATTTGATGTCACACCCCAAGCACAGTGTTCCAGCATCTAAGCAGGTGCGGGCAGCTGGAAAGTAAAATAGGTGTTTCGTTAGATCCTCGATTCAACAGCTGCGAAACATAAATTCCGAAAACTAAATCTTTCTTGACATGTCGTAGTACTCTTATCACATTAAAATATAGAAATGTAGTCTATCTACTCTTGCCGTTTTATTACACAATGATGTCTTAGTCTCCTCGATGGGCCAAAAGTCCAAGGGAGTACGCGGCAACCGATCTTCCATCGTCATTATATCGGAGCGCCGCACCGCTCGCGGCTGTTCACAGCAGGGCGTCCGGTTCGACCCCGACATGCCGCAAACAATTCGGCTGGAGTTCGCTAAAAGCAACACGAAGGTCAGCAAGCCGAAGCCGGCAGTTGCCACTGCTGCGCCAGCTGCACACCCTGCATTGATGCACCCACTCACTGGACGTAAGTACCGCCGAAGCACACACCACCCGGCGCTTGCTCGATCGCATTCTCTTGAGAAATAACGTTCTACTTTCAACTTTACAACTTATTTAAAATTTCCTTGTCCAATCATAGCCCACTCATTAAACTGTCACAAAAAAAACTGTCTACCTTAACCCAACAAGGAAACGAGAATTATCCTATTTAGAAAAGTACAAATCAATGTGGTTCATTATTTCTCAATTGGTCTTTCGCTACAGTCTTTAAAGTCTCCTTCGCTACATTTAACTTATATTCTATGCTTTATCATTTATCTATATAACAGTGATAGCGTGTCGAGCAAACGCAAATTTGGGCAAGTATTTGTAATCGCTTACACGTACCACGCAATGCCTAGCTCCGCGAAGCTATTGTCTATCAATCGATCTATCGGGTTATTTACCACTTAAACAGTACTTTTAAGTCACATGTTTTCATGACATTTTGCATCATTAGCTTCACATATATGATACAATGATGATGTTTTAACAATTCGAAGATGTGAAAACATGTTTTGCACACTGTAAATAATAATGACATCCGTACTAAAATTGTCTGATATTTTTATGTTTATAGGCAATGTATAATGTTATTCTTTGATATTCATGCAACATTTTAATTCTAGACTTAGCCAGTCCTTTCTTCCCTGGAGGAGGTGCTGAATTGTGGCATCATCCATTGGCATATGGTGGAGAATTGCCAGCTTTGTCGCACGGGCTCGTCCATCCCGCTATTCATCCCCAGATGGCACCCGTGCGTTCTTACCTCTGACTAGCTGCCGCCGACAGGCCACACCACGTAAGTGATATAACCAATAACTTTTAAACTAGTTATTCTATTTTACCTAGATTTATAAATAGAATAGATTGGGTTTCCAGCATACTTGTACCGCAAATTTATGGTGTATCAATGGATTTCTTTATGGCTTTTTAAAGCTGCTATCTAATTTTATGAATGTTATCATTATACTCTTTATCGTAAAATTTCTTTACTAATTAATATTTTATTTAATCGTAAAAATGAAAATGCTGTTTTGCAAGCCGTAGTACATATACCATGCCAACAGTTGTAAATAAAATCACGATAATAGAGCGTTCGTAATACAGCAAAATATTAACGTTCATAAAGCCAACGTCTACTTTTCACTTGACTGCGAAATGAAACCGGCGAATAGAACATTAGTTATTTTGCAATAAAATTAATCAAATATGAAGTTGTATACATTATGTATTGAAGACAACTTTCAAAATAAAAACTAACAAATATTGTCACCTTAAATATACTTTATATTGTGTACAATTCAACTCTTGAATACGATCTCACCTAATTGCTAGAGATTATACAATCTAAATTCTACATGATTATATGGTAATTCACCTGTTAATAGTTTACATATAAAGTCATACCATAATGCATTTTTTTCTTAACTGGTAAAGATAGAAATGAGCTATTGCAATCTGCACATTCAAAGCGTTATTCATCAGTTAAAACAACTTATAGCAGAGTCAACGACCTTTTTTCTCACATGTAATAACTTTTTGTTGTATTTTAATATCATATATCTTGTATTTATTTTACTTTTTTTAGCTATAACTTACTTTAAAGTATCAATGTATCTATTTTGCATGTTTGGTAAACAAAGTCCTTTAATATCAAACTACTCCACACACGCCCGTTGACGCAAATATACACATATTTATATTATATGTAGATAAATGAATAATAAATATTTGTATACATAAATAAACAAGTACATAAATAAAAATAACGGGCGGAGGATAAACCCCGGCAGGGAGACCAAACGGCCGGGGGTCAAGGCAGACTGAGACCCCGCCGGATCAGCCTAGCCGAGTCCAGAAACAACGCCTTCGGCATTTTTGCTGCGAGTCCTTTATTATTTAATATTAAGAAACAAGTTAACATATTCATTTACCAGGGTCGGCTCTTCGTACCTCTTTTCTGTTGAAGAATAGACACGATATTCAGTAAGGAAGTGTACGAACGGAGGTGAGTAACATGAAACTGTATCCCACAGACCCCTTTGACGCTAGGCGCGTGCGTCCTCCCCGCGCCCGCATTGGGTTCGCCGGGAGCCGCAGTACCAGCGCACGCGCCCGCTCCCCCTGCGCACCCCGCGCACCCCGCGCACCCTGCTCCACCGTGCTCCACGCTATTTGTCGCCAACCTCGGTCAGTTCGTCTCCGAGCATGAGCTCAAGGAGATATTCAGCAGGTATGTTTTGAAGATTCTTCTATCGGATTCGACTGGAAAATTTTATTACATTTTTCTCCAGTCAAACTATATAACGAAACAAAAGAATTACATTCTTAGACTTTACAAAGAAAACTGCGATAATATTGGTTATATATGTAAGAATATAAATTACCTATTAATAAAATACAAAGTATTGAAATGGTTGTTAAAGTATTTTTTTAGTATTTGTTGTCTTGATAATGTCAGAAGTTACAATAGCTAATTATACATTTCCAGTCGAACCAATTGTATACGTGTCTGCATGATAATATTGCAAATTGTCGTCTGTATCAATAAATTGAATTACGCTATTATGAACTAGGTTAAAATAAATGTTAATTCTCCACAGTGCATGTCGCACCGAATTTCACAAAGTCGTCCATTGTTGCGAATTATTTATGTTTCTAATTAATTTCACAATAACTGAGAGAGAGATTCTGCAATACGATCAGTTAATGTGAAATACATGTGCCTGCACTTGTACCACTTCAAGCATGACAGTCGAACATCTATATTCTACACTATAACACACTAGTCGTATGCTATCAGCACAAACACCACAAATGTATGAACCGTCCATTGCACCCAAATTATCTGTCTTCATATAATAAATTTTGAGATGAATAACATACTAATGTCATCGTTGTCCGATGACAAGGATTGAAGTAATGTAAAACAAAACTTAGTTGCCGCTTACGAACGGAGACAATGGATCCGTTCGCAGATTTGTTTGCAAACTTAGGCACTTAACAGCTTCTACTCAATATCTATATATATATTTGCGCAGAAACTAAAACAACTTCAATGGACTTAAGACCAACGAAGTCAGACAGGAAAACATTTCATACCGTCGTCATTCACCCAAACTTAGAACAAACATACAAGGCCAATAAAGGTACGAGTGCGGACATATCTGAGTATGATGGTAACAGCTGTCCGGGTTTCTCGCGGCTGCGGCTTCTCACGGGTGGTAGCGGCGGCGGCCCCGTAGCGTTCGTGGACTTCGTCTCTCCGAGCGACGCAGCCACCGCCATGGCCCGCCTGCAGGGCGCACTGCTCCTCAGCTCAGAGGGGGCCATCCACCTCGAATACGCGAGGCATAAGTTGGCACACAACGGCTGGATACTCGCACATGAAGTATGCACGCGCACTCTTCTTTACCGCGATACCACACGGGTTTCTACACCGTGCGAATAGCGCGAAACCTCTTTTAGTTATATCAGTAGAAATTATCCTCTATCTAATAATAGACCTCACATTTGCCAAACGAGCATAACTGCTGCTTTACATTAATGAATATTCAAATTAAAACTTAATATTCGTTTACCGTAGTTTAACAGAGTAATGATCAACGGTATCGTTTATTAGAAACCGTGTAGTACTTCAAGGATATTTTGAATCACATACATTATCAAATGTATGAGTTTCAAATGGATTGTGTTATTATCACTTTGCACCAATGCACAATAGATCTAATAGCCTGATTTAGTGGTATAAGACATAGATTCTTTTCTGCACTGTTGTACATATGTAATTAATTGTAAGTTTGATCGGCAGGGAGCCAAAGGCGGAGAAGAGGGCGAACAGCATTAATTCGTTCGTGGCACTCGGCACTTGACAACCAGCTAACTGAGGGACGCGCTATCTTGATCCTCTGTATCGCATCGGAACCGGAACACAGCCAGGGGGAGAGAGAGCAGCTCCACCTTGCTACAACACCGTGTGTCCTTTTTACGGCTAGCGACGGATCAAGAATTCAATACTAGGTTCACTAGCAACGACCCCACACTTAAATGTACATTAGGAAACGCTCTCATCTCTCTATTATGTTTTCCTCTCGACTAGCGTCAGAGGGGTGGTGTATTTTGTTGATACCAAATTTAGCGTAAAATTTTATCTTATTATTAACATTCCACTTTATATTATTTACCGTTCACGAAGAAAATATTATTTGGAAAATTTCCTTTTTTTATTGTATAACGCGTTTATTTAATAATTCATTTGATGTATTATAAGATTTATTTACAATTAAATTATTGTACTGTGAAGTTTGTACAATCGTTTCTACTTTGCCGATGTGTACATCTAAGAGGATTTGTTATGGATATAGTGTAATATCAGAAATTAATCTCTTTAGAATATATCTCATTCGAGTAAGCTAAAAACCAAAGGTGCCCTTCATAGAAAGATTACGTTTTGTTATTAATATTTCAAGTTGAATGATTTTAAATGAAGTTGTATTTAATAATAACAATACTTTTGTTTTAGTCACGATTATATTAGCGTATTTAAATGAATTTTCATTACTATCTCAAATTATATTTACCTAATGCTTTTTTTAGTAATTTTTATAATGTCAATCACTCGTTAAAGCGCTGGCACTATAGTGTTGGACTTACGATCTTTTCTATCTGTAAATGAATAAATTTAAATTGCAATAATTATAACCTTGTAACTAGTTGAAACGATACGAGCCGCCCTCGGTGTCGCTCTGTGAAGTGCAATACATTACTGATAGCGCCGCACTCGCTCTCGAATCGCATCGTAATTGCTTTCCTTCTTATTTATCTTCTCTTATCACACTATAACGCCGCAACACATGTCTCTGTTAAAAGTGTTTGATTTGAGTATGTCGTTTACAGAAAAAGAGATAAATATATAGAAAACTATTGGAAATTTGGCTCGCAAATTGAAATGATGATCGTGGAAACTTATCGTGAATTTGTTTTTCAGATTTCGCATAAGTCCTGCATCGATTACTTCTATATAGACAAGAAAGTTTTTTCCAGTGGCTCTTTTTTGACAGAGACGTGTGTTTATCGGCTTATTGTCTTGTGCCTTGCGAAAATGTTTTTAATGAACTAAATCCTTTTGTATAAATACTTTGAATAGTTCGGCGTACAATAAGTATTTGTGGATAGGAACATTTTCATTCGTCTTGTATACGATGCGTCGAAGTCGAGTATGGTTCAGTCTTGTTGCGAGAATTTAGCCTTGGCCTTATGAGAGTAATATAACTGTAATATGTAATCATTATAATTATTAGTATTATAATTAAATGGCGATCGCCGCCATGCTGAATAGTGAAATAATTATTCTATCGTATTTGCATGCTTTGACGAGCTTTTTGGTAATGTACTAATTTAAAATTTAGTAGTTACATTAATTGTGTAATCATTAGTTGAATAATATAAAACTAGATAAGGGTATTTATTGTAGAGGATCAGCATAGTTACATTTAATTATGATTGAAAAAGTTATTCATACATAATATTGAAACAGTGTAATGAAGTTAAAATTAACTGTGTTAGGTTTAATCAAATGGAAGATTTAATATATTTTTTATTTTTAGCTAGTTGACTATCGCATTCTGAAATACTTAAAGCGAGCGGTACGTGACAGATTTGTTGCGATGCGAAATTGTTGAGTTCGAACAAAGACGAGTTTAGGTGTTTAGACACTTTATTATTCGTGACTTTTGTTGATTTAACTGAGGAGCAAAGACGAATCTTTCAGTTGTATGTCAAGTGATCGTGTCAAGCTAACGTCAACTTGACTATCTCTATGCTTATGGTATCACGAGCTTCCAAACTTTACGTCAAACTATACGTTCACGATCACAATCCACATACATAATCCGTGCATATAGCTATCGTAACCACACTGATACTTGACTTTAAACATCACATGGGTTCGCAATAAGGATTGTGATTCCCAAATACGGTCACTGAGAGCACAGCTTATATTCCCAATATATAACTTGTGCGTTTCTCTATCACGTTTACTATTCGATAGTCGTAAATGTTCGTGATTGCCCCTCTGTTCTCATCAAGCTTGGAAGTATAATTCGAAAACGCATCTCGTCTCGTTGAATTTTCGCCACGTAGCGTTACGCTACGCTTGTCGTCGTGTCGCAATAAATCTCTCACGTAAAGCGAAACGTTAGTTACCCATTCGTTAGAATACGGTAACCCTAAGTACACTTCGATGCGAAATAGCAATAAACCAAAAATGAATTCTTAACGTTTATATTATAAGTATCTAGAGAGTATTCTGCTGATGTAATCATGTAAAAATTATACAAAAAAAAAATAAAAAAAAATATCCCTGCTTAGGCTATAATTATAAGGTTTCTGATAATCGGGTTGAAATTTTTGACGCGATAGTTGTCAAGGGAGTATTCACAAGATTGTCGTACAGAGGTCGGTATAATCCGCATGTGAATTCTTATGAAAATCTCTTAGTCAATATTTAATAGAAATATGTCAATTTTTGACTTAGCAAAATTTTATACGTTATTTATAGATACTGTAACTTTCACGGTGTACCGAGCGTCATGGCGAATAGACCAAAGATGAAAGATATACATAATTTTAATACTAACCTCAGACCGTACCAAACATTATTTGTTGACTCGCATACTGGCAGAAGGTTTTATGATATTTTATTTATTTTTTATTATCAACAGTGAATCTAAGCTCTCTAAATTAAATATCTTTGTTTTTAGTACATCATTTTTTGTATGAGTTAGTGAAAAAGTTATATACATATACAAACATCTTGCGAATTGTGAAGATCAAATATTCAATTTAATTTATGATTTTTTTTTAAATATTCAAAGTAAATACAAGCGCCAGTGCGCGTAGTCAGCTTTAGTTAAATTCGTTAGCTAATTATTGTTATATTACGATCTGTTTATTGCAACTACCTACGTTCGTTTGACTTATTTATCATAACAAATTATTCTCAAATAATGATCAATCAAGAAAAACTCGGTTTCTCTCGTATTCGTGTTTCAATGTCTGTTTTTAATAATTAAGCTAAGTCAGTGTTTACTTATTTAATTCGATATATATAATGCTAATTCGTATGTAAGTAATTGTGTAATAGTGTTGTAGAGATCTCCCATACTTTCGGCGCCCGGCGTTCTAACACGCGATTGAATACAACGAAGGATGTAAGGGATTTCTTTTCTAGCTCGGTGGTAACTTAGTTCACATATTTGTCAATATCCTATTGTTTCACAGTACGTTTGGATTCCACTACATGACATGCATTGTCAAATAAACCAAAATCCCTTGCAACTGTTTCATTTATAGTTAAATTTCTGCAAGCTCAATAAATATAAAATGGAATTTTATTACAAACCCATTCCCGAGAGATGGGAATCTATTAAAATAGTTCTATATTTTAAGACCAAAAACAAATCTCTTCCAGAAGACGTTTAACATACGCGAATAATTTATGACATCCGGTATAAGTACAATGTAACTTGAACCATATGCATACTATAAAATTTAAAGTTTCCACCGAGCTAAATGTTCGTTTAGGCTCTGTTCATATGTCGTTTTTATATACTATGTAGGGAAGGCGGTGTTGCAAGGTATGTAAATGATGTGTGAACAAGCGACGTATGCGCAGGACGCCGGCGTCGCCACGATTCCGTCCAACCGTAGCTAGCGAGTAAGAGACGTCCAGTGGCTGCGGACACGGCTACGTCATTTGCGGGACTACTCGATACATATCAACGTGTAATATTAATGTGTAATTAGAATTATTAAAGCGGTTTCATAGAGACTTTTATTCAGTATCCACGTCTAATTGTAATGCAATCGGCTGTATGTCACGCTAAATCAGTGTCGCGTTTCATTTTGAGTCAGGTGTTTCGCTTGGCGACTTTGCGTCTTGGAATATTTTCGCTTGGGTATTACGTTTTTTTATTGGGAGTCGGGTCCGGTGGGCGTTCCGTTGTTTATAACTGCCCCCTTAGACAACGTAACTTTCGAAGATTGCTAACGCTTAAAAAATGTATGGGAATGACGTTTCATATCGTCGAAAGTTACGTTGTCTAAGGGCCCTGGCGTCGAATAGATTGTTTTCGGGGAGTCGGCTGCGGCCGCGTGACATAGGCCCGCATGTGATAGGGTTAGAAGTAGCGGTGTAGTATCGCGTTGCAAGTTAGGTTAAGTGAAGCGGTAAACAAACAAACACCGTGTACCGGAAACATATCAATTCTGTGCCCCTTAATGAGTAATTAAATACTAATCTAAGAGATACATATGAATAGAGTAAAACAAAAAAAAGTAATCGTTCGGAGTATCAAATAAATACTAAGTGTTGTTTTCGTACGTTGAACAATTAATAATCGTGATTAGTTTTCGAAAAGTGAATCGTTAAGCATAGTACCCGAGTAGTGTCGCGCAATTTGTTTTCACTTACCGCAATAAATCTTTCTTTTTTTATTTAATTATTTTATAATTGTTATATGTTACTATAATATAGGCTAATGACTAATATGGCTTAACTACCAAAATATTTTAGCAGTTCGCTTCGTATTCAGTATTAATGATCTTGTTTTCAAATATTGTTGACAAGAGCTAGTGCGTTGCTGGAAACTTATTTGTATATCGAGCAAATTAAACCATACAAAGTATATAGTTAGTAATTAATTGTTAGATTTGTGTGACTTGGATTATTTAAAGCTTTTAGAGCAAAGGTAAAGTGTTATTGTGGTTAAGAAAAAAAAACATAATGACATTGTATAAAATAGTGATAAATTTAGCTTAATTATTACCATTATTACAACTTTTATAGATGTTCATTGATTTCTTTTCTTACTTCATGGACTATTGTGGTATTGGAGACGTCATTGTTAATTCAAATAAATTTGAGCTCATCCTCAATCGAAGTTTTCATTCAACCGATATCCCTCAAAAAGTTGCGATCAATCAAGTCTCCAAACAGAAACCTAATCGAACTTAGTAATTCTTCGATAATTGTATTAACTTTGCCCGTTTCTATTTGCACATGAGACAGTTTTACCATACATTTTCTAAGCTATGAAACTCATTCTTTTTTGTCAATCTCCTTGTTATATTCGTGAAAATATTAGTATATTATTAAATAGATAAATAGTTTAGGGTATTTGAAATTAGATATAATTATATCAACAGTTGAGCTTTGGAAATTTGCTTTGTAGATTTATTGCTTCGGTACGTCCTCTTGCAAAACGAGTTTTTAAAAGTAGTATATAACATTGTATATAAAAATTGGTTTTACAATGAAGACGTATAATTTGTGGGCGTCAGCGCAATTAAATCTTCTTATTTAAATAATAATTCATTTGTGGCAGCGTTGTATTTATGTTATAATTAGTTTTAAAGCATTATAGGGTCCAAAGATTGGGAATAAACATATGTGACAAATTAATTTGATTGTTTCTTTATTTTTTTGGAACAGATAATTTTATAACGAAAATATACTAAATTTTAAAACCCTAAGTGGGGCATGTACATATACATGATATCATTCTCCTTCAGTTATATATAAACTTACAAAGTACCAGAACAGTTGGAAATCAAATTTATTATAAATATGTACACAAACGAGTTCCTGGACAGCTCGTTGGTAGAAAAGAAAATAAGCTTTCCGATATATTCCCAAAAATTTGTCCGATATTTTTTTATAATAAATGTTTCTTTTGATAATAGATTATTTAGCTAGCATGTATTAAAAGCGTGTGAAGAAACTATTATGCCGAAAGTAATTCACAATTATACTAATAGGGTACACTAACCTGCAAAAGATTTTTCATTACTGTCATGTTAGCGCTTGACTGTAGTGTGTTACTTGATGGTAAGTGACGATACAGTCTAAAGTGAACGCCGGTTACCCGTGTAAGACGTAATTTACCTCAATGGTTTCTACACAGCATTGTGTACCGAAAAGTAATTTTTACGGCCACATACCTTTGTTGATAGGGAAACAGCAAGACCGCAGCTTCCAACCAGTCCAGAACGACGCAAATTAGAACATACATATTCTTCATTACGCTAGCAAGGCCGTTTTTTATTGCTGTTAGCACTTGACTGTGATCACACTTATAAAAAGTATACACTTATAGATGATAAAGTCTAAAATGGATTCGTGTCAATCTGGTAACGTGCAGTTTTACCACTTTTGGTTTCTAGAGAGTATCGTAGCGAAACACAAATCTTTTGCTTGACGATACGTCTTTGCTGGGAGGGTGGTAACTAGATGCGGCTGAAGCCTTTCTGCTAAAAACTGGACTGCTGTCTATACTCAGACAATCTGGGACGTCTGCTAGCAAAGCCAGTACTCGAACTACTATCCCAGCGAGGCCTTCAGTCGTAAGTACGTTTTTAAAAGCATATATTGTTGCTTTAATGTTTAATTTAACAAAACAAAGCATTGAATAATATTTGCAAAGAAATGTTCTCTAAGAAATAACAAAATAAGAGGTGGTATTTGGACGCAACTATATGAATTCCCGCCTCGTATCAATCCCGGGCTCAAGGGATATACGAAATGATATTTTCTAAATTTGTTTAGATAAATTCTAAAACGCTTCTTCTGCTTGGTTTAAATACATACGCCGTTGCTTTGGAAGAATAGTATTTTCTTCGAGTGCCTCTCTGATTAGCGAATATTAGTCGTAGATCAACTCTCGTTGATTCTCTAATGTTGCGTTATAAAAATAGTAACGTAATTCAATGACTAATTTTACAAGGCAACTGTTTTATTAACTTTAAACCGAAAATTTAACAAACCGTTTACATAAACCATAGAGTGATATTTTATGGTGCCACTTCGATATTACCAAAATATTTGGGTTTGGGTAATATCGAGGTGCGTAGATGTTGACTATACTGATAGAGTACATTTTCAGTTATTAGTAACTGATGTAACAATCTAAAAATGAACGAGCTCTCTGTTTATTTATTACTGATAGTTGACGCTTGACTATTATCTCAAATATTGGTAAGTAGTACAATCTTAGATAGTAGCGCGCTAACCTAGGACGATGTAAGTCCATTCTTAATTATTTTGAAACGGCATGGTACCTAAACTATGTTTGCCCTCACCGTTCCAGGTCTGGAGAAATTAAAAAATAGCTAAATTTACCACGCTATCAATTGAACTCTGTTTATAAAGCGAGTGCCCTCTGTTTTAGGATCAGGAGTAAAATTAAAAGATAACAACAATAACTAGTACCTATACTGCTGCAGCAACTAACAATATCGATAAGGCCGGCGACTTTCACAAGGAAACAGCAAGGAAATAAAAAAAGAATATATAACGCTTTCTCTGACACCTCTGTTTTATATAAACATATACCTCAGCATAGGCCTGGTATTTCATAGTAAAGCAATAATATCCTATTGAGAGAGTGAACTCATATACTTCGGAAATGAGTTGGAAATTGTAACTAAAATCTTTTTTACATTAAAAGCATACAATATAACATACTAGCAAGAGCTTACTTAAGTTATAGGTTCATAAAGTATTAGACTTTTATAAAAGAAAACCTTTAAAATGTGGCCTTTGGGTAACCTAAGCTGAGCTTTCAATTTGATAACCCTAAACTATGCATGTAATAAAACAGATTCCATGTTACGGATCTTAAACTGTGTTTCCTTATTATTTTTAAAAAAATAAAAATTACCTCGCTTATATAGATATATATGAATTGAAAGACTACATTTTTTTTTTTCGCTGGGAAATACATTTACGCACGGTGTGTGGGACTCGCTGTCTCCAGAATACCCACAAAAACCCAGCGGATCCCTCTGCACCTGAAAGAAGGGGCGAGAAGATCACAAAAGCATTCGACTCCGATGGCACCCCAGATGCACTCCACAAAACGCTCATTCAAGTAAGGGGGAGCAAGCGTGCAAACGCACGCCTCCTTCTCCCTACCCTCCTACGATTGGGACGAGGGGAATTACCCGCGGCGTCACGTTCCCTCCCCAGCGCGTCTTTCTGCAAGATGACAGTCTCACAGAAAGAGGCAACCGCCCTCCATCCCGCTTCGCTACCATCACTGTGGTAATTATTTTCGGCAGCGAAAGGTCATTTCCAGCTTTGGACATCAAGAGATGCCGCCGTGGCCCCCAAGAAAGACTACATATTGATTAACTTATCTGTAATTATAAGCCAACGATACCTCACACAACAATAAGATCGCAAATATACAGCTGAATGATTTGAAATTTCCCGAATCCCCGAGATCAGGAATTATGCAGGTAACACTGCGGTATCATCTAGTATAGCATAAATATATTCAACAGCCTTTCAATAAAATGTCATTCCTTGAGATAAAGAAACCTGGAATAATATACCCAGTAGTAAACATGTTAAAAATATATGTTTATTTTTCTATTTTCTTCGCTAGATGATTATAGTTCAAATAGTATGAATAGCGCTTAATCCGTTAGGAAAGCTTTTAATTAGGACCGAGCTCGGAACTACTCTGAGTAAGCCGCGACTACAGTCTGTAATTATTTAAACAATTCGAAGTTAGTGTGACCCCATTCTGGCCTGGGGCAATTAGTGGAGTGACATTAATATCACATTAGCCCCAAACTTACATAGTTCGCGACTGAAACGACATTCTACTATGTACTTTAGGCATGTACTGATTAATTCAGAGATTTTCTTTTAAGTATAAACTGTTGCCGTTGGTGAATTTAGTTACATTAACCGTCGCCTTACCAAGTATATCCACTGCAGTACTTAGTCAATCTTAATTACTTCAACGAGTGATAATTTGAACGTGTTTTCATCTAACTACTATCGGTAAGGCTGGTATATTTACCTTAAAGAGGAGAAGTGGCAATTTATGTCGCGATGTAAAGACATAAAATAGGTATTTTTCCATGCGTTTCAAATGACAGTGTAATCACTTTTTTTATAAAGTTCAATCACATTGGACAATTCTTTGTAATATCTTTTACCTATTTGTAAAAGTTTCGTTTAAATCGATTTTTTTGTCAAAAATAACCGCATCAGAACATTAATGTCTATGGACTGTTGTATCGAAATCATAGTCAATTAGGACAACATTGAAGGCAAATTTAATATATCATAGTTCAACGAATATGCTAAAGGAGTGGTAAGATAAAATAAGTAGTAGCGAAACGTCCCACTGCTGGGCACAGGCCTCCTCATTCATAACCGAGTGGATTTTAAAACCATAACACTGCTCCACTGCGATTTGGCAGACTACACATACCCCAGAATTACACCTGTGATATGGAGGTTTACTTATGATCTTTTCCTTCGCTGAAAAAGAATGATGGATTATAAACGAACAATCAAGCACTTATTCCCATATTTCCACGGGATTGGGAACGACGAGGGTAATTTCGACAGGAAACAGTGGTATAAATTTCAGTATTTACTAGCGAATACCTAATATTTTAAAAACACGCTGATAAACATACTAAAGAAAGTTTTGGCGTCCACTTAGCATTTTTAAAACAAATATACCAAACACAAGTTTGATCGTAAACAAGGAGAACCGTGCCGCCACATAGATCTGCAGCTTCTCTAGAGATTCAACTTTAAAGAACTTTGTCTTGATTAAGAAATTCGTCTTCCTTATCTTCTTTAAATACGCACCAGTACTTAAGAAGTTTGTTTAATGCGTCCTAAAGTATATTTTAAATAAAATCTATGAAAAATAAAATTTATAATTTACGATATTTTAGAGTTGTTGGAAAATTAAAAAAATTTACAGGAAATTATTGTTATTGATGACAAATATGGTCTAAGATTCTAAACCCCAGGCTGAGATAAAACATTTTTTAAGGCACCAACCATTACATTTCTGTTACCAATGTTATGCGAAAAAATTTACGTCTGATAATTAAGCTTACATTCTTGAGCCATTAAGCTATTTTGATGATTTTGTAAAGCCATAATGAAACACGAACGGGTAAAATGGGAGCTGAAAGTTTGCATGGTATCCATTGATTTTATTTAAATATATACAAACTGCAATACAGACAAAATACGGCTTATACTACTAATCTTACTTATTCTAACCCTATATTGTAGGATACCTTGAAGACATGGATAATTCTTCTACGCAAGTAAAATTGCAGACGTCTATAGTTCAGGTTGTTGGTTACATACAGTGACGAAATAAAAAATAAATCTGTAACAATGTGCTAACAGAATAGTCTCCATTGCCTCAGCCCTAAAGAAATTTGAGTTAAACAATGTTTAAAAAAGACCTGCAGCATTTTCACGTAATCTGTTGCTCCTAAAGTTCCGTTAATTACATAATAAATACACACACATTAAAAAATACTGACTATGAAAGTTATCGGTAATATCTTACGAAAGATTATTTACAAAATACTGTCAGAAGATCAATCGTATAAAGAAAGCTAATCTAATGAAATCTTGTATCATTTTGGTCGCTTCGACGTGTGACGGACATTTTCCAGAAGCTCAAACTGTGCCCACATCAAAGGTGATATACTTAATCCTTCTTATATCTTTCTGAGAAATATAACATCTGAATACTGATTTAGGACTGACCTACTACGTATGTAAATTTTTTCCTAACAGCTTAGCGCTTGAATATAATCTGATCTGATGATAAGTGATGACAAAATCTAAAATATAAGCGCTTACCTGGTAAAAGGTAATTTATCTCTTATAATATCTTCACCAGAACACAATTTTTTGCTGAAAAGGTGGTACCTAACCATGGCGGCACATTCCTAAAATTGCCCTGCAGAATACCGAACTCCAAACAAACCCAAGACCTCTATTAACGAAACAAGCACTCGCACCATTGCGCCAGCAAGGCCATGTATATGGCTATTGTTCTATCGTATATATAATAAGTCAAAGTAAAAGTAAGTAAGTAGCAGCCCATTAACGTCCCAATGCTGGCACAGGCCTCCTCACTCATACGAGAGAGGGTGTTTAGAGCATAGACCCATCACGCACCTACACTGCGGATTAGCAGGCATAGTACACAAGTATACTATGTATTCCTTCACTCTCATAGTCCGAGGTGACGGCAATCCGACACGACCAGAATTATGGAATTTACGAAAATATAAGACAAAATGAAACTGTCTCAATCAATTTTTTTGTAACTCTAACCGCGTATTACAAGAAAATTGGATTTGTTGCAATTACTGCCTTCTGTGGCGGAAGATTTCGAGCATTCATTATGCTAGAAAAGGTCCTGGGTTCGATGCTCGGCAGGATAAATGTAGGAAAATACATTTTCTAATCTTTCCAATGGCACAATACGCGTAATGATAGATTGTAGTTAAGAGACAAATTCAGAGCAGCGAAAATAATGTCAGTTCACCGCGTATACATATTGGAATACTTGTTGTACGTCCATAAAAATAGAAATCTTGAAAAAAAGTGAATGCACCTCATATAACTTAAGAAATAAAAACTAAATTGCTGTAAATTCTAGTCGGCTACATAACATTGACAAGTTATTCAAGGGTAACTACGTATCTATAAAAAGTCTCTTAGTAAGTTTAAATCTTTTATTTTAAAAAAGCAAATTGAGACCTCGTTCTATAATTTGAAGGAATACTTAGAATACAAAAAAAAACGTGGGACTGAATGAATTACTCTATATATATAAAAAATAAAAATATATATTGTAATGATGACAAAAAAAACGTACACCCGACTGAGTTTGCTGTGGGTTCTTCTCAAGTCGTTCTTTAATGTCATCATCAGTCGTACATTTAAATAATATATTTGACGATTCAAAGGTGCTGTAAAGGCCTACTTGTATAAAGATATATTGATTTGATTATCTGACCTGGTACCGGTTGAAGACTTCGGCACTATCAGCAACGACGTACCACCAAACAAAAGATTTGCGTTCCAGTACGATATTGCGTAGAAACCAGAAGAGGTAAGGTTAAATCAAACACTAACTTGTAAGAAATAAAAACAGTGCAAATTCGATGAACAGAATTGTTTCAATGAATATCGTAGCAGATTTTGTTGTAAAAAAAAATTTGCAGAGTTAAAAGTACAAGGACTAAGGAAACATGAATGTAATAGATAAAATATGAGTTGGGGACACATCAAAAGCGACCGCAATACTGTTGAGCGCGATTCACAAAGTTTCAACATGAAAGTTTAAAAGCCACAATATTTAGCACACAACTTCCTTTCGCGAAACAAATTTAAATTTATATTTATCACTGTCAAAATGAATTTACGTGGCAATATTTTTTCACTGGCTTAAAAATGTTAATAAACAATATTTTCTGTTATATATATCTGGTCTATACGTACATTATAATAATAAAAACTTTATTTCGACCATTGGTGATCATACTCGTAATGTGTTCGTGGGTTACATGTCTTAAAAAACTAATGTTAGTGCTTTAAACAAAAAAAAAAAGAAATTAAAAATCAAACCTGTTACTAAATACCCTTAGAATGCCATTGGAGCTTGCCTATACTCTCCGCGCCAGGGATGGACACCTTTTCCGCATGGTAGTGTAGAAACAGTCTACACGGACATCGGCAAACATTCCCGAAGCGCTGCAGCATCTGGGCAGCTCCATTGGCATTCTAAAGGCATTGTTATATTGGACTCGTAAGGGGCTACACTGTTTTTGCGAATAGTCAGTCCACAAGCTGCTCGTGTAAAATGTGGTACAGTATGCCTACGAGACAACCTGCGAAAGATCATATTCGCTCTAACAGAGAGCGCCCTGCGTTCTCTCTCAATATCAGCATTGTCCTTCAGATCAGGGGTTAGTACATGACCAAGGTATTTAAATTCATGCACTCGTCTGATTAGTGTCCCATACAACCTAATTGTAGGCACTTTGCTGGGCAATGTCCTTCCCCTGACCAGAAAGACCATGCATTCTGTTTTTTTAACATTGTAGGTCAGTCCATGACTGAGACCGTACTTTTCACAGATACTTAGCAACTTTGCTAAGCCTCACACAGAGGCGCTCAGGAGCACCATGTCGTCAGCGTAACTAATGTTATTTAGGCACACACCGTCTATACGGCATCCCACTCGAGTGCGATTATCACTCTCAACAAAAGTAAAGCGTTCTCTCAAATAAGATCTTCGTCTTATTTATTTATTAGGTTTTCAACAGAACTTATGGCAAAAAAAAATATATTTACATTAACACAAGGTGGGCAATATTCTAATTAAAGGAAACAACGACATGATATAAAACAAAAAGTGCATATGCAGACTACTATTACAAAATTATAAAAAGAGATTATTTATTTATTTGAGATTACTTATTTGAGAGAACGTGCTGATTATACAGAATAGAATAGCGTAGAGTAAGTACATGGAGATTTCTATATGAACGGACTGATAGCTGAGCAGGATATTGGAACACAAGATCCAACTTTCGCAAACCAAATATAAATCGAATACATAAGTTTAGCAGTCGTTCAAGTATATTAAGCATAGTTAGTACTTTGCCTGTCTCTGTGTCCATGGGAAACTTCGGCATCTCCAGAGGAACCCTGCAAAATTCAGTTGACATTATAAACCTAAAATAATTAATTCTATGAGAATTAAATCACTAGTTCATAATAGTAAACAATTCGTAAATTTGAGGGCATAACATTTCATACTTTTCAGGTCTTTGTTTCTTACATCCAACGCTGTTGAACTACTGACACCATTTTTGCATTCAGCACGCCGTTTCTTTAAAATTCTCTGGGGTAATTAGTGACTACTTGCTTGTAGGTGTACTGTGTATAAGAAAGAATATTTTATTTTTTTGCAAAACATAATAAATTAAATGTGTTTCCTAATAAATTACTTAAATTGATTACCAGGATTGGGTAAAAGTGGAAGAGAAAAGAGTTTTGTCTAATAAGAAGAACAAATATATATATTTTTGATGTTAATTACATACTTTAAAATTACTGCCACAATGAAAACGTAGTTAACATTGTTTTACAGTCTCCGCCAAACTAATAACTAATACTCATATAGTATGAAATTAAATGAAAAATGCTCAGATTAGATTAAAAGTTCATCTTTATTTCATAGTCAGCACGTATATAGAATTTTATTTAATTTAACGTGATATAGACACTAGATAAGAGTTTTATTTTATAGAATAAGTTTAAACATAAGAAAAACTATAACCAAAAAGCATTGTTGTAAGTTCATTTAATTCATTGTTAACATCTATTATATTTATTTGATAAACTAAACCAAAAATACGCAAAATATTGCGTGTCTACCGATGTGACAAAACCGTGTCTTTGGCCACTTAATCCTCACTGAAATGGATATTTTCTCCGATATACAAAATTCCAAAAAATAAGAGCATGACCTAATAAAAATTAACGTTGTCATTTCAATGCTTGACATATACGTTAGAAAATTTAACGAAATAAATCTACATCAAAGCTGACATGACCCATTTGCACTTACATCTGGGAAACATTGCGTTTGAGTTCTTTATAGAAATACATCTGTTCGTTAAAAGGATTTCTATCAACATGAAAATGTCACATTAAGCACGTCATACTGAAATATTCTCAATAGAGATTTATGTCGTGTTTTTTTATAATAATTGTTGCTTTAAAGTAGTATTATTTGTATGATTTTGAGCATAAATCATAAAAGTCAACTCCAAAATCATTTTGACGACCTTGCTGGCACAATTGTGCAAGTAAGTCGCTTAGCTTAAGTCTTGGATTTGATCCCTGTCAAGTCAACTTTAGAATGAAAACGCATTTTCTAATTTATAAGAGTCCGGTAGGCTTCAGTCGTATCTAGTTACCATTTTACCAATAAATATGTACTGCCACGTAAAAAATTCACGTTCCGGTACGATACTGTGGAGACACCCCAAGATTTTAGATACGTTTACCACGTCATTGCGTTTCAATCTTAAAATATAGCAATAAAAAAACGTCCTAAATTTGGCCTGTTGTTAATTAATTTCCGGATCACTTTTATCCATGCCTAATACGAGTATATTTCCAGGACTATACGCGCCCATTTTTATAAGAATGAAGACCCAATTCGAAGTACTGTATTCTACAGCAGAGCTGTTTGAAACTTAAATATGAAATCCACCATTGACATATTGAGTTTTCGACATAAGAAAATATGAATTCTGCTGTGTCCGCGACTAAAATTTCGATAATATTGGTTTGTTTTGGTTGTTCATCTAAAGCTGAGTTAAATAACTTTTTCATCATACCAATATCGAAAGTTCGTACTTTCGGCGGTATTTTGAGTGACGAAAGTGCTACGTTGCTTTCCGAAGAAATAAATTCGTAATTTAGTGCGTATGCCTCAAATTTCCGATGAAATAAATGCGTAATTTCGTGCGTATGCCTCGACGCATGCGCGCTTGATTTATATATCAAAATATTTAGGAATTCGTTTTGTTTCGTTATCAAAATTGGTAATTCACTTGATGCACTTAATTCTTCTTACGATCCATTCGAACAAATTCTATGGGACGAAAGTATAGAATTGCCATCAGCATTTTTATCCACGCAGGTATCGAAATCGTACTTTAGACCCTAGGTGTGTAATATACTATTGTCACTTTGATTTCCAAAAAGTACAACGATGTGTGATAAATAACAAGTTGAAGTTTTTAAAATTAAGAATTATAAATTGAATGTTCAGGATATGGACATGCAATTCTACATGAATTCATTTCCCAACCACTATCATAGCTTAATCCTCGTATAATCACAAACTATATAATTATAGCGCTTAAAACTTCACGCTCGCTATTTCGCAGCCGCATAACAATCACCACAGTAACAATTTAAGCTAATCTCAACTTAAAAGCAAAGTTAACGTAAAAGCTTCAGATCCGATACCCATTCTCGTAGAACTTAACCGCAATTCACTTCAACAGTAGTTAGGGAGTATGCAATCAATGCATTTCGAATAGTTGCAAGAATTTTACTCGAAATGTACATATGATATATGGTCATAAATTCAAGTATTGTATATTTTTAAAATAGAGAATTACATGACTCTTCGTTTAATGTAAGTACAACATAGCCTGATAAGCGATATATTAAAAAATGGTTGTCTAAAATGAATTATAATATATTTTCAGGAGGACTTAATTAAGAAATAAATTAACTTTCCTTTGTTTTTTATTTATTACACACACTTACAGATTATGATTTAAAAAGTACATAAATATGGACAATTGAATCACATCTCCAAATTACAGTGTACTCACCACGTTGTATCAAAAAGGAAGGACGTGTCACTTGGTAACTCAATAGATAAGAGAAAGATAGTTTAAAGAAGACTAAAAAATACATAAAAGAAAAACTAAAACTGTCAATATTGCTTGTGAAAACCAGTGCACTATATAGCCGATATACTCTAACAATCGGGTTATAGACAAAAGAAATATTTTATAAGTGGAGTGCAAATGTGCTGCATTTATCCCGATTTCGTTTGCGAAATTTAATGTCAATATTAATTAGAGACAATAGCGCGGAAACATGTGAATGCAAGATTATATGTAAATATGTTAAAAATGAGGACTTTCTTCGGTTTAATAACGATTCCACCATGTAGTAAGCAAGCCTGTATACATAACTGTTCAAAGAACGACGCCGACTGTCACGCCAGGCCAGAGTTCTAAGAATGGGTCGCTGAATTCGCTCAATTAAGTCCAAGTGTGTTTTATAGTAAGGTGATCAAATGGCTTCCAAATCTTCTCACATAGCTATTGTACACTATAATTGAGCTTACCGGTTTTTTGAAATCTCTATTTGCGCAACACGAACCCCAGCATTTTTGTTTTTTTTTTTTTTGTAATTAAATCTTAATGGTCACGGGCAAATATTGACAAAATCTTATCAGATAACTCACTATCAATAATACATATTAACGATTTTTGAATTGGCCCGACCCGAGTATGCTAGCCACTAGACTGATAAGGTAGTTCAATAAGTACACCTTGTTAAATGAACACACAGAAAAGAATTTGTCGCAATCGGTGCAGCTGTAAAAAAATATAAAACTTTAAATATCTATTTGTATTATATATATAATAATTTAATTATATGAAATTAAAAATTTAAAGGGTACTTCGTAAGTCTGGATTTTAAAGAATTCAAATAAATCGAGGAAAAATTTAAAAATATAAGGGAGGAGGAAGCGAGCGGTGAGCAAAGTTAACAAGAAAGCAAACGAAACCAGTCTTTGTTTACATGTTTGGTCGACTCTTCAATTGTGGAGCAAGCCGCTGCGGTAAATGTTTTAACCACACTGATACTTAAATATACTGACATATATTGTTAAGTAACTTTTTTCATATCTCATACATCTTTAGCTTAATAAATAATATACATTTTGTGATAAATATGCATTTGTGTCTATGTCCCGGAACTTGAAAACAACTTTTTTAATCAAACTAAGAATATACGAACACTAGATGAACATATGTGGCTACTTTGTTCGTCCTTTCATAATAAAAGACTATTATTTGTTTATAAAAATTAATTAAAAGGTGTTCCTTCATTAGAGGCAGAGCTTTTAAACTGACAAGATTTTTGATGTGAAACGCGTGGTTAGCGTCACGAAGATATGCAGGGTTTTTGTGTGCTAATTCATTTGAAAGTTAGGTAGTTTTAATATTTACAAACAACACGTGGCATTTTAATTTGCCACTCTTCATTTAATAATTTAATATAATATTTTTTATAAATTTTAAAATAAAAAAAAATTCATAAATTCTCTTTTCTAATTTTTTTATTCAAAAACAATTTCTTCTTCATTTCTTCCTTTTTCCCTTCCTCTAAGTCTCGGAAATGTAAAGTTTTAGATTTTTATAAATATAAACAAGACTTAAAAATTAATTTGCCCCAGAAGTTTCACGTCTAACATGTTTAACGTAACACATACTAGAAAGTAATAGGGAAAGGGAGATATTTTTAGCATATTGTGTTAAAATAGTTTTAGATATATAATGATGATATATTTAGAATAATACTAGACATATTTTATTTTACTTATTTTTTAGGCAGTGAAGATAGGTTTCAGTATTTGTTATGCTTGGGTAATAATATATAAATGTAGAAACGTTGTTGAGACCCAATATGGTCACACAGCATAACATTATTCAACGATCAATATATAGTTTTATTTTAATTATTAGTATATAATAAGCCCTAGTATATAATAAGCGTTAGTTATTAATTTGTGTCATTAGTTTAGCAGTGCTAGCTTATTTGTATGATCTTATTGATACATATCTTAATTATATTAATTAGAAAGTTTAATAGACTTATTATAGAAAATTGAGATAGAATCTCAGTTTTCTAAAATAGGCTTATATAGCGTTGAAAATGTCTATATCTAAATTAGCAAACTCGTTATATGACCGATACATCCTGATATGATAGAAATTGTTAAAACTAAAACATGACGATGTAATTATGCGATATTTAGATCAACAAAGTCTCCGACCCGTGTTGGAGGGCAACTTTGATTTAAAAAAAACATGTGTACTTTGTACGCACGCACTTTTAATTTCTTTTTTATAAACAAAATGTGTTATTTCATTACATTAACACAATGATAGGCATTGTAATAAGATAAAAAGATATATTTTTACAATTACGTTGTGGAGAATATATCGAAATAATGTCTTAAACATAAATAGAATGCCATTTTTAGTTTGATTAAAATATCTCCGAACAAAGGTCGTGAGTCGTATAAAAGCAGACATGCCTCGTTAAATGGAAGAGGTTGCACCTTTATAACACTGTTTCGTCGTAAATCTGGCCACCTGGTTATGAGAACGAGTCGTCCTCTTGTGTCCCAGTAAATTAAATTACCTCAAGTAATAAAATACTGTAAGTCCCCATATGTTACATTTTATTATTGAAGATTGTTATTTCTCTGACTTCCTTTTGAAAATTTTTGATGTCCTCTTTCCTGATACAATTAATGGGAAAATGTTATTACAATGTCATACTGTAACTATCATATGTCGAAGCTTTCTTTTCTATAAGCCTTATATTCCAGTATTAATATGTATATATCAAATGTTTATGTATACGTATGTGACAATATATATAATATAGTCTTTAGTATAATTTGCATTTAATTAGAACATATAATTATTAATTTTGCAACATTTTTATCAGGTCCTGTATCTTTGGATAGCATATAAAGATAGATTAAGTTCCAGCTGAAAATCAGCGCTGCATGGTCTAGAGACTGTGCAGCATAAATGCTGAGTTGGGTCCATTTTCTAGGTTATGCCACACATCTCAGGGTATTGTAAAATGTACTAAAATATATTGTGGCATAATGAAGAAATAAAGATATGTTTCTTTCTTTCTTCTTTCTAACTATTACATGTTATATTGACAACTGTTATTATACTAAAATGAATTAAAAGTTAACTGTAAAATATAGTGTACTTACAAAAAACATAATTCTTAATGGATGTTATGTATTTAAATAGTGAAACTATACTTAAATCATTAACTAAAAATAAATTAGAGAAATAATTAGGAACTGTTTTAAATTAAATTTAACTGGTCCTCTGAGTATATTACCTTCGACAATATAAATTATATATTTAATGTTAGTTTTATTATCTTATGGCTTACCAAAACTATTGTCACAGTGTTAAATATTCATCGCTGAGTCTACAAAAAAGCGATTACAATTTACAGACATTAATTAATCTTATGAAATAAAGGAGTTTCCTTTGATTACCTTTGATTCTTTGAAAAAATACCGTTCAATATGCATTTATTCATAAATTATAGGTATAACAAATCGATAGTTATTAATACTTATTGAAAATAAAACAATTCATGTATATAAAAACTACATAGAAACTTGTCAAGCTCGCTATAACGAACGTAAATCTCTCTTAAATGAATTAATCCGCTAAAGCCTGTTGTCAAGTTGCCTCGAGATTTTGAATACCCCATTGGTTACAAAAAAGGCTACAGAGTTAGATTTGAACCTTGATTTAATTCTCTATATTTCGTTTAGAACTTATTTATACTTTAATATATATTGAATGGAATGATTACTTGGTTGACACAATTGTAGGTAGAACTATAAAGATTCTATTTAAACTAGTCCAAGTATATAAATTTTATAGAATTTAAAGACATTAATTTCAGTAATACTTTAGCAATTTCTTTTATTGGCATTGACTATCTAAAGGCATTTATTTTCTCACTTAAATTGTGTTGTCATTTAACTGAATGTAATACAAAATAAAAACTAAATTTTCTTGGTTCACTTAATATGAAACATGAAAAACGAATCGCCTCGGTTACTCTCCCTATTCATAATTTTAACTGACTATTTAATTTGATTCTGAGTTGGATCAGTTAAGGCTATAAGGTTACGTTGGAGGGCTCCTTCTTCTTGGACTTGGTTCTCCTTCTGTCATCTTGCAGAAGGAGGCATTAGAGAGGGTAAGGGAGATTGAGGTCGATGCTCCTCCCGGCCGCCAGAGGAGAAGTGGTGCCAGAAGGCGCAGTTTTGCCCGTTTGACCGCACTTCCTTGTACCTTGAGTCGGATTCATCCGGAGTGCCAGATCAGCGTCAGCATGTATCTGGCCTCCAGCGTACGGATGAAGAGGGTTCCCTTGGATTTTACTAAGTATTCTGGTTCAGCCAGCGAGTCCCACACTACCGGATGGAAATTAACTCCATCCGACGTGCGCAAAAGCATTTCCCAGCGAAAGTTAAGGCTATAGGATGTTCAAGTAATATTTAACCAATCGTTTCTAATCCCCCCACGGAATACTTTAACAGATTCCGTATTCGTACAAATCCGGGTGTTTTTTTTTTTTAAATCAGGTAGAATATGCTCCTCTTAGGCAAGCACGGTCCACACCATCATCAAAACTTAACATCAGGTATGATTATAGTCAAGTTCGTGCCTATTACACATAAAGAAAAACAATAAAGACTTGTGGAAAGGGTTTGATCTTCCAGTTATGCAGTTGCTAATGTGAATCATTTCTTGTATGAAAGTTTTAAGATTTAGTTACAGTTGCATTATAGATTTACATTTAAATATCTTCTTACAAATATACATAACAAATAGGAATCAATTAAATTCTTACATTTTAATTATACGAAATGTAAAAACTGATTGTTAACTCAACATTACGAGTAAACGTTTGGTTGTTTCTGGTATTCTGGAGTAATTTCAAGAGCTGCGGTCGCCTTTAAATGTGCCTCAAAACCGCAAGCACTGTCTTCATTACGTAAGTGGACGAGAGATAAATTGCGGTCAAACCAACCATAAACAATTGAAGTAATTGTTATTGTACTAGAATTTATCCACATTTTAAAATCTATTAAATATACCTACAACCGTGTACAAAATAAAGAGAGTACACTTTATTGTACACTACAAATACAGGAAATATAAACATTAACTGAAACATTGAATATGAAAAGGCTTCCTTATGGCCAATTTCTGTCTGGCAACCTAAGGGTTAGAGAAATTTTGTTACACAATAGGGTAGATAGCGCCTTAAAATATTATAATAACACAATCCCAAAAATAGATATATAATTAATAGAATAAGAATATATATATAGTCGTTGTTTAAGAGAATAAAGAAAGGTAATAAGTTTTTACGAGCTTTTTAATGATGTTCTAGGATTTACTCATAAACTAATTCTACGTACCGCGAATGAACGGCCTAAATTATATTGTTTTATGGGAAACAATAAATTTGAGGCTCTAATATGATCTTAAGCAAATATTTCCAAATCATGAGACCCAAATTGTTCTTTAAGGTAGGCTGGAATAACAGGGAATACATAATTATAATTACAGACGAGATATAATTTGAAATTGTTGATATGAAGTATTTTGATTATTGTAGGCCTGGAATGGTGTTCCCACCAGTGAGTCCTCTTCAGTCGTTCCTACTTACTATCTTCCAGCAAAGGTTTATCGCCAGGTAAAAATAATTGTGTAATATGCCACGTAGAACCCATTAATAAATTACCTTTTTTAGAGTTAGCATGCCACCATCTTAGACTATCCAGTGAAATAACTAACAGTCAAGTACAAATTCGTTAGCAATAAAAAAACTTATAATAGGGCTTTTAAAAAAGTATTTTTTTTGAATTCAAGTTGATTTAACAAATAGGTTGATTAGTAAAATCCCATATCATATAATCTCTCCTCATAATTATACAATTACAATAATTTAATTAAGTAAATAAGACTGAAAATCTAATTTATGCTTAAGAGTTAAGCTAACAGTTAAAGTAATATAGTATTATCAAAAGTTATGGCAGATGTTGTGTAGGTAAATCTCAACTAGTGCGGTTTCTGCGAACTTGGTTGTTTACGTTAAACTGCAGAAATTAATACAGTGTAAAAACTCTACGAAACAATGTTCACATTACCGTTAAAATCATGAAATATAATTTTGTAAGTTATATTTCCACCTTCTTTATGATAAAATAGGTTTAAGAAGATCTCTGAATCGTCAAACCTGTCCGTTGGTAATAAGTATACCAATTATTTGGAAGGTTCACACTACCGAAAAGATACTCATGTATTACAAGAACGGCTTTAGAGTTTTACGTAGTAATTTCTAATCGTCTTTCCACAATTAATCTTGATTAAAAATACCACTTGCTTTGAAAAACCATAAAAAAACATTACCTTGAAAAAGTACAAAGAGGATTTATTTAATCTGAGGAATAATTTGCAGTACGTAATTTTAAATTTCTACTAATTGTTTACACTCTGCCAATATATTGTAAATCTTATGAAAATTTTTGGTTTTTAATAAAATAATTTATACTTATTGAATCAAGTTCAAATATATTTTATTAAAATAATATGGCTTAAGACATTTATTTTTCATAAAGAATATAATATCCACTTACATGGAAACTTACTAATACATAATAAAAACTAATACACTTTCGAAGGCACATTTCTGTAAACAATCTTATTACTTCTTTAAAAAAAAAGAAAATAATAAATTTTAGAAGTGAACAATTAGTAAAAACACAAGGTCATTAATGTAAAATATTGATGCTTCGTAAGTGGATGTGACAAATAATAATTAGTTAGGTTTTTAGTGAAATCTATTAAATAGGTAAAGTTTTAATTTCTTTTTCTAATTTATTATACTTTTTGTTTTCTTAATATCATTGGGAAATTTATTATATATTTTAGCACTTTCAAACGTAATATTTTCTAGCCATAATTGGTTCTCGATTGTCGTAGAGTTATATTGTTTACACTTCTTAAATGTTTTGAATTTATTTTTTATTATAAATATTATTTAACGTTTTAATTGATCTTAAAACAGATTTAAGCAGGAATTATATGTCACATATTATAACAACGGGAAATTGTGTCTGAAGTTAAAGTGAAACGAACTTGGAAAATGACGAATAGTATTTTGATTCCTTCTTTAGATAAAAAGCGCCCTTTATACCGAGAAAAGATTCCAGATGTTAATTATAGCAAACCGAACAGAATAAATTTATTTGTTAAAAAAAACGTGTGTAGGAAAAAGCACTATTAAAACAAGTGCAATACTCGAACGCAGCACAGCTGGTAAATATCTTTGGGCATCTAATATTGCCCGAACGTGACCTGCGCGTACTATGACTCGACATTGTTTGAATAAAGCTGCGTGCAAACTGAAACGAGATTAATGAATGAGTTTTAGCTCTAAATACTAATTTGAACCAAAATTACCAACTGCATATGTTCACGCGCGTTATTACCACAGGCACATTCATATTACTGTTAATTTCTTTATATTTTTGACATGGAAGAGCGGAGTCTTCTTCCACAGAATCACAATGCAGATGATAATATAAACCACTTCTTTTATTGATCAGTCCACAATTTAATTGAAAAACAATAGTATCGAGGTTTTTGATAATGAAATTTATTATCTTACTGGTATACAGATTATGTCCACGTTATAACGTTAGTTTTATGAAATAAACAATAATTTAAACTTATCTTTCCAATTATCAAAAGGGATATAGGGAGGAAAGTATGGCATTGCAACCCGCGAGAAGTAAGGTTTACAATCATTAATGCGCACGCTTCGATTTTTTTAATTCATTCGTTTAGTAGCATATTAACTTTTGTTTATGACAACTTTTAAACACATAAACTTATAGCCTTAAAATAACGAAACGAAGCGAAACTTAATACAATATTTGAAATAAATTAAGACTCATAAAATGCATTTTCACAAATCGGAAGAATTAATCAAAAGGTTTGATGACGCAGTTAATCAAATCACCCACACTTTATTGCCCGATAAAATTAAAGATTGGCACAACATGTGTTACAAAAATTTTATACGAGTATATTATAGTATTACAATGCCAAGTAATACAACGAATCACATATTATCCCCCAAGTGCCTGTACTAATTACGTTAAACTTCTCTAAGATTAAACAAATACTAAAAGATTTTATTTAAATCTCATTTTGAAGCGTTCTTTATGATTAATCCTCTTTTAAAGTAATCAGGCAGAAAACGGTGAAAGAGTTGAGCCAGTAAGAGCTGCAAACAAAATAAGTGAAAGCACAAAAGTGGAAAAAGAAATAAAATCGTTCAAAAGCAAAGTTAAATGGAAAGCAAACCAAGCCCGGCTTACATGTTTGGTCGGCTCTCGAATTGTGAAGCAAGCCGCTGCATTAGGAGTTTGGATTAAAAAGAGTTAAGACCACGTACACACTGCATCAGATGTCATTTTGCTTTTGATTGGATTCGGAAGAGAACAGGAAAACGTAGCAATGAACTTTATTAGAAACTAAGCAATATAAAGTTACCTCTTTAAATGAGCAATGTGTAACTACTATATTTATTAAAAGTCAAAAAAGCACTTGCTTCGTAGCAAAAATTTCATGACATATTGACAAAACACTTTTTACTTTTGCAATAGTGGGGGCTCAAATGTATTGTTTCCTAAAATCATTTATGTTTTATTAAATCTTATCACACCTTATTTTATCAGAGACAACTCATGTTATGTCTTATCATGTTAATAAATAACCCTAGTATGGTATTCTGAGTATATATGAGTAAATCCCAAAATATTATTTTTGAAGTGAAACTTCTTGAAACTTCAGTGAAAGACGCATGGGGGAAATTTTTTTACAAATGAAGCCCGTGATTATCTTAACGAAGATGTGCAGCGTTTCTTACCCTAATTCGTTTGAAGGTTAGGTAGTTTTAATATTTACAAATAACATGTGGCATTTTAATTTACCACTCGTCATTTAATAATTCAATATACTATTTTTCATAAAATGTAAAATTAAAATATTTCTTAAATTCTCTTTTCTAAATTTTAGATTCAAAAACAAAATTTAATTAATAATTTCTAATATTGACAAAAATACGTGGCATTTTTATTTACTATTCGTCTTTTGAGATTTCAATAAATTAGACACTTTTAGTATTTAAGTTAATGTCAATTAAACAATTAAACTATATTCCTAACACATCTTCCTTTTTCCCTCCCTCCAAGACTCGAAAATTCAAAGTTTTATATTTGTATAAATATAAACAAGACTTAAAAAATAATTCACCTTAGAAGTTTCTCTTCTGACATGTGTACTTTGTAATTTTTATTCATCCCTTTTTAATCTTTTAATCTATGTTAGTTCTTTCTAGATCAAAGTAGTTCTTGGTTTGCTACACTAACAATGTCACTATTTAATTTTTAAAAATCAAAACTTAAAGTAACATTGAAAGTATCCATTACATATATTCTCATAACATATTCTTATTAATGTAATGCGATATGAATTACGGTTAATGGTGAAACTTCATTACAATCCTTTATTATGGTAGTTGATGATAAAATGTATTATATACACTACTACCAGCTACAATTTCAAAGAGCGTAAACAAAGGACAAAGTTCGCAATTCTAAGAACAACCAGCGGTTAGGTCAAAAGTGATGCCAATGTACGAATACCAAATAACACGCGGCATGTACACTGACGTCACGTACAAACTTAGTACGCGGCTGCTGTTATACCGTGACATACAAAATGCCTATATGAGTTTCAGATCAAGGCCTGTGACAAGATGTCATTTTAAGTACGCTAACGCCATCAGATCGTTTAAAATATGTATGGAAATGACGTATCAATTCGATATGTCACGCGATCACATGAACAAATTGTAACATTCTAGTCGTTCGGCGTAGCGTTATCGTCGTTAGAATGGTATCTTGACTAGGGAGGCAGAACCGTATGTAAAAAACTCACGAAGATTATAAAAACAAACGTACAAAAAGGTGATCTTATCGCTAGTCAGCGATTTCTTCCAGACAACCTTAAGAAAAAGGAGTTGGTGTAAAAGTAGCTGGGTGGTACATAAGTAGAGATCGTACGTACTAATGATAAATAGAGTATATCTATAACACTATCATCTCTTACAGTATGAGGTAATGTTCTGCGACATCGCGTTTTGTTTTTTTTTTTTGTGAATTTGCTTGTCTTATTTTTGCTTATATTATTATGTTTATATCATGACATAATGCAAATAAATTCATATTTTGCCCCTCCTCACTCATAATAAAAGGGAGCTCCTACAATACGACAATTATTAGGGTCGCCGCTGAAAACCAGCGTTGGGCAAAAGTCTAACATTAGTAGCTGATCGGTGCTCCCTGGTCGGTAGTAACATCTATTATGTATCTAGTTATATTTGTCCATTGTATTGTGTGTTGTTGTATGTAATTAATTGTGACTAAATCGGATAAAAGGTTTTTTATTTATTTATTATTATTATCTCATCACAAGATAAGAAAAACAATAAATATTCATTTTAAGAAATTACATAGTACCTAATAGTATACAAATATGCAGTATTAGCAATGGCATGGAGAATTATAAATATAATTACAAAATATTTGTCTCCGTATAAGGGTATCCAATAAGGGTTTTATATTAAAGCATATTCTATCAAAAATAGAAAGAAATAATATTTTAACCGATAATTTAGGCGAAACTTTACAAAATATGTCTTAGTTAATGCAATATATTAAAATACCTACAAAATCTTAAGTTCATTATTCTATTGAGATTTACAGGCTACACATACCCCGAAATTTCCACCAGGAGACTTATTTTGATTTCTTAAACAACTTGTGACACAAAACAACCAGTTTATATATATACTGACGTCACGTACAAACTTAGTACGCGGCTGCTGGTACACCGTGACATACAAAATGCCTATGTGAGATTCATATCAGGTCCCGTAGACAAGATGTCATTCTAAGAGCGCTAACGCCATCAGAACGCTTAAAAAATGTATGGGAATGACGTATCAATTCGATATGTCACGCGATCACATGAACAAATTGTAGCATTCTAGTCGTACACCGTAGCGTTATCGTCCTTAGAATGGTATCTTGACTAGGGAGGCAGATGCCTATGTTAATAATTCACACAGCTCATAAAAACATATGTACAAAATGGCGGTCTTATGACTAGTCAGCGATTTCTTCCAGACAATCTTAAGGAAAAGGAATAGAAACATTACATATATATAATGTTTTTATAGAAAAAAGGAAAATATCATTTCATTTATAGTAATTTTGATTTTATGTATTAATTTTTTCCTTGGTCATAGGGTATGTTGTCTATCAATAAATAAATAATACACAGTAGTATTCTGTTAATTTTTAAATAAAAATGGTCATTTTATTCACAGAAATATTAAAACATTACTCAGTTAATACGTGGCTTCCAAACATGTGGCTACTTGCTTTTATGTAGGATAATTATAACAATGGATTGGCAATTTTATCGAAAAAGGGATGGAATTGTAATTGATTTGCAATAATCTCTAATAACAGTTCCGTTGAAAGAACCATTATCGTTGCCAAAAAGGTACAAAATGTAAATACCCAGTCGTTCGTAATTTACGATCAATTTAATTGGGAATAATTACGCCGTCTGCGAAAACATGCACGATTGTATGTTGTCAAAAAATCAAAGGATATTTCTCATTTCATGTTCATACACATTATTGCTTATCGTATATATTGACAATTTTATAGTAGAGTTATATTGGCATTGTTTATTGAACTAACGAAATGAAAAATGTAGGATAATAAAACATATTTGTTGGTAGGATATGACATCCAATTGATAGTAATAAAATTTAAATATACCCGTTCTAATACAGTTAACTTTGACCACAATTATATCTATTTCCTCATAGATTTACTGTCTTCGCCTGTTTATATAACAAAAAACAGTTTATTTAAAGTGGCTGTAACAATTTAATTTAGGAAGGGATAAATTAAGTTATTAAAGGAACTTACTTGTGTCCTTGCAATGTGACTTATAAGTTAAAATATTATTGTTAAATTAGTAGTTTTTCGCATTCGGATTAATTTTACGGAAGTGCAAAACATAACCGACTATTTTAATATATATAAAATTTGAACAATGGTACTTTTACCCAGAAATACATAGCAATTGCTATGGAAAACAAAATCGCAATTAAAATACACCGGATTAAAAGAGAAGGAAAAAATAAGAGACTATACGAAAATAAAGAGCAAAGCATAGAGGAAGCAAGCGAATAGCGACGTTAACTGGAAGGCAAACTAATGTTTTTTTTGTACTTGGTCAGCTCTCGAATGTCGAAGCGAGCCGCTGAACTTGGATATTTTAATTACAATCCTATGGAGGGGTATTTGTATTTCGCAAATCCTTATTTTTGCACTTATTGCCTTAATTTACGAAGGTATGTAAAACCGATTTTATAGAGTATATCACTTTATAGTGTTGTGTATTTTGTATTATAATTGCCCCACTGACGAAATTGAGCTGCTTCTGGCTTTATAATATCATTATTTGTCATCATCAAGCTTTTGTGATATGCTTAGGTAAGAATAAGTTGACTACTTTACCAGTGCAGACACTAAATATCTATAGTTTTTACTCTGAGCTTATCTGATGGTAAGTGATGATACAGTCTAAGACGGAACCACGCTAGTAAGAGGTAATATACGTCTTATGGTTCCTACAAAGCATCGTATCGAAATTCTTTGCTAATAGGGTGCTAACCAGCCAAGGTCGAAGCCTTCCACTAGTCTAGACTAATTAGAAAATGCAATTTACAAAATTTGCTTTACCAGATATCGAAATCAGGACCGCCGGGATAAATGTCACTAGGCCACCGAAGCTTATTTGTTTCTCATTCAATAAAAATCCAGGAACTAGCATATAGTTTCAAATTATTTGTCAGTTTTTTGTATGATTTATGATTATCGAAACATGAAAACGTCGATGTGCTAAATACTGAAATATTTTTTAAAAGTAGAGCAAAGTTTTTTCAAATAATAGATAAAAATAAATGGTATACCCTCCACTTATTTAGCTCTCAGTTTCCACAATCGGACTCTCAGAGCTCTATGCTATTGACACGATCTAAAATAAAAACAGCATGCGCTTTTATGGAGCAACGAGAGCAGAGAATAGAAACAAATATTGGTTGCGCGGTTTAGATAAAAACTATAAAACTTCAATAGGACTTGTGTTTTTATACGTCTCTTCAGATTGAAAATACTTGATATTATTGAAACAATTGCTTTTTATTTTATTATACATTGTATACTAGCTGATGTCTGAGTCCTTGTTTGCATAGTGTAATGAAACTAGTCTTGCAAACATTTCCATCTAATATCAATTGTAATTGTTATAACATATGTAATGTAAGTGTGGATAGTTATATAACAAGTTTTATTAAAACTGTTATAGTATTATAAATAACTATATGTTTTATATGCCTATGTGTTATGTACCTAGAAATATAAAGTGATGGCAATTTTTTCAATAGCATAATTTCTTTGCAATTAATATGACTTTTATTTTTATATATGCTGCTGCTCTAGCTGCTCCAATATAATTATACAAGGATAGGTTAGGTATAAAAATAAATATACGAACTTAGGTCACTGAATTAGAGAAATAATTCATTGGTCATCCCTTATTTTACCTTCAAGTTTTTTAGTTAAAAAATATCCTTTTCCAAGGTCTCTATGTTTGGACATAAATTCAGTGGACTTTGGGTTCTGAAGCTGCCTGAGTTGAGGTTTTGTAACATTAATAGAACTCCCCGCTTTTAATGAATGGATGACATAGACGAGTCGTCACTAAATACGAAGCGATATAATATCAGGCCTTGGGCAAGATATCTATATCAAAGACTTAATATCCAACTATTAAGGCCCTGGTATTAATATATATCGGATTTCTTTTTAATGAACCTGCCAAAATGCAATAAAGAAGCATGGTGGGTTTTTACTACAAGCACTGGTAGCTATGGAGCCTTGACAGCAGTGAGATATAAATAGGCTTTACGTTTCATAAAAACTAAATGACATTTTTAATTTAATATAGCAAAGAGAAGTAATAATATTGACTTTCTAGGTAACATAAAATGTAAATATCTTGGAACGGCAGCGGTCCGTAAACGTTTTCCTCCATAATTTTATTAATAAATTCAGGAAAGAGGCAAAATGGATTGAGAGAGATATTAATCAGCATCTTTCCTTAAATGTTTATTAAAAAATTCTGATTTCAGATTTTCTGTTTCATTAAAAAATATATTTTTAATATCCATCAAACTTGCTTTGAAGTTTGTATAATAAAGTACTTAGATTTACTACTCGCTTAGATAATTAAAGATTTTCACTTAGAAAACCAAATTTTACTGTTCGTTTATTCTCTTATGTCCTCGTGCATACCCTTAAGTATGGTACGTAAAGAATGGAATTTAATGCTCATTAATTGTCGGCAGAAATTATACTTAACGACCTTTTGGTTTAAAAGAAAAGCATTTAAACTATACAAAAGGTCTCGCATCAGGATTCCTTATGATCTTACTAACTGACTACCTTATGATTTCGTACCTCATACCGTATAATGTGTTCGTTGTATGGCAATTTTAATCTTTGCTTCTCTAAACTTAAACTTAGAGAAATGGTAACATAACTGCATATACTGAAATGAAATGCCAATCACAGCAACTATAGCGTTATAAATCAAATCACTAGACATCTTTTACACAAAACGATAAAAACATTGATTTGAATATTCATTTAGTTCGTTATGCTAGCTAAGAAACATTTATCAGTGGCAAAAACAGAATTTTCAGCTATGAAAACTCTTGTTTCAGACTACTTTTTTATTAATTCATAGCACCACTTATAAATATTGTAGTTATCAGTATATAATGTAAAGTTAAACTTCTTTGGCTTATATTGTACAAAGTTTTTAATATAACGTTATTTTAAATATATAAATATCAGTATGTAAGTGATAAAAAAATTATTAAAGGTAAAGAAATTAACTCGTTTCTACACACCAGAACCTACAACGAGTTTTTAACCGAAAAGCAAAAACCAAAAACGAACTTCAATATATATTACAGAAGGAAACATTTGAGAAATTAGGCATTTGATAAATAAAATAAAGGAAAATAAAGAAAAAAACAATTACAAAGACCTAATCATTCTATTTTCATGATTCACTTCAATGAGAGTAACTCAAGGAGGCCTATACCCTACAAGGGACCCCTATCTAAGAAAAAAATGATACCATGCACATAGAGACATAAACATAACATTGACAATAAAAACCATTCATATACATATACACCCACACACACATAATACGTTTAGGCATAGGCGCACACCACTCAAACACATCACTCGTGCACACACACAGATCACTGTCACATGACATACCATCCAAAATACACAAATAAACATTCAATAAAAATGCAAATGAAACACAAACAAAAAATTAAAGTACAGTCTTTGGCAAACTATATTTAAGGTCTTGTTTATATTTATACAAATATAAATGTCTATATTAATTGTTAAGTTTAAATTCCCCTTAATGAATTAAATTGTCATTAAAATATTAATTGTCAAAAATTAATACAAATAATTCATTGAAATCTCAAATAACGAATTGTAAATAAGAATGCCACGTATTTCTTGTCAATATTAGAAATTATTAATTAAATTTTGTTTTTTAATTTTAAATTTAGAAAAGAGAATTTATGAAATATTTTAATATTATATTTTATGAAAAATAGTATATTAAATTATTAAATGACGTGTGGCAAATGCCACACGTTATTTGTGAATATTAAAACTACCTAACATTCAAACGAATTAGCATTAAAAACGCTGCACATCTTCGTGACGCTGAACACGCGATTCATCCGTAAAAAATATACCCGCATGCGCCTAATGAATTTTCACTTCAAAAACAGTGCTAAGAACACTTATTTATATAATAATAGTATGATAAGTAGAAAATAAATGGCTATTATATATTATTTATTATAATTATATAACTGAAGTATTTTGTCAATTTTTTCGAATTAAAGTGTGACTGAGTGATTTTATGTTAACACGTAGAGTGAATCTCTATTTGTTTTACACGTAAGATTGGGCATTAAACAACAATAAAGAATTTTGAATGTGTATCTTTCTTTTAAACAGAATGTACATATATATTTTCTTAAGCGCAATCTAACACAGCTTGTTTGTAGTTTACTCGCTACTCTCGTAGCAGCTGCTACGTGGCTACAAGTCTGCCACGACGTCTACAAGGAAAGAGAGCCCTTTACCAATACACTATATTCGTCTTGAAACTAAAGCAATCAAATCGGTTTCTTATTATATATATAAACTAGTAAAAGAAGTAATGGTTTATCTTATATTAAGTGAATCCGATTTAATATTTTAATTTGAAAAGCCTACATAAAAATTATGACCATAACTGAGTCAAACTAAACTTTATGGTCTAAGTTCCTGCGATGATCAGACTTCTACTCTATCAAATCTGAAAGTTATACCTGCAGTTATAAGCGATCCTGGACTATGAAAGTTTGGAGAACGATTGTATATTGGATAAAGGGAGAAGGTGTATAAAATAGCACCTCAAAATCATATCATCGTTATATTTTTAAGAGATCCTATTGTTAGTACTTCGATTTATAATTGACTTTAAAACATAACATATTGATCGATTAGATCAAAGTTAAACACATTTTTATGTGAAAAGTATAATATATTATTAGAAGTTTTATTACAATAACTATCATAGATGAAAAATGTTTGTATTTTTCTTGTTTATGTGCATAATTAACTTAAAATGAGACTCACTGCTTCGTTGGTCTAGTGGTTAGTTGGTAGCGCGTTCGACTAGAGACATGAGGTTCTGGGTTCGTGTCGAGTTTTCAATTAAAATTAAGAATATAGAAGAAATAGAGAGTACAATTGTGTACTATGCCTGCCAATCCGCAGTGGGGCAGCGTGGTGGGTCTATGCTCTAAAAACCCTTTCTCATTTGAATGAGGGGGCATGTGCCCAACAGTGGGACGTTAATGGGCTGCTACTTACTTTAACATAAATTAACATAAGTGCAAATGACGAAAAAATTTCAAGAGTTATTGATAATAATGGAGGTCATAATATAATAAAGTCGTATTCATTTCATTTTCGAAATGATATAGCTTAGAATTTTATTTAGATAAGGCGTACGAGAAAAAGAACTTATGTTAACATTATTATGAGTTGAAACCTGTAACAGATTTTGGTTACTATCATTATTTCATGTTATTTTAGACAAAATGTGGCATGTAGCGATTTTGTTGGTGAATTTTCTACAGCAAATATTGTCAGAACGTGACTCTTACAGGGTATAACTCTGCACAGAGTTGATACAGCAATATCAGCACCTATCTTACATGTATTTAGTAATGAAATTGCCAGAAATAAGTTTTTTAAGACCAGGGGCACGAGATCAGGTAAACAAAAATATGAACAAATAATTTCTGGTTTCATTTACTTAATAGTATACAAAATAATTCGAATTTAAATATAAAAAAAAGCTTGTGACGTATTAATTGAATTCCTTTTAAAAAGTTGGCGAACTATAAATTGTGTTGAAATCTCCATAGAAGAGTGCATACTAGATATAATACTTGAAGAACAATTTTATTATTGACATAATCCAACAGCTTTTTAACAAATTATAACATAAAATATTTAAAATAAGGCCAAATACCGATATGTAATTGCTATATAAGATTTGGATTTGGAGTTGGTATCATACTTTCCGAAAGAATGGATGATTGTGTGAAAGAAGTGAAATACGTGAGTCCTAGACTCATCTGGATCAGGCTAAAAGTTGGACTTACTCGGATCTTTGTCTTGGGTGCTTATGCTCCGACGGATCTGGGCACCAGAAAGTCCAATAAAGCCCAAAAAGAAATAGATGAGTATTGGGAAAGTGTGAGTGATACGTTGAATGAATGTGAACCGAATGAGCGAATAATTATGTTAGGAGATTTTAATGGATGGGTAGGTGTGAAACGTGATGGATATGAAAGGACTCTTGGTATGTTTGGTGACAAACGGGTGAATGAAAATGGACGAAGTTTGCTTGGAATATGTGTGGAACATAGTCTTTTTGTGGCAAACACTATGTTTGAGCACAAGGGGATTCATGTGTATACAAGGGAAGAAGGGAATGCTAGAAGTATGATTGATTTTGTAATTGTGGACGAAAAACTGAAGAAGAAAGTTCTAGATGCTCGAGTATACCGCGGGGTCGACATCGATACTGACCACTACCTGGTCGTTGCCCGAATCGGTGGTCTTTTTAATCGGTGGCGCCATAGAAAGAAGGAAACCTCGAGCATTCTTGAACGAATAAAAGTGGAGAGATTGCAAGAAGAGGATGTTAGAGAAGAATATCTGAAAAATTTGAGTGGGCGATTCAAGAGTGAAGACGAAGGAAATGAGATTGAAAGTTTATGGAATAAATTTAAAGATGGAGTGGTTGGTGCTGCTATTGATGTATGTGGCGTGTCTAAAAGGAGGAAAGGTAAGAAAGAGAAGAATTTGTGGATGGACAAAAATGTTCAAGCAGCTGTGTGTGAAAAGAAGAAAGCTTGGTCCGATTGGTTGGCTACAAAAGCGAACCAACGAATGCAAAAGGCAACGAATGATGACGTAAAAAAGGCAAGAATGGAATACAAAAGGGTGAAAGTAATCGTGAAAGAAGCTGTAAGAAAGAAAAAAGAAGAATACAGTGATATGTATGATAGGAGACTTTCTGATGATTTTCAGTCAAACAAAAAGTTTTTCTGGAAATCAATACAATTTGCCCGAGGGAGATCTACTTCCTCGGAGCTTTGTAAAATCAGAAGTTTAGATGGAAGTTTAATAAAAGGAGAAGAATGGATATTGAAGAGATGGAAGGATCATTTTGAAAGTTTGTTTGAAAGAAATGAAGCAGAGGTAAATATGGCCTCTGCGGATAGCAATGAATGTAAGACAAGTGATAGCGAGATTAGTATGGATGACATCATGAAAGCGATAAAAGGTATGAAATCAGGTAAGGCTGCTGGGTATGACAGAGTGTCAGTCGAGATGCTGAAGGCTGGCCGCGGGATTGTGGTAGCTCAGCTGTACTGCCTTTTCAATATATGCTGGGAGAAAGGTCAAGTCCCAAGAGATTGGAGCAAGGCCGTAATTGTCCCTCTATATAAAGGAAAAGGGTCACAGCAGGAGTGCAAAAATTACCGCGGTATCAGCCTTCTTAGTGTCGTCGGCAAATTGTATGCAAAGATATTAATTGAAAGGGTGATTAATGAAACTGATGGGAAAATATGGGACGTGCAAGCGGGATTTAGAAGAGGAATGGGATGTACGGATCAGGTCTTTTCTTTACGGTGCATAACTGAAAAATGTTTGGCTAAACACCAAAAAGTTTATTGCGCGTTCGTAGATTTAGAAAAGGCCTATGATCGAGTGGTGAGGAATGAGCTGTGGTCAACGTTATCTACGTATGGGGTGAGCGGTTGTCTGATCCAAGCATTGAAGTCTCTCTATGAGGGTTCTAGTGCCTGTGTCAGAATAAACGGAGCGTACACGGAGTGGTTTCCTGTCGAAAGAGGTGTTCGACAGGGATGTGTTGCGTCACCATGGCTGTTCAACCTTTTCATGGATAAATGTTTGACAGATTTAAAAGAAAGTATGTATGGGTTAAGAATGAATGAATTACTCATCAAATGTTTACTCTACGCTGATGATCAAGTAATACTTGCGTCATCCGCTAACGAGCTTCAGGAGATGCTAAATATTATGAATGAAGCTTTGAAAGGGAAAGGAATGAAAGTGAATGTAAACAAAACGAAAGTTATGCTTTTTGAACGAGATGAATCTATGATGAATGGCAATATTTTGATAGATGGGGAACAAGTGGAAGAGGTGAAAGAATTTGTATACTTGGGATCTAAATTTACAAAAGATGGAACATGTGAAAGTGATATCGAAAGGAGAGTGAATGCAGGGAATATGGTAAATGGTGCTCTGCATGCTTTTATGAATAGCCAGATGGTGTCTCAAAGGGCTAGACTGGCAGTGCATGCTGGAGTGTTGGTGCCAACACTTATGTATGGTAGTGAAAGTTGGGTATGGCAGAAGAATCACAAAAGTAAAATAAATGCGGTAGAGATGAGAGCGTTGAGAAGCATGAGTGGATTAAAACTGAGTGACAGAGTAAGAAATAGTGTGATAAGAGAACGTTGTGGTATAAAAGAAGACGTAGTGACTAAAATTGAGAAAGGTATGCTTAGATGGTTTGGGCATGTAGAGAGAATGAATGAAAGGAGACTGACAAAAAGGATTTATGAGTCAAGAGTGAATGCGAAAGTTGGAAGGGGAAGACCGAGGCGAACGTTCCTGGACCAAATCCAGGACATTTTAAATAACGGCCAGGTCAAGAATACTCTAAACCGACGAACTTGTATGAAAGGTTTAATGAGATTGAAGGAAGCGAAGGAGATATGCAAGGATCGTGGCAAGCGGAAGGATGTTGTCTCTGCCTACCCCTATGGGAATGAGGAGTGATGCTATGTATGTATGTATAAGATTTGAAATCATAGAGCAGAGATTAATAGGTTAGAGTTGAGAAACAGTAATAAGCAAAAGTGAAAATCTGAAGAAGTATTCAAACTACGCAGTGAGCTTTTTCTATTTAAACAAGGTCATATTTTGTCATAAAAGTAATGTTAAAACGACACAAAATCACCCATTTTACTGCAAGTGCAAAGTATTTTTTGCTCGTGTTTTATTTTTTCAATAAAACGATCAAAGTAATTCGTATTAATTGTACTTGTAATATTAGCAAAGTTAAAACAAAATCAATCCACTGACATTTTCTTATAAAATTTATTCCATAGAAATTTAAATTCTCTTCGTGCTAGGATAGTGTAACTTTGAAATAAAATACGAAACTGCTATAAAGTTGCGATCCTCCAAAGAATTACAACTTCCAGAGTTTTACGTTATTATTTCTCTGTCTTGCTACTCAAAATTGTTGAGCAAATTGTCATTTTATCGATAGTAAAAAGTTGTATATAACGACATAAACCCTAACATGCTTCGCTGCAGCTCATCCTAGTATTACTTATACGGTTTCTATTTTCCTTTCTTATGAAAACTTCAATTATAGAAAAATGTTTTAATTTTGCTATAAACTTCTTTGCAATATTATCGAAAACACTGTTAATATTTTTAACCGACTTAAAAAAAGAGAAGGGCATCAATTCGTCTGTAATTTTGTATATGTTTGATTCCTCATAACTTTCGACTGGTTGAATCCATCTTGATGATTATTTTTTTATTTGAAGGTGGTGCTTTCCGTAGGGTCTCATGTTTTGTGGTTTAGTTCTGATGATAACATCGATGAGAAAATCTGAGTCTTGAATGCATTAAGCGACAAATGGACGAATAACTCAGTATCACGCCAAATGATTTCGATGATTCGTTTCTTATTAGAAAAGATACACTTCAAGGGATGTTTCACGATAGTTTGCTTAGGTTTTGATCATGAGATCCCTGACAAAGCAACGGAACTCTTCAATTCTTAGGAACAAGTTAACGATACTCGGCCGAATCTTTTATAGGCTATCCTAGAAATAAAACACCGATACTAGTTTAAAATAGCTTTACTGGTAGTTATAATTACAATTTTTGTCTTCCGAAATCCAGAGTTATTTAACAAATGACAGTCAAAATGACTTAATATCACTGTTTTAAACAGTGATATTAAATATTAGCATCAGTTATTTTATTTCAAGGCTAAGAACTATATCGTGATATAATACATATAACATATTAACAAAGGAAGAACCGCCTTCAAGACTATTTCAAGCAAATTAATACGCTCTCAAAAGTAAAAAAATATTTCTTATTCTTTTTGGAGTTATTCTTATATTTGGAGTCGGCGTCACCCAAGGTAGGTGAGTCCCGCGTGTCCAGTTGGCCTCTCCCGCCGCTCCATGCTATCATCAAACAACCTTGGTTATAGATATTCTGCCACAAATCGCAGCCTTTCTGTAAGTTCCATTGACAATCATATTTGACTACGACAATTACATACATACATAGCATCACGCCTCATTCCCATAGGGGTAGGCAGAGACAACATCCTTCCACTTGCCACGATCCTTGCATATCTCCTTCGCTTCTTTCATTCTCATTAAATCTTTCATACAAGTTCGTCGGTTTAGAGTACTCTTGACCTGGCCGTTATTTAAAATGTCCTGGATTTGGTCCAGGAACGTTCGCCTCGGTCTTCCCCTTCCAACTTTCGCATTCACTCTTGACTCATAAATCCTTTTTGTCAGTCTCCTTTCATTCATTCTCTCTACATGCCCAAACCATCTAAGCATACCTTTCTCAATTTTAGTCACTACGTCTTCTTTTATACCACAACGTTCTCTTATCACACTATTTCTCACTCTGTCACTCAGTTTTAATCCACTCATGCTTCTCAACGCTCTCATCTCTACCGCATTTATTTTACTTTTGTGATTCTTCTGCCATACCCAACTTTCACTACCATACATAAGTGTTGGCACCAACACTCCAGCATGCACTGCCAGTCTAGCCCTTTGAGACACCATCTGGCTATTCATAAAAGCATGCAGAGCACCATTTACCATATTCCCTGCATTCACTCTCCTTTCGATATCACTTTCACATGTTCCATCTTTTGTAAATTTAGATCCCAAGTATACAAATTCTTTCACCTCTTCCACTTGTTCCCCATCTATCAAAATATTGCCATTCATCATAGATTCATCTCGTTCAAAAAGCATAACTTTCGTTTTGTTTACATTCACTTTCATTCCTTTCCCTTTCAAAGCTTCATTCATAATATTTAGCATCTCCTGAAGCTCGTTAGCGGATGACGCAAGTATTACTTGATCATCAGCGTAGAGTAAACATTTGATGAGTAATTCATTCATTCTTAACCCATACATACATTCTTTTAAATCTGTCAAACATTTATCCATGAAAAGGTTGAACAGCCATGGTGACGCAACACATCCCTGTCGAACACCTCTTTCGACAGGAAACCACTCCGTGTACGCTCCGTTTATTCTGACACAGGCACTAGAACCCTCATAGAGAGACTTCAATGCCTGGATCAGACAACCGCTCACCCCATACGTAGATAACGTTGACCACAGCTCATTCCTCACCACTCGATCATAGGCCTTATCTGTCACCATATATCCGGATATCCTATAAAAGATTTTGCCGAATATCGTTAATTTGCTCCTAAGAATTGAAGAGTGCCGTTACTTTCTCATGCATCCCATGATCGAAACCTAACCAAACTATCAAACAACTCTTGAAGTATATCCTTTGCAATAAAAAACAAATCATCGTAATCGGTTGGCGTGATATTGAGTTATCTTAAGACGACAAATTCAAGACTTATACGATTATCTCATGGATGCCAACATCAGAATTGGTCAAAAAGGACCCTACGATAAGCACCACCTTTCATATAAAAAAGAATCAACGAGATTTGTGCATCCAGTCGAAAGTTGTAACGGTAATAAGGTAACAAATATTTAAAAAAATACAGACTTGATAACCTCCTCCTTTTTTTGAAATCGGTTAAAAAGAAATTTAACAAATTTTTTTCTATACAATCTAAACCTGGGGTTTTAATAGATACAGCTAAAATAGTTTATCGTATATATTTCACCAAATCCCACCTCTAAAAGTCATCAGACATTCAGACATGTACAAACTTAGTTGAACGAGCTTGCTTTATTTCCGTCCGACCTGTCGAGTTCGACGCTATTCCAGGAATACGCGACGACCCAGACATGTTCATTTTGCCGACAACCCAAATGCAAGCCTTGACAGCACTCCACAGCAGCGACACGGATATGCACTCTCATATTTAAATGTATTATTTTACCTTTGACTGAATCATTCAGTGAACAAAGTAAAAACAATTAATGTATCCCCTTTCATTTCTTTACGGTCGGCTTGCTATTCCCATCACTCCACAGCTGAAACCTTTTAATTTATAAGGCTGCGATCGCATTTTATTTCATAAGAAATTAAATGAAATATTGTAACTGACAAGCTATGTTGGCCTCGGTTTAGGGAAATCATAAATCTGAATCCTGGATAGACACCATTAAGTTTCTCTTTGTAAAAATGAAACTTACGTGGTCTTTTCAATCCATCATTGTGCTTTTCCATGAAGGGAAACATCGTGAGGCCTGTAGTCTGCCAACCCCCACGTCCATGTTCTAAAATTTTCAGCAGCTGTGAGACATTAATAGGCTGCTACTTAACCTTTGCTTCTTTTTTGGTCTAGTGGTTAGCATGTACAGACACGAGGTCCTCCTACAGATATTGAGTTTCCTATCAAGATTTTCTCAATATTTGCCCGAAGTTAGGAAGTTGGCAGTGTACTCCATCCCGAGCATCGGAGAGAACGTTATGCCGTTGGTCCTGCGCCTGATGTCTCTCCGGTCATGTCGGGTTTCCGTCACATTGGACTATGGAAGGGAAGGAATAGAGAATAGGAATAGCACTTGTTTACTATGGCCGGCAACTCGCAGTGGAGAAGCGTGGTGGGTCTATGTTAGAAAAACCCTCTCTTCCATAACTGAGGAGGCCTGTGATCAGTTAATGAGCTGATACTGATATAGATTAATACAGAGTCGTAAGTATCTATCTAATTAGATATAAAAACGATAAATTACAAGCAATTAACGTTTCACGTAAAAGCTTAGACCGAACACGGTTCTCCATTCCGGGTTAGTCAGCTCCAGAATTACTCCCAGGATTTGGAAAACTTGTTACGTTTTCCTTTACAATGATAAGTTTTAAACAATAACAAGACGGAAAACTATTTAAAAAAGTAATTAAGACGTACTTATCCATCATCACATCACGTATAAAGAAAATCTTTGAAGGATCAAATGTCATCAATCACTTATCAATTGTTATTTCAGTAAAAATCTATCAGAATATTGTATTGCATTGTCGTAGTAAATAAAATAATACATTGTTACAATATTTCTTGACTACTGTTGCCCGTGAAAAGCAAAGTGAACAAGTAGGACTTACAAAATGCAATTAATCTGTTTAGCTTTCCAATTAAATTTAATCTTGGTTATAAATGGTAAAGAAAATATCTTGTTCATTATAAATTCGCAAGAGGTGCTTGCGAAAGTTTACTAAACAACTGCTAGTGGAGAAATAGCAATGTACTTCCCACGATTTTAAAAATGCACCATACCACGTTTTTCTTACAAGTCTGTATACTAGATAGCAACGTTTTATTCATGAAAACGTGTGACCGGCACTGGATCACTTTACGACCGTTTCCAAAGCGTGTAGTTCGATTTCTAATGCAAATTTTACTGCCACACAATAAAAGTGGCGACATTCATAAATTATTTTGGTGTTCTTGCTTTTGAATTTTTTATGAAATTCTGGCTTTTAAAGTAATATTGATTGTATACGTTTATACAATAAAATTCGTTAGGTATAAACGCCTGTTAACATTCCACTGCTGAGCATAGGCTTCCTCACTTAAATAAGACAGGGTTTTTTAGAACAAAAGCCCACCATACTGCTCCATTTAGACAATTTAGCGCTTAACTGTGATCTCACCTGGCATGGTTGTGATACTGTCTAAGATGGGAACGCGCTAATCTGGTAAGAGGCGATATAACGCATATGGTTCCTACACAGCACCGAACCGGAACACAAATCTCATTGATTGGCGATACATCTTTGCTGGTAGGTTAGTAACTAGTCACAGCCGAATCCTCCCACCAGACCAGACTCAGACAAATTAGAAAATACAATTTTCTTCATTAGCCCTACCGGGGATCGAAGTAGGGGCTTCTGCCAGTGCCTGGCCAAGAGTCGAATCAAAAACTCTTAATAAGCATCCACTTCTTCTTAGTTGTTTTTCCAATTCATCGATATGCTTTTCACTGAGTTCTGGATTCTTCAATGTTCAAAAATCGCGCTTAGTTGTAGGAGCTCTTTTTGCAATTCTCCCACCCGGCACGTACGTATGCCCGTGACAGGCGGGAGATGGGACTAAGGTGGGTGCTGAATTAATTGCGTGAAGGGCGGGGCTGTCGCTTGACCAATCAGAAATTATCAACGTCAGCGATGCACTCAATCCAAATGCTTCCGTCTTCAACAATATCCCTGAATATCCCAGGAGTAATTCTATGGTATGTGAAGCGTGATATTCCGCAGTGGAGCAGCGTGGTGGGTCTATGCACTAACAACCCTCTCTCCTTTGATCGAGGAGGCCTGTGCATGGATAGCAACCTTCTTACTATATATACTTATATAGTTATTAGGTTTATAAATTTGCTTCCGCCGTTTTTTCAATAAGTGTCTTTAGCGTAAGTTCTCATCGGGATAAGACGATCAAAAATATCACATAGCAAGCTTGTACATCTGGTAAAGTACTTTTAACCAAAAGATAGCGGATATCTGTATGGATCATATGTCTGTTGCCGATAGAAAATGTCTGTTTTTAAGTCAAATTGTCGTCATTTGCGGGAACCTTTTTCATTTCATTTTCTTTGTAAAAAAAGGTGTGGCTTAAGCTCATCGTATGCTCCTGAATATGTACGGTGATATTGCTCTTTCGAAGAGAACGTGTTACGATTACTTTAAATTGGTAACTTTAATGTCAAAAACCGCCAAAAGGCTGTGAATGGGATATGAGTGTCAAAAACGTTGAATTTGAAGCTTTATTCAATCTAAACTCGTTTCAAATGCATAAAGTACTGGTAGAATTAATACTTGATACTCAATATTTTAAGACGCTTAAAACCCAAAGAAATGATTCACAAGCAAGGAAACTGGATGTTAAACTATACAACTACCTCTTTTTCCATCAATGGCATACAATCTGGCAAACGATTGGCAGGTCTTCATTAGTATGAAGAAATAAAAACATTTGATCGAATCTTGAATAAGGAAAAGTAATTTTTCAGTCAATAAATCTGTATGCTGCTTAAAGCATAGGCAAAAGTAGTGGCTAACTGTGGGGAGTATTTTGAATAAAAAGCAGCCACCAATTTTTCCATGATGTAGCTTCAAGTTTATGAAAAAAACGGCGGAAGCTAAGTTGTACACCCAATCGTCAATATATTTTATTATTTCCACACACTAATTCTAATGTACTACTGATGATGGCATTAAAGGACGACTTAAAATCTAAAGTTGCGAGGGTTCCTTCACACCCTATCCTGAGAAGAGCCCAAAACAAATTGAGTCGGGTATTTTGTATTTTTTTACCATCGTCATAACAATATCATAGAAGTTTATCGAATTTGAATACAAATTAGAGCAATTCGTTTACTCTCACGCATTTCTATCGGCTAAGTAATCTTGCCACTTATAGTATATTTTTTCAATCAACTTTCTTTTAACAAAGACTTTGAATTTATTAAGTGACACCGCTAGAACGTCTTAAATGAGTTGTTAACTGTATATAGCCTTTTTTCCTTAAGAAAATCCTCATGGATACCCGCAACATCAACGGGTTGCGGGTATCCATGAGGACCATTGTGCCGGACTTTTACCGGCTAAAACCTGACGTTGCTCTGGCACGTCGCCCGTGACGACGGGCCCCACTCGGTGTCGGCAGTCATCCGACTATTCTCTGCAAAAGCGACGTGGCTGCAGCACCTAGCACACCACCAGCCACTTCCGGGACATCTCTATGCGGACAACGAGCCCTGCGTTACCCAAAGGTCACTCCCTAGGGAGGAAGTCGACGTTCGTGAGCCGCACGTCTCCTACCCATCCTTCTTCTGCGTATGGCGGGAGCGGACACGTCTTCCTCTCTCGACCGCTCCACCGTCTCCTACTGCAACATCACTTCTTCGCAAAAGGAGACCATCGCATTCCACGAAATTTTGCTGCTGACCATCCCTTTGACAACGGAGGGCAGCGAAATTTCCGTTCCAACAACAGACACAAGTGCAGCGCATGGCTTAACCCATTTAGGGCACATCACCAGCGAATGAGTGGCCGTGTCAGAGGTATCTGCCAAAACAGCCGTGGCCGGACAGGACCTGTGCAAGGCGGAATGTAATGACTCTGAAGCCTCGAGGGCACCATTTCTCCAAGACAGGTAGAATCGCCGCGATTGTCACCCAACCCGCACTTGAAGTGCATAGTGACCCTCGCCACCTGGGAGTCAGGGACGCCTGTCGTCACCTATAACACCGCCAAACTTGCTCGTGCCTCCTCTCTCCTAACTGTATACAGCCTACTAGAATTTATAACAACATTTTCTTAAGTTATATGAGGTATATTCATTCACATTTAGTGAAAAATTATAAATTAAACTACAGGCCGACTTTATTTATTTGTATAGACTGCAAGATATTTGATATGTCAATTTGGTTTGACCTGTACTTATGAATGCTCGGATTATGTACTTGATTCTAATACTCCCGCCGCAGTTCACTCATGGGGAGCCAGTGAGGCGTGAAAAAGCGCTGAATGCGCCGTTCTGGTCGAATGGCCACCGCCAATGGAACTTCGAAATTGAAATGTTTGTTCAAAACATCTTGTGTTTTTTAATATTTATTACATAGGTAAAAATATATTATTACTAATATGCGAAAATTGTTATCCTTTGCTTAAAATGTATTAGTCCAGTCGAATTAAGATTTGACATTGAATTGTGACATGTCGACCCTTTTTTTAAGCTAATTAGACAGAGCTATATTAGTTAAATTAAAAGGTAAATAGCAGCCTACTAATGCTCCACTGCTGGACACAATTCTTCTCTTTCGTAATTTACAATTGCTGAAAGGGACAAAACACTCCAAATGGATTTGAAACTAAAATGCCCACAGGCGTAGTTTAGAAATTAATTGGTAGATGCAATTTTTCTTCAGTAATCGTCGGGGTGGGCGAGTCTAAACCGGTAAATAGCGATTTTAGTAAATAAAGACCAAAATTATAGGAAATTTAATACAATTAAACACAAAACATTCTTTATTGTAGACAATTACATAGGTTCTGCACTAGCGTTAACCGGACATCTGAAGTCAATTCCTTTCCTTACCGACACTAATTACTAGTTACAAAGTTGTCTATGAAGGAATATTCAGAAGACAAAAAACCCTGAGAGTGAATGAATTGGTCTATATATATCTTGATATATAATAAATTAAAAATATATATTGTAATGATGATGACACAAAAAACATACAGCCGACTGAGTTTGTTGTGGGCTCATCTCAGATCAAGGCGCAGAGAAACCCTCGTAACTTTAGACTGTAAGTTTTTCTTTAATGTTATGATCAGACATTCATTTAAATATTATATGGAAAAAGAAACGATACTTGATGATTCATAAATGCTGTAATACTTGACTAAAGATATTTTCACTTAGTGTTTACAAAAATAAAATAAAAATTATTTAGCTCGACCTTTATAGAATCATATTTTGTTAGTAAATTACATAAAGACCTAAGCTCATGTAAGTAAACTTAAAACTACCTTAACCTAGATCTTATAACTAAGACAGCCCCGATTTAATAGCATCTGCACCTTATGGCCATGGTTCAGGTACTGATTATTAAGCCTGTCTGCCAAGGCCTTCAGGATGCTACTGGAACTGCCCCTAACCCTGCCCACCACAGATGCACGTTTGCGCATGATTGTGTAGAAACAGTCTACATATGCTACAATGGACCATATATAACTAAATCGTAGGAAATTTAATTCAGAACAACTTTTTTCACAACTTTCTGTTTCAAGGACACAGTAAAATCCAGAATAATCTATAGTATCTTGTATTAAAAAATCTATATTCAAATAAGCAATAATATATAAACAGTTTGTTTCATTTACAAACAAGTCTCCTGTAAAATTTGCTCAATTAAATAATGTCACTATTCTTCGAAAGCAATATAATAATATCTTATACCTAATAAAGAGAACACTGGGTAAAGACATCAGGAAATAAGGTACTCAAGCTTATTCGCCACCCTGTTAAAGTTTTATTACACGGATGTCAGACACTTACCGCTTTTTACCGTCCATTAAAGACTTTCCGACGTCGGTTGGAAATTTTTTACAATATTTATATGGGTTATAAAAATAATTAAAAAACAACGCTAAAAAATTTGCTTTTTTATAGCTGAATACCCGCAAATGATAATACGTTTCACTCGGTGTTGAGTGATTTTCGTCCCTCGTTGCAATTTTCAGTGTAAAATATACTACAGCCTAATATTATCATCTTTTGAAAATTTATAAATAGTTTATTTATTTCAATATGGTTGTCTTTATAAATAAAACTCCTCCTATAAGACTGGACCGATTTTGTTGAAATTTTTGTGTTCGAGATTAGTTTCGATTGACAATTCGATATAATAAATAACGGATTTACCCATATCTCCTACGCTAGTAACAGGGCTGGTAAGGGAGAAATATTTAAAAATCTAATAGAAATTTAATAATCAAATCAAAACTAAAACAATTCCGTATTTTATCAGACTTGTATGTCAGGCCTTCCTAGCGCAAAGTTACGTGTACTCGTTTTGCTGACAGAATCGAATGACAGCAGGACAAAGAAATTGTATTTGAAATTTAACCAAGTTTGGGTTTGACCACGGCAGTCTATGAAAAAACATACCGCAGTGCAAAAAAGTTTTTCTTTCCGTATTATATTCTGTAGAAACCTTTAGGCGGTAAATGTTCTTAGTGCATTACCATTTTATACACTATTTAATTATAGACACAAATGAATTTTAAAACACCTAGTCGTTTATATTCATTTATAGACATTAATAAATGTTTTGAATATCTTCACTAAATATAAAAGTTAAGAAATATTAGTGGAATAGAAAGTTTATAGTATTATTTTTGATAAAATAATTTTTCACTGAGAACTTATTTCAAACACCTAGACGGAACATTTCTATAGTCGGGATTTCGACACTTCCTGCTCTTCACCAGAATACCCACTAAAATCCAGCGGTTCCTTATTAACGTGAGTGACGTCCCTAGATTTCCTTTCGCATTCCACTGAATCAAGGTATAACCTGCTTGATTGTAATCTCAACAGTTGATAAATGATATTACAGTCTAAGATGAATACACGCTGACCTGGTAAATGATTTTTTCAACAGCACCAAAACACAATTATTTTGGGTAACATGTCTTATCTGGTGGGATAGTAACTAGCCACAGCCAAAGCCTCCCACCAGTCCTGACTTAGATAAATTTGAAAATCCAATTTTCTAAGTATATTCCACCGGAAATCGTATCCTGGACAAGTAGCTACACCATTGCGCCAGCGGTCACATCAAAATATATTTTACATGAAATATAAAAGAAAGATGTTTTCTATTTTTTAAATTTAATATATTTACTTATTCTACTGATTTTATCAATAAAGATATATATATTTATATGTAATGGCAAACACGAAAACGCTTTGATTTTATTACCAGCTATCAAAATTACTAATGAAAAAATTATTCCAAATATATATACGAAAAAAATCAAGTCTCAATCACATTCTCACGGGTTGAAATTGGGTGAATGCTGACTTATGTTTATTTATTTCCATACGAAAGTTTTTATTTTAAATTTCAAGTCCGCCGCTGGAGATTTATTTGTCCCTCATGCAATATCCGTCACCTACATTTATCCCCCTTGTGTATACATTTTACAAAATCGATTTAGTGAGTTTCTCCATCACAAAAGTGTCCAAATTTTATGTTTTTAGTCATTATTGATTGTATTATTATTGAATATCTCTTGATATTTTTGTGACGAATCACGACAACTTAATGTGCTATAAGTTTGGAGTTATAGCCTATAGGTCAATGCTTTAAAACTCTATCACCTATGTGTGAGGAGATTTTTTCCCAGCAATGGGACGTTAATGGGCTACTACTTATAGGTAAGCAGCCTGTTAACGTTTAACTTATCGTAAAGTAGGCTTTCCGAGAAGTTAAAGGATAATTCTAGGACCCTTCCTAAATACTATTGATTTTTTTATTACATATATGTACATTTATAATTAATATTATAGTAACTAGTTTCCTTTTTTCACGGAATGGGCTTAAATTACTATGGTTAATTAAACTTAATAAACTTTTGACTAAATATGAACAAACAGAGATATTGTTAAATTCAAGCAACATAACTTTGGTCAGGTAAGCATCATGTTCTTTGTTTCTGTATTTCAAATTATACTTTTCTAAGACTGGGGCGGGTTGTGATGCGAACTAGCTGCGGGTCGCTGTAGTCTTTTCATAAAATATTTTCTACTTGACGTTGTGCTCTTTCCATTCAATATCCGACAACTTTTACTAAGCTGACACACTTCCGACGTCTTTATACCGAGCTAAGATTTCTGAACTACTTTTAGTCATGAAAAATGTTTGCTTATTTCGTAAGCTTGTTTGTTGGTTATACTTTGTAAATTGATTCCCATAAAATACGACATTTTTACATATAATTTCATTTACAAATTGTTTTTTATGAATAATGGTATACTAGTACCTACTCTGTCAGTTATAAATAAATAGAAAGTTGTTACTTGTAACCTGGTCACTTAAAATTTTGTTTAAATGTAGATATTGTAACTTGTAAACAAAGAAAAAAGGATATTCTTACAGTAGTTTTTTTGTCCTTAGCTAATAGCCAGATATCAAAACCATCATATATATAACTCAAACAGACTCGACGTTAAATTGTCCTTTTCAAATATTTACAACATATTTTTGAATATGAATGTCTAAACATTTATTGCAAAAAGCGTAGAAGTACATCGGTAAAAGTAATCATAAATTATAAGCCGACATTCAAGGCAAACGGATGGGAAACTATACTATTTTTTTTGTCTATTAGTGAAATATATTTTTTCATACGTTTTGTTAGCTTTACTCTTTATAATATCAGTAAAGAATAGCCTTGAGTATGTATTATATCTTTGGGAATGAGCAAGAAAAGCTTGAATGTTATGTTTACTTGAACTAAATGCTTATGTTATACAAACACGTAAAATTTGACAAGATATAACAAATGAGCATTTAATTTTTTTTATCATTTGCAATATTGCTTTCAATATTGCAAATGATGTAGGCAGCGGCAACGCAGGTAACTTCAAAATTTTTATAACGAGGCTTTATTTTTTCACTAGCTAATTGCTTTTATGCACAAACTCTGACCTATGGGTCAGGAGTGTGGAACTAACTGGTGTCCCGGACAAGTCCGACTGAGAATTTACAGAGGCGGGAGGATGTGAGCAAAGAGGTGCTGCTTTGTGTTTCCGTCTGCTGCGGCGGTGGGAGGGAGTATCCACTGCAATCTCGCTCTCTCGTATGTGGGTCTCCTTCAGTGAAATGACCATCTTAACTACGAAAGGATATTTTGCCGCCCTCGCTGGCACAATGTGCAATTAGTCGCTTCTCTAATAGAAGTCCTAGTTCGATCTCCGCCAGAATGAATTTAGGAAATCCATTTCCAAATTCCCAGTTTTAGACCAGTGCAAAGCTATAGCCATGACTACCAACAAGTCACCAAGCTAAGAACAAAGACAAATGTCTTCGTTTGTCTTGATAATAAAATTAGCTTTCGGATTTATAAGTAAATTATTTTCTAATAGAAGAAGAAGAAGAAAGTTGTGGTATCAAAGATGATGTAGTGACTGCAATTGAGAAAGGTATGCATAGATTGTTTGGGCACGTAGAGAGAATGAATGAAAGGAGACTGACAATAAGAATTTATAGGTCAAGAGTGATTGGGAAAGTTGAAAGGTTAGGACCCTAGACGAACGTTACTGGACCAGATCCAGGACATTTTAAATAAGGGTCAAGTCAAGAGTACTCTAAGCCGACGAACTTGTATGAAAGGTTTAATGATAATGAAAGAAGTGAAGGAGATATGTAAGGATCGTGGCAAGGGAATGAGACGTGACGCTATATATGTTGTAATAGATTTGTGCTCTTTCATCTTAGATTGCAAGTTAAGGTAAGTAACAGACCATTAACGTCCCTCAGCTAGGCAAAGTGCTCCACACTCATAGGAGAGAGGATTTTTAGAGCATAGAGACGCCACGCTGCCCCACTGTAGGTTGGCAGGCATAGTGCAAAAGTCCATTTCTCTCTCCCTCACTCTTATTATCCGATGTGACGGGAATCCGACACGACCTGAGAAAGATTAGGCGATGGACCGGCGGGTCAATATATCTTAATATGGATTTTTGAATTCACCCGTCCCGGGATTCCAAACCAGAGCTATAGCCGAACATACTTCCCACTAAACCAAAGAGACAGTTTCTTAAATTGTACCATCACTTAATATTACCTGAAAGTAGTAAGCGCTACTGCAAAACGTAGCAGCAGCATTTTTGCTTCATGTGTGCAGTTGATTCCTTAAATATATTCTCACGGATCAAAATATACTTTAGTTCCAAAATCCTTTAATAAAATTGTAACAAAGAAAATCCAATATGAAAATGTTATATATTTTTGGGGAAAGTCGCCACATGTCATGTTATTCTTACGCTATCTGTATCTGAGACGTTTTATGCATGAGAATGTGTGACCGGCACAGCACCACTTTACGACCGCTTCCAAAGTGTTGTAGTTCGATTCTTGATGCAAATTTAACTGCGACACAATAAAACCGGCAACTTTCATAAAGTATTTGCTATAGCTTCTTCGCTGCCTGGAAACTTTTATGGTTTGTATTTTTTTATCAAATATGCCCGAATAAAGAAAGAATTGAGCTTGTATGTTTAGGATAATTCAAGTGTTCTCCCTTTAGGTTCATGTTCACTTCTTTGCTGCTAAGAAATCAAGTATTACATTATAAATAAATTATTATGTCAGATTAGTTTTATGCTAGTCATGCTAAACCAGTGTATTTTCTTATAAAATTCATTATATAAAGCAAAATAAAAAATTACACATATATTTGGTTCTTTATATATTGTAGTTTCATTTGTATTTCAGGTAAATAAATAAGTATTGTGTCTGTATTTTTAAGTTGTAAGCTAGTAATTTTATATTATAAATTACTTTGATTAAATAAATAAATAAATAATTTTTTAATTGATATACCTATATATTAAATTGACAGTTTATATATGTGTATATATATATATATATATATATATCTATATATATATTTAAACTCTTATGCTTTATAAAGCACTTAAAGCCGTTGTTAATATAGAAGTATAAGAGTGAGATCAAAGAGATTTTTCTGCGCATACAAATTGATAATAATATCTCCTGTTTCCCATCTCCAGGCATATTTTACAAAAACTTTATTAAGATTACGGATCTGGCTCATGTCAAACTTAAATCTAATCCACCAAGGATTTTAAAATTTTAAGTATTAAACCCTTTAATAATTTTTCCAGAATATAATTAAGATGCTCTTAACAACGGAAAACGTACTACAATGTAAAATGCTCCTAACAAAACATTCACCCTAATTTAGGGAAAGGGAAAGGGGAATAAAACATGTATTTATAAACGTGCCTTATAGGGTATAAAAATAATATTTTTGATAAGCGTATTAATATTTAAACAGGCTATATTATTTAACGTTATATATTATAAAACAAAGTCATTGGCATCTGTTTGTTTTTCTATTCCCAATAAACTCAAATGTTTTTGAACGAATCATCTTGCGGTATTTACTAATTCATAAGGAAGGCTTGGGTATATTATTTGTTAGGCTTTTGCGTAAAAATTGGGTGAAATATTACATGTTGTTGGAATAGTCGGAAAATATCAAGCGGCCTCTGAGCTTTCATCTACTATAGCTCCCTTCGATATACAATGCAAAACAATTATTGTCATTGATTTTTATGTTTTAAATATTTGCATAATCAATTACCTGAAAAGTCTTTTAGATTCTTCAGTGTAGGCCTCATATTTACATATATCTAATACGCGTCAAGCTCAGAGAGGCACGAATAATATGTAGGCATATCTCTAGAGTACATTAAAAACCTACTATTACTACTCATGCGGAGCCGAGGTGGCTCGCTGGTTAAAAAGTAAAGCAAATAGCTTTTAATTTTTCAATGAATATTGGGTAAAAATCATATTTGATTGTTGCGATCCGGGGCTATAATATTTTCACCGCAGTTCATTCATCGGAAATCGGTATTGCGTAAAAAGTGCTGAAAGCCTGTTCCGGTCAAAAACTCGCCTCCGGTGAAAACCTCTCAATTGCAATATTTATCCATAAAACGTTCGAGTCTACCATGTTTTGGTAAATTTTTAACAAGGCTATCGAACTTTTTATAATATCATAAGTACTTTATTTATTTATGCACAGTTTAAACTGACTTAGAAATAAAAAACTTAAAACTAGTACACAAAGGACACCTTATCCCTTAAAAGAGATCTCTTCCAGGAACCGTAAAAGTGGGAGAATTTAATAGATAAGTGGTACAGGTGCGATATTTACGAACTACATAATAATGCTTTATATAATTATATATAAAAAAGTTAAAGTAAGTAGCAGCCCATTAACGTCCCACTGCTGGGCACAGGCCTCCTCACTCCGAGGAGCGAGGGTTTTTAGAGCAAAGACCCACCACGCTGCTCCAGTGCGGATTGGCAATCCGACACCACCAGAGAGAGATCAGGCGCAGGACAGACGGCTTAACGTGCTCTCCGAGGCACGGGGGTGGATCACACCGCCAACTTCCCAACTTCGGGTAAATATTGAGAAAATCTTAATAGAAAACTCAATATTTTTATTTGAATTGGCCCGACCAGGGACTCGAACCCAGGATCTCATGTCTGTAGTCCAACATACTAACCACTAGACCAATGAGGCAGTCAATAATACATAAACTTAAACATAAATAAATAATACATTAATATATATATACACATAAAAATACACACAATAAATACATAGATACATTAGTGTATAATATGCACTAAGATATTTATATATATATATATATATATATATAAATGAAATACATAATAATACTACAAATACTTTATTGAGTTTTAGACAATAGATACTCTTTATGCCTGATTTTGAATAGGGTCTGTCCAGGGTCCTCTTCTCATATATAATCGGGCAGTGAATTCCAAAGTCTAGTTGCAATTACAGTGTAAGATTTGCCGTAAAAAAGGGTAAACTTTACATATTAATATAAATAATAATTATATTATAAATGCAAAATGATTCCTATTATTATATTATAACGCTTAAATCTTTCAACCAAGGTAAGACAGGACCATTGCACCCCATTTAGTGACACAATGAGTAGTAATAAAGCAAAATCTTCGCTCGAAGTAAAACTTCTATAGGTATTGTGCCTTTTGAAAACATAAGAATACTACAATTAAGTTAAATATCAGTTTACATAATGCATTGATTTTTTCTTGTTTGATGTTTAAATTTACGTACAGAATCTGCATATCTTGCGATATGATTTTAAGTAAATTATCGCAGATAAGTTAAAAAATACGAGGAATAATTTTAGTTCGTTTGCTATAAGGAAAATAGAATTCTTCCTAGATGCCAACTTCCATTTTTTTAGACCTTAGCTTAGTAGGCAATCGTTATATATGTAAAAACAAATAAGTTGTACAAGTATCAAAAATAAAAGTGCCAATGTATTCCGGTCAACAACAACAAGTGAACACTCTAGGGAAACAGCTCGAGCACCTCGTTTCCTGATTATTTTCCTTGCAGCATTGTAATTAACTTCGTGCTGATATTAGTTGCTTATTATCATAGTATGGAAAATTTTATACATAAAACACGGAATTATTGAATTATATCTTATTTTGGTAGAATAATTATGATATAAACTCATATTAAAGCTACTAAACAAGCGTTAGTGGTGTTGGCAATGATCGTGGTCGTTAGATCGTAGAAACTAAAATGTTAAAATTAAAGCGGTCAACCTTCGCTCGAGTTTTAATAAGTATATAGAAATTTTATACTTTAGAACCCTTTTTGGGATCGAACTCATCAATCAACATCTTCGTCTCAACCGATGGACGTCCACTGCTGGACAAAGGTCTCTCTTAATGAATTCCAATGTGCCCAATCTTGCGCCGCTTGTATCCAGCAGCTGCCAGCGACCCGCTTGATGTCATCAGTCAACTTATTTGGCTATAAATCATGAGGTACAAAGTTCTAATTCAGGATTAGGTTTTCTGTTAAGAAATTTTGAGTATTTCCCCGATGTTTGGATGGTGGTATCTACACCCCCATGCCTGGAAAAACTCGTTACTACATCGATCCTGTGCCTTACTCTTCACAGGGTTGAGAGGGAAGGCATAGAAAATGTACTAGTGTTTATGAACACACTTGGGCACTGTATTTGCACTGTTATATCACCAGTAGATTATTATATACAGATATACCTAATTATACTACAAAATTCGGATTCCAGCTTTACAAAGCTACATAGTTATACTGATTTAAGGTATCTTAGTAGATGGAGAAATATTATGAACAAACATCCTCAACATTTTCAGTATTATGAAACGTAAAATGCAATAATTTTAAAATTTAATACAAACCGCTAAGAAGTGAACGCTCGCCAAAGCGCGTATTCTCTGCAACGTATTTACTGAAATTTATGATTTCATTTGCCTTCGCATATTTCAGCGTTGTGCCATTTGCATTGGAATGTTTCGTATTAAATACTTTACAGATTACTTGTCATTTGTCAACCATGTAAATAAAAGCATCTTGGCATTGATCTTTTATTTATTTATTCAAGATTTACCAACAAATTCTGATAACGGAAAAATATATATACTCGTACTACGACTTAAATCCTATATAAATATAACAACTTATTTAAAGGTAAACACCGTAGGTTCAAACTTAGTATATTTATACTACTATTTTTAAAAACTCTGCTAATATTTCTGTATTCTGTGTATACATATGTACGTTTACTTCTGTAATCATTGCCAAGTGCATCGAAGTGTAAATCTATGTTATTGCTGCAACTATTTACTGTTTTAAAATTTTTTATGTGCCTTTTCTAGTTTTGCACTCCATTTAAACGACAAATAAGAGCCATCAAAACGCACAATGAGGATTTTTAAACAAGAATTAGGCAAATAAAATTTAGGAAGAGCACTCAGTAAACTGCCATCTCCAGAAACCATCATCTGATTATGTATCACTGGAGATTAAAGGATATTTTAATCAAGTGTAAACCGAATATCTACCACTTTACCTCATAAACCCGTCGAACAGCCTGATAGTCAATACCCATTTATCCTTTGTTTTCGGTATAAATCCAGATCATTTAGCTTGCTAAGCTCATTAGATGAGAGTAAATTAAACCGTGTGTAGTACGCTAAACGAACTGAGCTTTGTTTGATTTAGATTACTTTAGCTAGCTTTACTAGTCTAAATATAGCAACACTATATAAAGTATTATAACAACCTATAAGAATGATTATGTAGGATAAAGATGCCCAGACGAACTTATGTATTTTAAGTAGTTTTTTACAACTAGGGTTATTATGAAACACAATATACAAAATAATCAGTCAAATAATATAATACCAGCTTATAGAAATGAATCATTTTACAATCAAGAAAGTTTTCGAATAATACACATACCAGCAGTCATTTAAGTTATCACTCAGTTTACATAACTGCTATTATATAAAAAAATATTTTGATCTTCAAGTCCGATTATTATTTAATCAATAAATTTATATTTGAACAAACTTTAATAACACTGAGTGTTATTCTCAACAAGTTCAAAATAATTCATTTGAACTCGAGTGGTTGAATAAAAAAGGATAAAAGATTTTCCATGTAATGAGTTTCAAAAGTTGCTAGATGGCGTAGGAATTAGCTTTTTTTCTATTACTTCCTCTTCTTTCTCTTCATAGTGACATTTAACAACATTTGTAGAAAAAATCTAAAAACTTAAATAAGATATGCTACAGTATATTCCATTTATATTTTAAATATTTGAAGTCGAGCTTTACGTGTATATTTTCAAAATTCATTGGTTTTAATCACTTTTTTAAATAGCAATAGCTATACTTTGAGTAATTCCATGAAGGTAATTTCGCCACTCACAAATTCAGCGGAGAAAAATCTGGTGTTGCAGTTTATATTAAATGCTCAAGGGAGCTATTCCGAAATCTCTCTACTGCTAATTACTTGGTTTTCTGATTTTAAAGCCACTTATATCCTACGCTTGCGAATGGTTCTAAAATACAATTCGTTTCAACCAAAGCAAGAAAGTGTGTCGAAATAAGCTTAAGATGTGCTTGATATTTAGAGTGTTCTGGTACACCATAATTTTATAATAAATCCTAAAAAATAGTTTTAAAATTTGTTTCCGAAACGGACAAGTATAAAGGACCAAATTATTTATGAATACAAAAAAAACAAAAGTGTTTCCTTCTGTGTATTTTGTAGACTTCGAAACCATTCAACCGATATGCCCTAAACAGGTTACTATTGAAATCAATTCTATAAAATGAGCAAACCATTTTTATATTGCACAATCTTGAAAACCAGGTCAGTTCTAAAAGGTTTTAATATAAATTATTTAAGGGTGACGTAAAGGTGGCAAAGACACCGAACATTTATCTATTGATAAATATATTGATCCATTCCATTTAGATGAAATGATTTTGAATTAATTTAAATCTGAATGGGATTGGAAAGGGATTCCAAAGTCCAGTGGTTTCATTACTTAGGCAATAATACGAAGCTGATTTTAAACTGCTTAACTAACTCACACGGTCATCATGTGATAATTAAAACTATTTTTTTTTCTCTTTATTTAAGGAGCTTAGTCACTATGCGACTATGACACTTTGTTGGTTAAACATAATAAGCTATTAAATATAATTTCCTACTTATCATCTAGCCTTAAAATAAATGTTAACTAATTTATATACAATTTTTGTCTTCTTCCGGTAAGGGTATGCTAATAGGGTAATGAAGTCGACTATATCTAACTTATATCCTAGTTGTAGAGTACAATTACTTCTAAATGCTTCGTTCCGCATACACTCCATCAAAACATGATATATATCTTCAATTACCCCACAAATGGAGCAATTTAAAACCATTTGCGATTAACTTGAAAACTTAGCAAAGTAAACAACTGTCTACTTTATCGGACCGATAACCAAATTAATTAAGGTTTTCCTCATATTCCCACAGAAACGGTAACTACTCATGCGACACAACGGGAAATATTTTATATCATTATATTAATTACAGCAGTCAACCAAAGAGTGAACGAAGTCCAATGGGAAGTCAACTATTATGGTTGAAAAATGTTACCCATCGTTTACAATTCATATAAAGCCTTTATTGTATATCTACATTCTTTTATTTTATCGATACATGTTTTATCTTACATTATAACATATTTGTATAACAACTAGTCATTCATTACATTGCATTTGACTTATAAAAGTGCAAATATGTGACATTAATCATATTGTAATCATACAATGTGCACTTGATCTTGCCATAAATATATTTTAAGTTCTGAAAGCATCCTAAGATGCGTGATAAAACAATCAATATATCTTCTGAGAGCTGTATGGACACTGGAAAGCAAATACGTGTTAACTCGCATAATATTTTTATAAGAACACAAATATGATAACTATAGTCAACCATCAAAGAATGTGTTTTTTTAAATTCTTATGAACAATTTTGGAATTGCGGATTACTACGTGATTGCTTTCCAGCGTGGATATTCAACCAAGATCATGTGGTCTTAAATTTTAGGTCCGAATTGGAATAAAAAATACAAGTCAATTCAGTTATAATAGCGCAGTAAACAGAAGTGTCTTACAATATTTTCCTATTTTTTAATTATTTAATAAGTCCCAAAAATAAGTATCAACGTAACTCGGCAGAATTAATAGAAGTAATGTAACACGATGATCACTTGAAATTAAAAGAGATTTTCGCCAAGCCTCAATTTATTGTATAATAATATAAATTCTATACAAGCTAACAAAGGAATCTATATTTAGTTGTATAATATTAACAAAAAAAAATATCGTTTAGATATAATAAGTTTATAAAGTAGAGCTTTATACCTCAACGCTAACTAATTGCTTGTAAGCTCTTTGTACGTGAACCTTGAATGTTATTTTTAAAGCTTGTATAGAATTTACTAACAAAAGGTTTTTTTACAAAGGATGCAAAACTTTTGTAATATATGTTGTTTATTTTACACTGTACAAAATGCTACAATGGAATCGAAAAATGGAATGGTACAGAGAACCAAAGAAAACACTTCATTCACGAATGGATACGAGAAAAATGGTCTTAAGCAATAACATTCTTATCTATATATAAACTGCCAGCCTTATTGGTTCGAGTCCCAGAGTCGTGTAAAATCAAAAACGAATAGAGAGTATTATGCCTGCCAATGCGCAATGTAGAAGTGTGGTGGTAAGGAGATCTGTGCCCAGCAGTGGGACGTTAATGTCCTGCTAGTTATTTATGTATAAAATATCTCTCTATTACTCATCTTATTATGATGATTATTTTATTGCGTTAGATTTGTTCTGGACTAAGATATAGAATAGGTTTACTTTTAAAGCTGAAATCAAAGAAAAGAAACTACAAGCACAAACATTAAATACATTCAAAGACATCCACACGCATACACACACATACACGCACACACGTACGCACACACACGAATTTCTGTTGTGAATCTTTAAATACATTTTATAAATTTTTATTACTTTTATGTATTATTATTAGCTTTTTGCATTTTATTCTTCTTTTTATAATTATCTGTGTGTAATGGTAAGTGGCTTTATTTTGTATATTATTTCTAACTGTATGTATATTTGTATATATAACGCCGTTGATTACAACTAAATAATAAAATTAATAAATAATAATATATACTAAAAAACTAATTTTGTTTTAGGTAAGAGTTCGTCAAGAATATGTTTTGCTGCTAACTAAGTAGATAAACAACAAATAGATAGAACTTCAAAGTTCCATATTTAAGTGTACGCATAAATATTTGTGTGGGTTAGCTAGGTTACTATATAATTTCTGAAATTGATTTTTTTTAATGAAAATTATTTTAAGAATCTATATTATATCCACAGAATAAGGTTCATAGATTCAACGTATTGAATAGTTAAAAAATACTGGTAATGTTTATACATATATTTACTTTATATTATTCTACATTTTTTAACATACTATATGGAAACAGATTTGACGTTATTAAATAGAAAGTATCCATTTATTAGTTACCGGTCATTTTATTTCTTAGTCATACGATTTTAGTATTGGTATAATATTAGTATAATCGATAAAAAAAGGTCCCATAACAGTAAAAGTCGTGAACAGCAGGGTAAGTAATATGTATGCACGTAACATTCCTGAAATAGTATGTTAAACGAAGGCACATTTCGTGATGTTCAACAGTTAAGAACTCGATTTACGAGCCGATGCCGGTGATAAGTGGTTTCAAGTCGAGCTTCGGTATGTATTCCGCTACGAAACTATTGAATTTGTTTTAGTTTATTGATGCGGAATGAACCAATTGGTGATATAGTGTTTGCGTTGCGAATATTTTCGTCAGTTTATAGATATCCAACAAGAGTTATATATGCAAATTATCTTTGTATTAGCCAACCAAAAAAGTTCGTGCGGTTTTCATTTATTGTATATTTATATCATACAACATATGTTAGATAAGTTTGTTTACTTTAAATAAAACTGCAAAAAATTTGGTAAAGTTATTGCCGTGTCAAATACAATAATTCGTGGTTGTTAACTTAATGAATTTTTACAGTTTCAGTTTTCAACACTTCTTAATATCAGCTTTTAAATGTACAAAATCTTACCCCACTACTTTATAATGCTTGAGATGTAAATAATAAATGAAAACCGCACGAATTTTTTTGATTGCCTAATCTATGTCGGAGAATAAGAGAGAACGGAGAAGCATAAAGCACAGGGGCGTAGGGTTCTCCGCCGACATCGTTATTAATTGGATCCATTATTTAATTTCTTATTCTGTGGGCGTTCGTGGGTAATGTTGGTGCAATCAAACACTTTGTTAATTAACTCGGATTATAATGTTCAATCACTTAATGTTCCCGATATCAATTTATACAAACTCATTAACAATAATATCTAGGAACTCGACAGTTTCAATAGTCACTCCGCCACTCGAGAACTGCCGAGAGACGCGCTGAACTGCCACTTATTGATGGCGCCAGCGCTCCACAGACTATTACATACGGACCAGCGATCCACAGACTCTTACAGTCCGACATATATATGTTGGGGAATAAGAGAGAAAGGAGCACAAAGCATAGGGGCGAAGGGTTCTCCGCCGACATCATCGTTAGTGGCATCCATAATTCAATCTCCATACTGTGGGCATTGGTGGTTAATGTTGGTGCAATCAAATACTTTATTAATTAACTCAGATTATAATGTCCAATCACTTAATATTTCCGATAACAATTGACACAAATACAAACAATAATAGCTAGTAACGCGACAGTTTCAATAGTTGACCACTCCGGCCGACCACCACTCGAGACCTGCCGAGGAAAATCGCCGAATTGCCACTAATTGACTCTGCCCTCACGCCGATACACAGATGGCGCCAGCGTTCCACAGACTATTACACACGGTCCAGCGATCCACAGACTCTTGCACTCCGACATATATATGTCGGAGAATTAGAGAGAAAGGAGCATAAAGCATATGGGCGAAGGGTTCTCCGCCGACATCATCGTTAGTGGCATCCATAATTTAATCTCCATACTGTGGGCTTTGGTGGTTAATGTTAGTGCAATCAAACACTTTATTAATAAACTCAGATTATAATGTCCAATCACTTAATATTCCCGATAACCATTGACACAAATACAAACAATAATAGCTAGGAACGCGACAGTTTCAATACTCGACCATAGCGGTGGGTGGTCGCTCAAAAACTAGCGAGGCACGCGCCGGATTGTTACAATTGACTCTGTCCTACGCCCATAGATAGATGGCGCTAGCGTTCCACAGACTACTGCACTCCGACATATATCACTCTAATGCACGTCTATATTTGACTGAACTCCTGCTACAACCTGAACAATCGGTGTGAGCTGATTTGATTATTGTCCAGGTTGTTTCTAGAATATTAGATTAATAATGAAATCCGAAATATGACGGATTTCCCCCTATATCCAAAGGATAGAAAAATTGGCGGATGACACAGTCGGGAACCGCTAGTTTTTATAAATAAATATACAATAATTCCTGTACACGTGTCTATGGCTAACTACTCTTCCTAAACAGCTGGGCTGATTGTGATTAAATTGTTTGTAAAGAAAGAGTGAAAGACTGTGGTTCAATGTATGTATTTAAAATTGATTTAGATCGACACTTTTATCAGGATTTTCCTTTATTTCTATTGGATCGAGAATTACGCAGATACAACCGGGAACATCCATTATATATAGTTTTTATTGCAATTGTACAAGAAAGTTTCATCAGCTTCCTTGACACAATTGCGTGAATGAGGCACTTCGTTAACAAGACACTCTATATATGTGAGATTTATGTAGTATATCAATAGCTCAACCAGATATCGTTCCCTTGCTCAATAAAGAGGAATTGATTCTTTATATCTTTCCACGCATGGTTTAATTTTGCGACAGGTTTCCGTGTGGCTGTAAACTCACCTTTTAGTGAGTAATGATACAGTATAAGCTGGAAGCAGGCAAATCTAATAAGAGCTAATTTACCTCTTAATAGTTTCAACACTTCATTGTTCCAGATAGCAGGTATATAACCACAGCCGAAGCTTCCCACCGGTCGAGATTCAAATAAATTACTAAATACAATATCCTAAACTTGCCCTGCCGAGAATTGTTACCAGAAATTTTGCTAGCTAGGGGAGTATTTGCACCATTGCAGCAGTGAGCTCGTCACGGGAGGTGAAAAAAATATATCATTAATTATTTATGTCCTTTGATATTCACTTTAGCTCTTTTTTAGACTGAATGCTAAAAAATTCGCTATCCGCCATGGTCCGGATATTAGCGGGCCCGAGGCTCCGGAAGCGCTGCCATAATCGTAACTCACGCACCGACTGCGGCACTGACGTCACGTGCTCAGTATTTATGCCCCCGTGCGCCGATTGATAGCACTGGATAGTTGTAAAAATAAATTATTTAAAGGTTACAAATATTCACACACTTTTAGGACCACATTATACCAACTTTTATCAGATACTGTAATATTACTGTGATGTGGGTAATCGAACAAAATTGTCAGTACAAAAAAGAAGTAGCGTGTTTTATTTCATGGTGGCATCGGTTAAAAAAATATTTACTTGATAAAAGTTGTGAATTTGCTTAATTTTGTTACGTTAATTCTCTTTTGTATTAATTACTATGGAGCACACGCGTCTTCTGACGGAATTAGTTGTTGAAGGTGGGCCGGCAAACAGTTCCACGTGTTTCTCAAGGCTTCCGGAGTGACTAAACCTTCACTTATGTCAAAGGAGAAAGTGAAGATGACACAACGTGTTTGTTAAAAAAATTGATGAACATTTCAGCACAAAACCGAGTGTGACCGAGATTCACATTTTTGACGAGAAATTAATATTCCGGCGAAATAGTCAATCAACATGTTACCGTTTGTAGGCTTCTAGGCCAATCTAGTGAATTTGCTAAATTGAAAGAAAGTTTGATGCGTATTGTTTGTGGCATAATCACATGGGCAAAGCCACGTGATCTAAAGAAGCATTCTCTTTGTTGAAACATAGCTTCTGAACCAACAATGGTATAAGCTACTCAAATTTGTAATACGGAATTTTGAATATTTTTCTGGAATTTATTGATATCCGTATAGATGGTTTGTTATATATGTAATATATAATTATTAGTTACGTAGAAATATATTACCAAAATAGATCGCAAAATAATTTGTCCTTTAACACCTTGTTTAGTAAACAAGTCATGTCGCTTTTTCCATGTTACTTGTACCAAATGCTGCCAACACATCTGGCGTACGTAATCTCGTTATAGGGCAGAACTTTATTAATAAGAACGCCGTTTGGTTTCTAGTTATATCACTCTAACGGAAATTATGAAATAATATCTCAGCAGATATGAAAAATGATTAATACTGATCTTGTGTAATTAATACTTAACACATACTGTATATTACGTAATACTATTGAAAAAGCTGCCTTGCTTTTTGTCGATAATCCATTTTAGAGTACATAAGGTATTCTTTAGCCTACAAGATTTAAAATTCCAGTCGTTTTCTGTCATAATTAAAGCCAGTTTTGGAAAGATAATTCTAGTTTCTAGATTGTTTAAAGTTTTTGCAGTATTGAAGTATGTATCAAAGACAATGGGACATAATAACAAAGAAATCTTATTATTATTATATACATAGGATTACTTATATCTAAAGAGAGATTTCTTCCAGAAACCCTTCGATATGGAAGAGTAATTAATTGAGATGTGGCGCATATACCAAATTTTGATGAAGAGCAAAAAATAAGAAAAAGCAAATAAAAACAACACCATATGTTTACTACATATAACATATTATACAATAGATACCTACATTTGTCGGGATAGAAATAGGTAACAATTTCAAGTTTATATTCGAAAAGTAGTGATGCTTTAATCTGAGTTTGAAAGAAGTCCTACTAAGCTTAATTTTCCTATTTTTTATAAAAAACCTTCCGTTAAAAGTTGAGTTACAAATCAGATTTATATTGAATTATATCTTTAAACTCTTTACGTGAGTTTTAGTGTGTTATATTAATTAATAATCGCTAGAGCTGTATATTTTTTCGTTAATACTATTATTACTATAAATACGAATATTATTATAATTATTGAAATAATATTTGAAAATAATTCCACTACAAGTTTAAAACAGGCACTTGACTCTGAATAATTTCACATACATAACACATATAATTTTAGGTTTAAATAACGTACGTTTATATAGCAAGCCAAAAATATAATTCTATTGAATATAATGTACATAATACGTACCGTATATTTAATTTTAAATTTTATCTACCAATCTCCCAACTTTCATATAATCTTAAAATAGCTTTTCTGAGACAAGAAAGCGTTATAAGAACTTTCATGAAAGGTCAAAACAACTTACAAGAATAATTAATCAATAAAATTTAACACCACTTATAAAATCCATAGGAAAGTGTTAGTTATTTCATTTTTCGATTGCCTGACCGGTTATATTTTTTATAAAGATTATTTTAGTTATGGTAACTTTTGAAATATAGATAGGATAGGAAGTATGAATTATTTAAACAAAATTGTGATTCTTAAATTGCTATCTTAAATCACTATATATATATATATATTATATTACCCCGAAAATTCTCTTTACACTTGGGCATTGAATTGTAAGTGAGCCATCACGCTCGGCTATGTAACGCGCTTTCGAGTAAAGTCGGATCTCGTTAACTAAAGGAGTAATAAAGTATAGTCAATGTAACACTGGTAGATTTTAAATTTATTATTGAACATAATATTAGAGACAATACATTATTACCAATAATGTATACATAATTGTAATATTGTAAATGTTATTTCCCTTAAGAATATACATCAAAAAACTTGTTATATTTTGTGTTAGTAATCTCGCCTTGATAATGTTTTCACTTCTACTGTGGGATCTTAAGCACATATTTCCTAATAGCATACAATAAGATTGTTACAGTGGCCGATGGACCGGTGGAAATGGACCTCGTCCTGGAGGCGGTGGACGGTGATGTGGTGGGTGATGATGAGGCGGATGCATAGGTGGAGGAGGAAATCCAGGTGATGGATGATGATGATGACCTGGTCCAGGTGGATGATGTGGAGGCCCAATCGGTGGATTACTCGGTGGCATGTTTCTGAAGTAACAGTGAGGGGCGCAATAACCTCTACCGCAATGAGGGCCACAGGGAGGCGGCATATCTGTAAGAAAATAAAAAATAATAAATTATGATATTCATTACATATGAAATAACTAAAACAAATTAAAAATCATGATTAAGTTAGGCGAAAAAATTCGAAAGACCGCCCTACTTTATTGTATTAGACGTGTGTAGATGATGAAAACTGACGGCTTCCAAACATTTTGACTACGTTTTTATAAAACTGATTTCTGTGATTTCCTTAGTACATTTATGTTACAGTATATTTAGGTACAGTTTTTCATTATTAAATCAAATCACAGTATTCTTTATTTAAGTAGACTCAAAAAGCACTTTTGAATCGTCAGTAGTCTGTCTGTTGGTAACAAATCTGCCACTGGTTCGGAAAGTTGAATCCGCTGAGTAGAAACCGGCAGAACACTCAACGGTTACTCTTTTAGAAATAGTTGTGTATGTTACAATAAGTAATATTTTGCTTCTGTGAGCAACTGGAATCAAGTCCAAACATTTCTATCGATTAAATCATCTTCAACAATCAAAAACATCCTAACAATTATTACAGTTATCGTTGATTCCATTTTTCCACGTTATTCCAAAAATAAGGAAAGTAATACACAGTTACATGTAATAAACACAATTGCCAATAACTTGAAATCCAAGAAAGATATGCTAATGAATTTTATTAGATGTAGATAAAATTTATAAAACATGATATGCGTAACAAATAATGTTTTTGAGTTCCTAAAATCGACCATGTAACTTAACTAACAAAAACAAAATTACCTTTTTTGTATTTATCCTAAACACAAACCTCTGTGGCTAATATTTGAACAAATTAATATGAAAATGGAAAGTTTTTTACCAATGCTTAACAAAGTACTGAGGGGTATTGGTGACACTTAGGTGTTTGTTATATCGATTAACATTTTATCTACCTCTACACGATATGGTAGATTAGATAAAGCCGTAAAACGTGAATTATAACAATAAAAATGATTAATGTATTATTTTGTTTATATTTCAGAGAATGAGCTAATGCTGATACATATCCGTTTATTATTTTTTGGAAACCATAGCTGACTAATCCAAAGAGGTGTACAACAGTTTATGTGTATCTCATAAGTTTTATAGATCTAGTTAAAGAAATCTAGAAGATACTACGTATCTTTTATCTAATGACTGAAATAACACATCATAGAAATTTCGAAATTAAAAATAGTCCATTATATTTTTTAAAACATTGGTTTAACTGTTTTGCTGGAATTTCTACAGAAAAATACTAGCAAGAACTAAAAAAAAATTAACGTGTTAATTGATATACTTCACACATTGTCATGTTTCATTTTAAATTTAATTTAGAACTTTGTCCTGGAAACACATTTCCATTTCAAGATATTTAGTAGTTAGAAATAGTTCTCTTAACGTGTTATGTTCCTTTGGGGATAATAATATTTCATCGCAATAAATTGTTTTCTCCTTAAAAAGGCACTAATAAACAAGACTTAATATTTTTGCACATTTGTTCAAATAAAAAATTGAGTCCATCTGTGTATGTTTAGATTACACTGCCACTTTCAAATATTAATAAAGTACGATTACATTACCAAACTATTTGAGCTTATTACATACCTAGGTTTAATTTCGATAATTTTTTTATTAAAAATTTGTAATCGTAGGCATTGCAATATTGTACTTCATTTAACTTTTATACTCATAAGATTTTAGAAAACCATTTGTGTCGAATATTAAACAGTTGTATATTGGTAAAAAGTTGCCGTTTATAACTAAAACTTACAAAAATGTCTATTATACAAAGCTTTTCGAACGAATAGAAATTATTTTTCAATAAGTGTAGTTATAATAATTATTGGTGTTCAGTTGTCTAAATCTTCTTTTGGAATAATAAGTGGCAGCCCATTAACGTCGCACTGCTGGGCACAGGCCTCCTCACTCATAGGAGAGAGGGTTATTAGAGCATAGAGCAACCACGCTGCTCCACTGCAAGTTGGCAGGTTCAGGGCAATGTGCACACTTTCTCTTTCTTCACTCTCATAGGCTGATGTGACGGAAATTCGACACGGCCGAAGAACAATCAGGCGCAGGACCGACGGCTTAACGTGCTCACCGAGGCACAGGGTTGGAGTACACCGCCAACTTCTTTTTTTGGAGCACTTGTAACTAAATTACTACACATGTATTTCGACAAACAGAAACGTCTGTTGAGATTTGTTTTTTAAGAATCTTTGTTTGTAATGGATCAGAAAATTATACAGAATTTGTGTAAAACTTTTATCGGAATGTTTTGACTAAATTATTACATATATATGAGATATCCAGGTATCTATTGACTCTTCTCGATATCTCTGTAACGTTAAAGCATTGAGACTTGAAATTTGGTAGGAGCATTCCTTTTGACGAGTAGAAGTTCGCTAAGAATGAATATTGCCACAGTTCACCCGAAAGGGGGGTTGCGGGGTTGTTAATTTAAAAAAAAATCAAATTATCACATTAAAAAAATTCAAGGTTCATATTTACAAAATATCTTTTATGGTATGTAAATTTGGTCTGAGACCAAATCGCGGGTTCTGCTAGTTATATATAATATAAAGTGGAAACTGAATAGAATCCGTATGTATTTATAATATTTACATGCGGCTTTATGTCACTGAACTCCTCATACGGATAGGCCAATTTTATTGAATATTTTAGTGTTTTCGGGTGGATTTGAGAATGGATTAGATAGACAATTAGCTCCGATAAATAACGAATGTACCCATATCACCATGGGGTCATAAAGTACGCGAAAAATAAAAATAGAACAAAACTGGCCTGTGCCCAGCACTGGGAAGTTAATGGGCTGCTACTTACTTTTTTTACTTATGTAAGGTGTAAAAATAAATTTCAGAAATTCAATGTTTAAAATTCAAATTTAATTGTTAAAAATATAATACTGAAAATATATGTCAAAGGTATTATAAACTGTTTATTCTAGGACATTAATGATGTGGACCACGAGGTGGACCGGGTGGGTGGTGAGGTGGACCATGTGGTCCGGGTGGTGGGGCACTGTACGGAGGTGGATGATGCTCCTGCATATGGGGTGGTAGAGGAGGATGTCCATGACGGTGGCAATGCGGCAAGCAATGCCCGCTTCCACAATGGGGTCCGCATGGTGGAGAGCCTGGTGGCGGCATTACTGTAAGCAAAACAATATTTTTTTTTAGTAACATTTATCGGCAAGTTAGTAAATGTAAAGGACTTTTACATTTTTGCATTTCTTATTCGTTCTTAAAATGTGTTATATTAAAATTGATACTCATTCATTTTGTTGAACTATGCTATTTAAAGTACTTAATAAAGTAACATTAGTTGTTATAATAAAAAAGCAACGAGATGAAATAGTGAATGGCGATCCTTATTTGTTTCACAGATATATATTTTTTCCTTTATGTACTATTTGTTGTAAAAAAGTATGAAGAAACAAATTTTTTTTTCTATCTATCTTATAATATAAGTAGTCCAAATTATACATAATTTGAGCAATCTTCAAAATTATTATTAGTTTTGATTTACGTGGATAATAAACAAACAAAACCATTTCGTATTTGTTTTCTTATAATTGTTCAGATATTTTTTTAACAGAACAGTCAGTACAGACATATAGACATTTCAGCAATATTTAGTAATTTTATGTGAATATTTTACATAGCATCTCAACTAATATAATAAAGAGGATACATTTGTGTTTTTTTTTGTTGTATATTTCTTATGTTTTCACACAAAAACTACTAGACCAATTTCATACATTTTTACACTATTCGAAAGCTGCATTTTCACTGACTCTATATTACCTTCCAAAAAAAATGCATTCCCTAATAAAAATGCATTAATGTAACCCAAGGTGTGAAAAAATTAGTCTCAAAGAATCTGTCATAGCAAGCGCAGCAGAAACTATTGATGATAGACCAAAATAATATTCTACAATATTATAGACCGTATTAATATCTACAAAAAAGTCTGCAATACCATATGCCCAACTACTGTAGTTATGCCACTATAACTATTTCGTTCCAGTTTAAATGTTTATAAAAGTGCCAACATTAATCAAATCATATTATTCATACATCTGTATTATTACAGACCGTTTCATTATCTTTATATTTTAAATTATTAAAATCGGACATTCAAAAGATATCGTTATATCTTTAAAATATCAATCCAAAGTAAATAATGTTATGATACAATGTAGTATGGCGATCGTAATATTCATTTTGTTAGCTGTGTACCATTTGAATCACATGTCTTTCCGCTGCCGCAAGGTCAGTATCTACGTGGGTGTAACCGAGGCGCATTGCTAGTGTTTACATAAAAACTGCCTCATTGGTCTAGTGGTTAGCATGTTTGACTACAGACATGAGGTCCTGGGTTCGAGTCCCGGGTCGGGCCAATTCAAAAATGGGTATTGAGTTTTTTATTAAGATTTTCTCAATATTTGCCGGAAGTCGGGAAGTTGGCGATGTGATCCACCCCCGTGCCTCGGAGAGCACGTTAAGCCGTCTATCCTGCGCCCGATCTCTCTCCGGTCGTGTTGGATTCCCGTCACATCGAACTATGAAAGTGTAGGAATAGTGAGTGCACTTGTGTACTGTGCCTGCCAATCCGCAGTGGAGCAGCTTGGTGGGTCTATACTCTAAAAACCCTCTCTCATGCGAGTGAGGAGGCCTGTACCCAGCAGTGGGACGTTAATGGGCTGCTACTTACTTACTTACATAAAAACTGTAATCTTTATAGTGAGTAAGATCAACCTTGTGTATGACAATATAAACGCTACTAAAATATTAAAATTTGGGAACTGAAAATAAAGAAGAAAGTAATCATTACCTTAGTTTCGTCACAAATGTTTACAAAATAAAACTTTTTATAATGTAAATAGCACTCGTTTAAAAGTTAACCAGGCCGTAGTCCAAATACTGTCAATGCATATAGCGCTCAGGGCTTTTGTTATGTCGATATCTCCTATCTCGCGATACCGTGATGGCATCTGATAACCGTTGACTGGTTAAGTAATTGGAAAAACCTTTAGCATCATCGGATTTCATCGAAGTTGATTCATTAAGATGATAGAATACATAATGTCACGACTCTTCGGTATTTACATGATAAAACAAAAAATTCTCGATAATTTCTTAGTGCATACTTTCAGAATAGTTAAAGCAGACAGCCATTTCTATCTAAGATTAAAATCAGTAACAGCTTTGATTAATTAGTAATTAATTTGATATATTATGTAAGTTGACAAGATAATATATTTGTTTTTTTCATTTCTGACATCAAGAAACGGCAATCTGGTTTTTCTTTAATAATTATAACGGACAAACAGGCTGGCGGATCACCTGATGGTAAATGATCACCGCCGCCCATGGACACCTGCACTAGGGGAGCTGCCGACACGTTGCCGGCCGAAAAGGTGGGAGTTCAATTGCCTCTTAAACATTTGCATATGGAAGTCCTGGGGGAACAGTGCTGCTGGAAGTTGGTTCCACATTTTGCTGGTTCACGGAAAAAAAGATCGTCCAAAACGACGAGTGACGAGTGCCATTTGCCCAGAGTATGTGGATGGAATTTATTTCTACGACGAGATCGGTTGGTCGTAAAATTGTGACAGCGGTACTAACTTAAACTTCCTCTAAACAGATAATAGACTGATAATAGACTCTATAGAATACACTGAGGTATCAAATGGTTCGTCTGTGATCTAGAGTCTCCAGTTTGTTGGTCAGTTGGGGGTTGCCACCAATTCGAATTTCCCGACTTTGGATCCGATCAAACGGAAGGAGTTGACACTGGTGTGCACCAGCCCAAAGGTGGCAGCAGTATTCTAAATTTGGCAGAATATGGGCTTTATAAAAGAGTAAACGATTTTTGGCTGTGAAGAATCGTTTAGCTCTGTTAAGCACCTCAAGTTTTTTGGAAACGAATTTTGTTTTGCCTTTCAAGTGATCACGGAGTTGGACTTCATTCGAAATGTTGACTCCTAGTCTGTCTCCGAGACTCGATCTGGTAAGACGCAACTTACGTTTTATGGTTTCTATTTTTTATTTTTATTTTAGCTTTATTTTGGAAACAAACAGTACATTTTATACACAATAATAATAAAATATANAGAGCTTGTGGGTAGAATTTATTTCTACGACGAGATGGTCGGTCGTAAAATTGTGACGGCGATACTAACTCAAACTTCCTCTGAACAGTCCCCATAATAGACCCTATAGAAGACACTGAGGTATCAAATGGTTCGTCTGTGATCTAGTGTCTCCAGTTTGTTGGTCAGTTGGGGGTTGCCACCAATTCGAATTGCCCGACTTTGGATCCGATCAAATGGAAGGAGTTGACACTGGTGTGCACCAGCCCAAAGGTGGCAGCAGTATTCTAAATTTGGCAGAATATGGGCTTTATAAAAGAGTAAACGATTTTTGGCTGTGAAGAATCGTTTAGCTCTGTTAAGCACCTCAAGTTTTTTGGAAACGAATTTTGTTTTGCCTTCCAAGTGATCACGGAGTTGGACTTCATTGGAAATGTTGACTCCTATTCTGTCTCCAAGACTCGATCTGGTAAGACGCAACTTACGTTTTATGGTAACACAGTAAATTATTGTTTATTTTTTTTATTGCTTGTTTTTAGTTCTTCTTAGTTCATATATATTTCATATGCGGTGAAAACCAGTAGGTGGTATTGCAATAACCATTTTTAGTTACTTGTACATGCTTTATATTTTGCGTATTATTATTGTAACCTATTGATGTAAATAAATACACAGCAGCGTTCAGGAATACAAAATCTCCTGCTGGGTGACACGTCTTTTCTGGTAGTGGTAACTAGCCACAGTTGAAACCTCCTACTAATCCAGACTCAGACAAATTAGTAAATGCAATTTCGGGGTAGGGGGTTCGTACCCGGGACGTCTGAAAGTAAAGCTTTGTTTGTAGCTGTATATTTTCTTTTTAGGTTAATATATATAACTCTTTTATAAAATCAGAGAATATTCACTTAAGATACTAAAGGCGATACATATAGAAAGGAAAAAGCAGATAACCTCTATCCTGTAGACAGTGCCACCACAACCAGTTTCCATCGAAAACGATGTATAATCCCTTACACATATACAAAGCATTTGCTGTACATTATTTTAATCCTTTATACAATATCATAAAAATGCAAAGCAAGAGAAAAATATTCGAACACCAATGTGAAATAGGGTTTGATCCAATCCTCCTCCCCTCATACTTTGAATAACTTAAAACACAATACATTGTGTTTTAAGTCATTTAAAGTATGTAATGAAGAATATGAAAATAATATTACTTAACCTGCAAATTAGTGAAACTTCTTACCTTGGTGTCGCGATATCCAATTAGAAATGTCACCCTTGTTAATACTAATTTGTTCTGTAATTAAACTTCCTTTTGTCGCTTACGCATTACTATACTTTATTTGAACTCACATAAAATTGTAGCAAATGGACAAAATGTAATCCATGACTTGTTTTAAAGTTTAAGTATCCAAATACACAGGAAATTCACACAAATACTGTCTATAGTAGTACTTTACTTAGTCACATAGACGCAGCCGCAATTTTATTCTGAGCTTTTTTGAAGTGAAACTTCTTTAGGCGCTTAAGGGTAAAATTTTTACGAACGAAACGCGTTATCAGCGTCACGAAGATGTGCAGCGTTTTAAATGCTAATTCATTTGAAGGTTAGGTAGTTTTAATATTTACAAATAACATGCGGCATTTTAATTTGCCACTCGCCATTTAATAATTTAATATACTATTTTTCATAACATATAAAATAAAAGTATTTCATAAATTCTCTTTTCTTAATTTTAAATTCAAAAAGAAATTTTCATTAATAATCTCTAATATTGGCAAAACACACGCGGCATTTTTATTTGCAATTTCATCCTTTTCGTCATTTGACGTTTCAAAAATAATTTTAATGGCAATTATAAGTCTCGGAAATCTAATGTTTTAGATTTGTGTAAATATAAACAAGACTTAAAAATTAGTTTGCCAAAGAAGTTTCACTTCTGACATGTGTACTTTGTACGCACGCACTTTTAATGTTTTTCTCATTACTGACAGATTAGTGCTTGACTGTGACCACACCTGATGTTAAGTGATGATTCAATATAAGATGGAATATACCTCTTATAGTTTCTAGACAGCATCGTACCGGAACTTAAATGTTTACACTAGCCACAGCCAAAGCCTCCTATCAGTTGAGACTCAGACAAATTAGTAACTGCAATTTCTCAATTCACCCTAACAGGAATCGAACCCGGAACCTCTGCTAGCACAGCGAATTCTCGCACCACTGCGCCATCAAGGCCATCAAAGATCTATATAGGTTGATTTAAGAAAATAGATTAACCTTAACGTGTTCACAGTTAAAATTATTGTTAAACAATATCAATTATAAAATTACATTATATTGACCCCCGTAGATTATATTTGTCTAAAAGAATTCTTTACAATACTCCTTAATGTAAAGGTTTAAAAATAAAATAAATAGGCTAGGTGTTATAGTATATATACAAATATTATATTTTTACATATTATAGATCTCTAGAATGATGTTGCAGTTGTAGATTCATACGAGAAAAAGTGATAAAATTATCAATTCTACAATCTAGACTTGTATATAAAATTTAGGTTATTTCAATGTTGTTATTGTATTTTCACAGAATTTTAATCAGTTTATCAGTCATGATAACAATTATCTTAGCATTGGGTCATAATTAGGTGGAAAATGTGGTGGTTGGTGATGAGGTGGTCCAGGAGGTCCAGGAGGACCTGGAGGCCAATGAGGTGGATGATGAGGTGGGTGGTGTGGCGGATGATGCGGCGGATAATGAGGTGGGTGATGTGGAGGATGATGAGGCGGGTATGGTTCTGGATGTACTCCTGGAGGGACACTGTATGGTGGTGGCTGCCAATGTTGCAAATGCGGTGGCGCTGGGGGCTGGTCCCGATATATACAGTGTGGTAGACAATTGCCATTACCACAGTGCGGCGCACATGGTAAAGCGTGGGGTGGTGGCATTACTGTAAACAAAGGAGAAAATAACTTCAATCTGCAGTTTATAATTAAGCTCACATCGTGCGGATAACATTTATAAAAGTATTTTTAAATAGTTTTTGATTAGTTCTTTGTAGTAATTCACACACACACATTATGTTTCTATAAGTTTGAGAAATTCGGTGTAAGAATTGGCTATAATTTTACCTATTTAATAGATATATAATATTATATTTTAGTTTATTTATTTTAGCAGAAGAATAAATCATTATGCCCAATATTAAAGCAATATATCAATAATAACTTCCAAGCCATACGGAATCTTTAGTTATTAGAACTTTATTTTGAAATCACAAAGCTTAAATATAAAGAAACAACTACGTTTATTTTGTAGATACATTTAATGTAATCTTATCACATTTATCATAATGATATATCAAGCACGTAACTACATAATGTGGAAAGTTAAATGGAAAGATAAAAATGATAAACCATTTTCAGTACATATATATTGATACTTGTATGAACATCTTGCAATATTCGAGTACATAAAACATCCTTATAATTTTATATTTTGGCTAAGAGGACCCTTGTATATACTATAGGAGGCATTTATACTTAAATGTATAAAAATATTACAAAATTAAAAATCTATTATTGCGAACAGTGTATGAGTTATTTAACATTATTTTTTAATAAGGAAAGGCTTTTGGTAAGATTTAGAAAACTTCTCGATATAAATAATGTCTTGAGTACAGAATTCCATTTATTTTCATTTAATATAATTGACGACAAGAGTAGTATATTTAACGATATTATAGAAATTTATTTTCTTACGCGCGTGAAAGAAGATTAAGTAGCAAGAAATATTGAAAATATTGTTATTTACCTTCAATTTGAAAGAAATTCTTGACTACTGCGTGAAGAAAACTCTGTTAAAAAAGTTTGCTACAGTGAAGTCCAGTCAGTATTGATTACAATAGTGCTCAGGTGTTTGTTATATTACTTATCTGTTATCTTTCTGATACCAGAACATATCTACGATAAGGTAAGGTGATTAACTGGAATAATATTCGATACGTCAACCACTTTTCAAAGTCAATAGTTGTGATTGTTTCATGCTAAAAGTAGCGAAATTGAACCTTAAGAATATTTTTACTCTTGATTAGGACACGAAATTTTGATTATTATCACTTTGTAATTAACATTAATCGGATTTTAGTAACAGTATAAGTTTTAAAATATACGTACGAAATTTCAACAGGTGATCAGTTAATCTTTCTAAGTAAAAGGCATCGTTTCTTGTCACTGACTACACTGTTGAAACTTGTGATTCATAAATTGATAATATATTTTTCGATTAGCAAATAAAGGAAGAGCCGTCAACCTTCGCCTGGTAGATGTGAAACATACGAAATGATTTATATTATACGTTTTATTTACGCTCTTTAATTTATACCACATTTTTAGATAACATAGAGCAAGACTTATTTATAGCTGCCAATCTAAAAGTCTAGGCTTTAAAAATTCTCTCCTGTGAGTGAGGAGGGCTGTGTCCAGCAGTGGGACGTAAATGGGCTGCTATTTACATATTTATAGGTGTAAGGTATAATTGATATAATTTTAGAGCTTAAGATTCAGATATTAAACTATTAAATGTACTATTTTTTCAATGAGTTGTGGTCAACATTATTTACGCATGTGGTGAACGGTAGTCTGATTCAAGCATTGAAGTCTCTCTATGAGGGTTCTAGTGCTTGTCTCAGAATAAACGGGGCGTACACGGAGTGGTTTCCTTCAACCTATTCAAGGATAACTGTTTGACAGATTCAAAAGAAAGTATGTATGGGTTGAGAATGAAAGAGTAAATCTATGATGCAATATTTTGATAGATAGGGAACAAGTGGAAGAGGTGAAAGAATTTGTATACTTGGGATCTAAATTTACAAAATATGGAACATGTGAAAGTGATATTGAAAGGAGAGGGAATGCAGGGAATATGGTAAATGGTGCCCTGCACGCCTTTATGAATAGCCAGATGGTGTCTCAAAGGGCTA